>JAJEKV010000016.1:12403041-12802078 GCA_021234155.1 Isoetes taiwanensis | reverse complement strand
CTATTTGATCTAAACTATATCCAAAATTTTGAAAGTTGGCACGTATGTTGGCGATGACTTAGGAAGCTAGTGACAAAAATCAAGAATTTAAGTCCGTACTATGCATTAATTCTGAATTTCCTGAATGTGCTGCTCTTTAAGCGGCCCTTGACTTCCTAAGCGCCTAGCGGGGAGATGCGAGGTCCAAACTCCATTAAAATTGATTCCCCTTTAGCCCGTTTCTCAACTGCATGTGATGCGTACGTCCCAAGTGCAAAAGACCAAACTTCGTCACCCAAAGCGCAAACCTGCTAGAACACGGCAGCTCATAGGGGTTTCGTTTGGGGCTCTATCCTTGTCAGTTGACTAGGACCTTCTTGGCCGTGTCTTGAGGTAGAGGGGGTGTTGGCCTTGAGCGGACCTAAAAAACCACCGAGGCGACTTGCCCAAAATTCCTCTCAGAAGGCCACGGCGGCGGACGGGCAGCCCCTCTCGGGCGGGTGATCTGTCTCGCCAATGGACTTCGAGCGTCGACATTGCCTAGGGACCAAGTTTTGTGGCGAAGCCCACCCCTTCTCGAAGAAAGCGTAAAACTATCTCATTACCACACTCGTAGTCAATTGGCCTAGGAGGTGGAAACTGCGAATCTTTGCAATGTAGAGGCGTAAGTGTTTCTTTCTTTTACCCAGCCCGGCCCAGGTGTAACTTGGTCCCTAGGGTAGAATTTTGGCATTCCGGACGATGTGGCGAAGTCGGATCGGCATTTGGGCCTCCGCAATGTCCGAACGACAAAACACTTTAGTTTCTACTTGTCGCCCGCAGGGGCCTTCGCGGTTTGATATGTTCTCGGACGGATGTTGGATTTTTGGACCTTCTCCGGACGAGGTTCCTGGAACAAAGGATTCCAGCGGTCGGATCCCGAGGCAGAATCGGGAGTGTGGTCTTTAGCGTCACGCCCCGGAGGCTTGTTGCCCGAAAAAGGCACTGCCTCGGGGAAGCTTTTTGGGGCTGCGCCTCACGGGGTTCGGACTCTCCCCTCTAATGAGGAGGCCTTGCAAGGTCCACAGCCTTGTTTGACTTGGGCAAGTGTGCGGCTCGGCTTTGTAACAACAGCTTGCTACCCGGACGTTCTAGTGCAAACTATTTGATCTAAACCATATCAAAATTTTTTGAAAGTTGGCATGTATGTTGGCGATGACTTAGGAAGCTAGGCGACAAAAATCAGAATTTAAGTCCGGTACTATGCATTAATTACAATTCTGATGTCTTGCTCTTTTGCAAAAGCGGCCCTTGACTTCTAAGCGCCTAGCGGGAGATGCAGGTCCAAACTCCATTCCGTCGGTTCCCCTTGCTTAGCGTTCTCAACTGCATGTGATGACGCGTCCCAAGTGCAAAGACCAAAACTTCGGCACCCAAAGCGCAAACCACTGCTCAGAACACGGCAACTCATGGGGTTTACGTTTGGGAGGCTCTATCCTTGTCGGGGTTGACTAGGACCTTGCGCCCGTGTCTTGGCGGTAGGGGGGTGTTGGCCTTGGAACGGACCCTAAAACCACACGGGAAGCGGCTTGCCCCAAAATTCCTCTCCCAGAAGGCCAGCGACAGGGCGGGCAGCTTCCCCTCTCGGAACCGGTGATGCATCTGCGCCAATGGACTCCGGAGCGTCGACATTGCCCTAGGGACCAAGTTTTGTGGCCAGAAGCCCACCCTTCTCGAAGAAGCGCCAAACTATCTCATGTGCAGCGCACTCGTAGTCAATTGGCCTAGGGGTGGGCTTTCCTCTTTTTATGTAGAGGGCGTAAGTGTTTCTTTCTTTTGCAAAGCTGGCCAGGTGTAACTTGGTCCCTAGGGTAATTTTGGCATTCGGACGATGTGGCGAGTCGGATCGGCATTTGAACCTCACTTAATGTCGAACGACAAAACACTTTGGTTTCTACATTTATTAAGCCCGGGGCGCTTGCTGGTTTTGATATGTTCTCAGGACCCGGATGTTGGATTTTTGGACCTTCTCCGGACCGGGTTCCTGGAACAAAGGATTCAGCGATTGGGATCTGACGGGGCAAGAGATCGAGTGTGGTCTTTAGCGTCACCCCGCCCGGCTTGGCTTTGCCGGGGAAGGCTGCCTCGGGGAGCTTTGGGGCTCGCCTCACGGGGTTGGACTCTCCCCTCTAATGAGGAGGCCTTGCAAGGTCCTGGCCTTGTTTGACTTGGGCAAGTGTGCCCATTTCGGTACTTTGCCCAACAACAGGCTGCCCGGTTCTTCTGTGCAAACTATTTGATCTAAACCTTATCCAAAATTTTTTGAAAGTTGGCTTTGTATGTTGGCGATGACTTAGGAAGCTAGATGACAAAAATCAGAATTTAAGTCCGGTACTATGCATTAATTACAATTTCACGAATGTCTTGCTCTTTTACAAAAGCGGCCCTTGACTTCTAAGCGCCTGGCGGAGATGCGGGTCAAACTCCATTCCGCCCAGTTCCACTTGCCCGGGTTCTCAACTGCATGTGATCGGCCCGCGTCCCAAGTGCAAAGACCAAAACTTCGGCACCCAAAATGCAAACCACCACAGCTAGAACACGGCAGCTCATAGGGTTTTACGTTTGGGGCTCTATCCTTGTCGGTTGACTAGGACCTTCTTGTAGTGTCTTGAGGTAGAGGGGGTGTTGGCCTTGAGGGCGGGACCCTAAAACCACCCAGGGCAGCTTGCCCCAAAATTCCTCTCCAGAAGGCCACAGCGGCGGACCGGGCAACTTCCCCTCTCGGAACCGTGATCTGTCTCTGCCAATGGACTCGGAGCGTTGACATTGCCCTAGGGACCAAGTTTTGTGGCGAGAAGCCCACCCCTTCTCGAAGAAGCGCCAAAACTATCTCATGTGCAACACACTCGTAGTCAATTGGCCTAGGAGGTGGCTGCTGAATCTTTACAATGTAGGGCGTAAGTGTTTCTTTCTTTTTGCAAAACTGGCCGGTGTAACTTGGTCCCTAGGGTAATTTTGGCATTCCGGACGATGTGGCGAAGTCGGATCGGCATTTGAACCTCGCAATGTCCGACGACAAAACACTTTGGTTTCTACAATGTCGCCCCGCGGGGCGCCAGCGGTTTGATATATTTCTCCCGGACCGGATGTTGGATTTTTGGACCTTCTGGGACCAGGTTCACGGAACAAAGGATTCCAGCGGTCGGGATCACGGGAGCCGAGATCGAGGGAGTGTGGTCTTTAAGCGTCGCCCCGGCGGGCGCTGCGAGAAAAAGTGCCTCGGGAAGCTTTTGGGGCTCGCCTCACGGGGTTGGACTCTCCCCTCTAATGAGGAGGCCTTGCAAAGTCCTGGCCTTGTTTGACTTGGGCAAGTGTGCCCGGCTCGGCTGCCCAACAACAGCTGCCGGACCCGTTCTAGTGCAAACTATTTGATCTAAACCATATCAAAATTTTTGAAAGTTGGCACGTATGTTGGCGATGACTTAGGAAGCTAGGCGACAAAAAATCAAATTTAAGTCCGTTACTATGCATTAATTACGAATTTACGAATGTCTTGCCTAACAAAGCGGCCCTTGACTTCTAACTGCGCCACAGCGGGAGGAGTATAGGTCCAAACTCCATTCCGTCAGTTCCCCTTGCTTAGCGTTCTCAAATGCATGTGATGACCCCCGTCCCAAGTGCAAAAAGACCAAAACTTCGGCACCCAAAAGCGCCAAACCACAGCTGAACACGGCAACTCATAGGGTTTACTACGTTTGGAGAGCTCTATCCTTGTCGGTTGACTAGGACCTTGCCTTGTCTTGAGGTAGAGGGGGTGTTGGCCTTGAGGCCGCGGACCCTAAAAACCACCGGGCGGCTTGCCCCAAAATTCCTCTCCCGAAGGCCACAGCGGCGGGCCGGGCAACTTCCCTCTCTCAGGGACCGTGATGCATCTCTGCCAATGGACTCAGAGCATATACGACATTGCCCTAGGGACCAAGTTTTGTGGCGAAAGCCCACCCCTTCTCGAAGAAGCGCCAAACTATCTCATGTGCAACACACTTTCGTAGTCAATTGGCCTAGGAGGTGGGCTGCTTTGAATCTTTGCAATGTAGAGGCGTAAGTGTTTCTTTCTTTTTGCAAAACCCGGCCCAGTGTAACTTGGTCCCTAGGGTAATTTTGGCATTCCGGGCGATGTGGCGAAGTGGGATGCGGCATTTGAACCTCACGCAATGTCCGAGCGACAAAACACTTTGGTTTCTACATTGTCGCCCTTGGGGCGCTTGCGGTTTGATATGTTCTCCCGGGCCGGATGTTGGATTTTTTGGACCTTCTCCGGACCAGGTTCCTGGAACAAAAGGATTCAGCGATTGGATACGGGGACCAGAATCGGGAGTGTGGTCTTTAGCGTCGCCCCGGCGGGCTTGTTGCCGAAAAAAGCTGCCTCGGGGAAGCTTTTGGGGCTCGCCTCACAGGGGTTGGACTCTCCCCTCTAATGAGGGGAGGCCTTGCAAGGTCCTGGCCTTGTTTGACTTGGGCAAGTGTGCGGCTTCGGCTGCCCAACAACGAGCTGCGGACCGTTCTAGTGCAAACTATTTGATCTAAACCATATCCAAAATTTTTTGAAAGTTGGCACGTATGTTGGCGATGACTTAGGAAGCTAGGTGACAAAAATCAGAATTTAAGTCCGTACTATGCATTAATTCACAATTCTGACGAATGTCTTGCTCTGCAAAAGCGGCCCTTGACTTCTAAGCGCCACAGCGGGAGAATGCAGGTCCAAACTCCATTCCGTCAGTTCAAAACGCCCGGCGTTCTCAACTGCATGTGATGGCCCGTCCCAAGTGCAAAAGACCAAAACTTCGGCACCCAAAGCGCAAAACCACGCTAGAACACGGCAGCTCATAGGGTTTATGTTTACGGAGGCTCTATCCTTCAGATTTGACTAGGACCTTTCGCCGTGTCTTGAGGTAGGGGTGTTGGCCTTGAGCCGGACCTAAAACCACCGGGAAGCGGCTTGCCCCAAAATTCCTCTCTCGAAGGCCACAGCGACGGACGGGCAACTTCCCTTCTCGGGAACCGTGATGCATCTCTGCCAATGGACTCGAGCGTCGACATTGCCCTAGGGACCAAGTTTTGGTGGCGGAAGCCCACCCTTCTCGAAGAAGCGCCAAACTATCTCATGTCTGCAACACACTCGTAGTCAATTGGCCTAGGAGGTGGGCTTTGAATCTTGCAATGTAGGGCGTAAGTGTTTCTTTCTTTTGCAAAACCCGGCCATGTGTAACTTGGTCCCTAGGGTAATTTTGGCATTCAGGGCGATGTGGCGAAAGTCGGATCGGCATTTGAACCTCCCAATGTCAAAGCGACAAAACACTTTGGTTTCTACTTGTCGCCCAGGGGCAGCTTGCGGTTTGATATGTTCTCCCGGACGGATGTTGGATTTTTGGACCTTCTCGGACCAGGTTCACGGAACAAAGGATTCAACGATGGGATCACGGGGCAAGAGATCGGAAGTGTGGTCTTTAGCGTACACCCCGTGGGGCTTTTGCCGAGAAAAGGCTGCCTCGGGAAGCTTTTTGGGGCTCGCCTCACGGGGTTCGGACTCTCCCCTCTAATGAGGGAGGCCTTGCAAAGGTCAGCATTGTTTGACTTGGGCAAGTGTGCCCGCTTCGGCTTTCCCAACAATTTTACCGGGGCTGTTCTAGTGCAAACTATTTGATCTAAACCTTATCAAAATTTTTGAAAGTTGGCATGTTGGCGATGACTTAGGAAGCTAGTGACAAAAATCAAAATTTAAGTCCATTACTATGCATTAATTAGGAATTCTGAATGTCTTACTTCTTGCAAAAGCGGCCCTTGACTTCTAACTGCCACAGCGGGAGGATGGGTCCAAACTCCATTCCGTCGGTTCCCCTTGCTTTGCGTTCTCAAAGCGCATGTGATCGGCCCGTCCCAAGTGCAAAAGACCAAAACTTCGGCACCCAAAAGCGCCAAACCACTCTGGGAACACGGCAACTCATAGGGTTTCGTTTGAGGCTCTATCCTTGTCGGTTGACTAGAACCTTCTTGCCGTGTCTTGAGGTAGAGGGGGTGTTGGCCTTGAACGGACCCTAAAACCACCCGAGTGGCATGCCCCAAAATTCCTCTCCGAAGGCCACAGCGGCGGGGGCGGGCAACTTCCCTCTCCTCGTGCGTGATGCTCTCTACCAATGGACTCGAGCGTCGACATTGCCCTAGGGACCAAGTTTTGTGGCCAGAAAGCCCACCCCTTCTCGAAGAAGCGGAAACTATCTCATGTTGCAACACACTTTCGTGATCAATTGGTCTAGGAGGTGGTCTGTTGAATCTTGCAATGTGGTAAGGTAAGTGTGTCGTTTTTTGTAAAACCCGGCCGTGTAACTTAGTCCATAGGGTAATTTTGGCATTCCAAGCGATGGCGGCGTCGGTAATTTTTTTTAGCGCGTTTTTTTTTTCAAAAAAAAAAGCGTCGTTAAGCGACGTTATTACGTGGCGCTCTGCTGACAATAGCGTGGCGCGGGACGATGCGGCCACGCGGGCAAAACCTTCGCCACGTCCGGATATTCTAGGCGTCGTTTAACGGCGTCCGCGTCGACGTGGCGAGGACACTTTGGCGTGCCGGCGCTGGCATGTCGGCAAGCCACGAAGGCGGCGGTCGCGTCGATTTTTTGAGTCGTGGTTCAGCGGCGTCATGTCGGCGATGGCGTTACATGGTGGCGTGCCCGACCGGCATGTCGGCAAACCCGCCTTGGCCGGGATGTACCCGCGTCGGGATCCGCGAGGCGGCGTTAAGCGGCGTTTTTTGTGCAGCGGCACGACACGCGACGCTTGCCAGCGGCAGCAAAGCCATGCCACGCAGCCAATCCAATCCGACATGTCAGCCACGAAACGTCGTTGAGCGGCGTTGGCGGCGTTAAAAACGTCGTTGAGCGGCGATATGCGTCGATATTCGGCGGCGGCGTGGATTTCGCCGGCGTCAGCGGCGTCGTTGGGCGTCGACTATCCCTTGTAGTGTAGATCTAGTTCTTTAGTTCTTACGTGATGTATATGGATGATGTATCTCACGTGAACTCATTATATTGGGAAGGGGGTAGAGGCCCTAAGGCCTAGTAGTTGATGCTCCTAGCTAGCCTCTTTAGCCCAATAAGAAATTGCCTGTGCACAAGAACCACGGGTTGTGGGTGAAGGGGCGAGGCGGGCCGATAAGGAGGTTAGGTATTCGACTCTTGAACGATCCCTCTCGGTGTGTAAGGCCTACCGGGGATCATTGTGGACTAGGGTCACGATGGCTTGCCACCCCGCTGCGTGTGGGTAAGGCATGGTCACACACCCGGCGTGGGTGATGCGTCACTCTCCATTGGGTTCAAGTCGAATAAGGCGGTGGCCCTCTAGTCACCTTGAGTCGTATGTAGATCTCCCGAGGGGAGATATCCCTACCTGCCCCATCGGGTGGGAGATGCAACCCGGGAATAGCCCCCTTTGGCTATGCATCCGGTGGGCTTTCTGATCGAGGTCCCAACACTTTTTCAACCTACTTTGCAAAGTGTGCACGGGGGCGGATGGAGGGACTACCCTAAGCCATGTTCTCATGCCAGCCAAATCCATTGCCATGAATTACATGCGCAATGAACTCGGAGACCCAAGCCGTCCCAGTCATTCCCCTTGAGTCACGAGTCTTGGGTAGAACTCCCACATGTGATGTCTTGATCTTGTCTATGCAGATATGTGGTGAGCCATCCTTCGAGATGGTCATGTGATGTTGTTGTTGTATACTGACATGTATGTCTACGCTTCCACAGCTAGGTAGGCCCAGAGGAAGACAGGGTAAAATGACCCCTTCATTCTTCCCATTGGAATCCACCAAGGTTGCAGTGATAATGCAGCAGGAGGGCCATGTATGCGATGGAATTTTGGTATGGGGATGAACTCTGTTTGTATCACGTGAGTGCACGTAGTAACTATATATGAGTAGGGGCGTCCGCGGTGGTATCAGGCGTGTTCTTGGAGACCAAGAGCAAAGCACTGGCCATACTCAGTAGTACTAACTTGATAGGATCCTCAAACCTCGAAAAGTGGGAAATTCTTTTCTCATTTTTGTAGTATATGCTAAGCTAGTAACAGTTAAGCAAATTGGAACATAAAAAGACTAAAAACAGTGAGCCAAATCTTTCTAAGGCAAGAAGGTCTCACACGTCACGCCAGAGCAAAAACCAAGACTCCAGGTTTTGCCCTGGGCGCAACGTGCAAGACATTAAGCCATAAACACCTTAATACTTGATGAATTTCAGAAAAGTAACATGCTAGATCGAGTTTTAAGATAAGCATTAGCTAGATTGGTATATTACACCCCTAGAAATATGCCTAGAAATCATGTAATTTAGCATAAAAATCCACAATGTCTCACACATCGCGCCAACGCAAAAACCAAGACTCTAGGTCTTGCCCTGGGCGCAACGTGCGAGACCAATGGATTAGAAAAGTCTAAATTAAGCCCATGCAATAGGCTAACAAGCATCTTGGCTCATCCAAAAGAGTAGTTTGAAATTTGACCTAAAATTGGCCATCTATAAATAGACCTAGACCCCCCCCTCCCCCTCATTTCTAGGTTTCACACCCATAGAAAGTTGCTCCCCTCTCTCGAGGTACGATTTTTTGGAGCGTCCGACCTGGGATTAATGAACAGAAGTAGGACATGGCGGGGACCAAGCCAGCGGAAGAGGGGAGTTACGCAACTTTGAACTTAAACCGTGCGCACCCTCGTGGATCGCTACCCACTTGGGCTAGGTATCACAAGCCTAGCCCCCCATCATCATCGGCGGCGAGGAGTACACGCTCCTCGGCGACACATCGAAACCTCCGCGAATGCGGGGGAGAGGGAGTACCGACTTCGGCGAGTTCTTTTGCATCAAGCTGCGACAACAACGGTCCCGGATGATTTCATCATCCAGGAAGTTTTCAATTTCCGCCGGGTAAGAGAAGCTTCACCTATCTATACAGGGGTTGTTGCCTTTCCACGAGAATCCTTGCAAAAAGCGTGATACACAAATCTCTCTAAATTGTGGGATTTCCTAAAAGATACTTGCCAAATTCACGTGTTTAGGGGCAGAGAGCCAAAGGTGTGGTGAGGGGATGTGAAAAGATGAGAAAAAGAGGTGCAAATGTGAGGAAATAAGGTGATATGTGTGAATGCAGGTGTATGGTAGGGATGTTTTTTGTAACAAAGTGGTGAAAATGATTGAAGAAAAACTTTGGGATGCGATCAAACTTCCTTTGAATGCAAATGAAATATTTGAGCAAATTAAATGAGAATAGCTATTTGTTTAGCTAAATCTAGATAATATCGGATAACTTGGATTGATTTCAACTCATTTGTTGATCAAGATTGGTGGGAAATTAAGTTGGCAAAGTTAAGCGGGAAGTGGGCTGGCACATAAAAGAATGGAAAAACCCTAATTTTTGAAAAAACTTCGAGAAATCGATTGAAGAAAGGGAAACACCATAGATTGCTCAAGAAAACTTTTCTCAGTTATCTTAGGAACATAATACAACTGTCGGGTAATCCATTTGATCACTCACGAAATAGAATTTGTATCGAACTTCAAAAATCTTGGCTTTTTAAGAACAAGGGCGGGTTTCTAATTAAAATCTCCTCTCTCCGGTGTGGAATCTCTGGGATCATCTTTATAGACACATTATGTCCGGGGTAGTTAGAGCTCAATTTGTGCATATATGGCCACGAACTCTTCTTTCCCAAAATAGGCAATATTACGATTCTTGGCATGATCTCCATTAATTGACATCCTCTTCATGATTCGATTGGTTCCGGAAGTCAATTATGATCAGAGGCGGCCTGCTGCGCATCACTCAAAAGTCTTGGAGGCGAGAATCATAGAACCCTAATGGATCTTGGCGGATTTTCTTGGTGGATATATCCCACGAGGCCTAAATCAAAAAGTCACTCGGTATATATAGCTCGATCCACGCAAACTCTTAAATTGGCGTGTCTTGCCCACGTGGGATTCGGTACCTCCACCCCCCCACGGGTGAGCCACGTGGAGGGGTGATTAGCTGAAAAGGAATCTAGGTCAGGGGGTGGTAGAATAGGACAATTTTTTACATTTTTTCAAAGGGCACGATTCCCAAGAATTGGAATTCAAAGATCTATATAAGGTCTTTTTGGAAATTTTTTGTGCCGTGGCATATTTTCATTGGGGCAACATGGTGAGGTGGTCAAATTTTGGAAAATGGCACTTTGATTTTTGGCTAAAAAGGTGAATCAATGGTATTTGGACATGATGAAATGATGACTTGGCATAATGAAGGATGATGTGGCAAGGTCAAACATGGCTTTTGCCTAAGTGGATTTTTCGAAATTTTAAATGCCCCTGATATTTTTTGATGAGGTGGCATGATTTTGACCCAAGTGGCAAAGATATAACCAAAGTTGGATGACAAAGCATTTTTTGTGAGCAAGGTGGCCATCCTAGGTGGCATTTTGACTCTTGATGACGTGGCAAGGGTATTTTTTGGAAAGTGTGCCTTTTGACTTTCTATTTTGACTCTCACTTGACTTTTTGACATCTTTGGCACTTTTGGATGATGACTAGGATGCCACTTGGCAAAGGTATAGATTTTTTGGCATTTTGGAATTTTTAGGCATCTTTAGAAGCATATTTGGCTAGCGATAGGGGAAATTCAAGGAGAAATGGGAGATAGGCTCAAAAAATTTGGGAAAAATCAAGGATGGCTAATTTTGGCTAAAGGATTTGGCAGGGGTACTCACCTGGCCTAGATTCTCTTTCAGCCTGATACCTTTCCTTAATAGCTCCTCCAATACTTAGAATTTTCTTCATATCTTCATTTCTTCTTCATGTTGCCACTTCAAGGGGCAACATCTTTATAAAAAGAAAAAATGGCTGGTCCCCACCTTGAAACCTGATAAAAACTTCTCGACATCTGGATCCGAATTATCCTGTTGCGAAATATCGAGCTTCTTAGAATGCGACATAAAAAGCATCACGAAAAGTGCAAATATATGAGAGTGAATGCCAAATCAATGCATCTCCTGTTCCTGAGATAATATAAGGTTTTCTTGAGGTCTTCATGAATGGAAAATGGTGCCAGAATAGGAAACTGGATAGAACTATGTGTACTTCACATTTTTGGTGATGAATTCTGCAACTTTGAACACAGCAGCAACTTTTGAACATTTTATAACACAGTAGGGTCCTGCTACCATGTTCTTTTTGACTTCCCATTAGTGTTGAAACTTGGGGGGCGTCAAAATCGCTTGATGATCTTGTGAATAAAACTTGATGCTTTTGGGGTTTTATTTCTACCCATTCTTGTATGAGTCTTGAAGGAATGACTTGGTAGATGGAGCTAGAATGTTATGGAAGGTCTGAACACATTCTAGAAGATGTAATGGTCCATAAATTTGCCCAAAAAGAAAAATGGTGGTGGTATGAAGGCAATAATGGGTAAAGGATGATCCTGCAAATGACATGAAATAGAGAGTTAGAGATCGCTTTTTATGATGCACGAGGGATGAATAGCAAACAGTAGGTGATGAATGAAAGTGGGAGCAAGGCTTATATGAATGGGAGGCCAATAAATGAAAAATGAATGGTATGGAAGACTAGGATGGTCCCGCAAATGACATGATGACTCAGATTAGTACTTCAATCCCGCATTCGCATTCATCACAAGATGTTCAAAGAACCTGTTCATGATGATTTTGAGTTCCCCGATATGAGCACAACTTTAGGAAGCAATGGTTTTTTTATGGGCTTTAAAACGGAACAACTAATGAACACCGCAAAATGACAATGTTAAAGATCAAAACGCATATTTTTTTTTCTTTTCAGCTTTTCTTCTTTTTATTGTTTTCTCCCCATAGTGTTAGCAAATTATATCTAGAACAATTTCAACTACTTCAACCTTTTTTTTAGACTACCTACAACTATACTAACTAGCATTAGCTAGTTTAGATCCAATAAGCTTTCAAGTGTTGTGCATTGAGAGGATTTGGCAAAATTCTCTCTCACACTCTAACTCCTGTAAAGTAATATGAGTTTACTCCAAATGTGAAGAAATGACAAATGCACCTTCCCAATTTCTGAGAAAACTTACCTAGAGTGGGATCTTTGTTTCTAGCTAACTTAAGCACCAAATCACCAACCCGATAGTTGACTTCTACTTGCTTGTTTGTCAAATTTCTTCTTGATTTTCATCTTGTGTTCAAGTATCACTGTAGAGTCTTATCCCCTGAGTTCCTCAAGGGCTAGCATCTGGCTTTGTAGCACACACCAGATAGCATCCTCTTCACTTTTGACTTGTATTTGCATCGTCCTTGGCGAAAGTACACCGCAACTCAAAAGGGTAGGATGACACTAGTACCATACACAATAGAGGCGAGGAGTGTTTTTTATAGCCACTTTATAAGTGGTCCTGTAGGACCAAAGGGCATAGATCAACTTTGTATGCCAGCTTCTTGGAAACCTATCTACTGTCTTCTTCATAATGGATATCAGAGTTTTATTGGTGGATTCTGCCTGGCCATTTCCCCGAGGGTAGTGCGAGAACTTTTTGTATGTCTTATCTCAAGCAATTGGGTAAAAGCATGTCTATTACTTCATTCATAAAAGGCGTTCCTCCGTCGTAAAACAATCTTCAATGGTACTCCAAACCCTAGCACATATATTAGGCAAGAGGGAAACTTGCTTGTGGTATCCGCATTGGCACTTGTCAATGGAGTTGCTTCAGCCCATTTAGTGAAAAAAAAGTGCAGTAGCAACTAGGATGTATTCATGTCCGGCGCAGAGGAAGATGGGTGTATAGGACCAACATAATCTAATCCCCAAACAAGAAATGGGCGGGGGCCACAATAGGTGAAAGGGGAGGTACCTTGATGCGTTTCTTGGCATGCTTTTGACAAATGTGAACAACTCCGCGTGCACCTTTTGACATCATGATGAAGTGTGTAGGCCAATAGTATCCGTGAACTTAGAATTTTTCTTGGCCGTGGCATCCATAGAATAGTGTCCACCACAGCCAGGAGGTCATGAGCATGTCTTAGAGCTTGTACTGTTCTTCTTACCAAGCACCTCAACAAAATCACTGTGGAAGGCATCTTCCTACATAAAATGTCCTCAACCAAACACATATGTTAGACATCTTTTCCTAAACTTAACTTTCTCGGATGGTGAAAATGTATGGGGACCTCTTGATGTTTTAGATAATTGACAATGGGTTGCATCCAAGACCCGCTTCCCCAACTAAATGACATACCTCTTCCTCTCTGTTTGATCCTCTTGAGAGGTCAAATCATATTTGTAGAAGGCATAGGGTATGAAACTACTGGATCCTTTTCTGCTTTTGACAAGGTGGACTTCAATGGCAAAGTCTTGAAGCATGGCAGCCCACTTATAGAACTTGGTCTTGAGGGGCTTGTTTACCATACAACATTGGAAGAGGATTGACCTTCATATAGACTTGAATCTTTGGAGCTTGCATCGGAAGATGGGGAATTTAGTGGTCAAAAATATTAGGGCAGCCGCCAGACTTCTCTAGGATTTGGGTAATTCACCTGCGTGGTTCGACCACCGCTTCCTCTGCATAGTTTAGTACCCTTTTGTTCTGAAATAAGGCTAATCCTACAGCAAATGATGTAACTGTTATATAAACTTGGAAATCTTCACTTGGTTTAGGGGCAAGAAGGGTTACCTTCTTGTTGAGCTCTTCTTTGATCAATTCAAATGCCCTTTGGCAATCTTCATTCCACTCAACTGGAACCTTTTGACTTGTATTTTTGGATACATACCCTACTTTGGTGAGCTTGGTGATAGGTCTCAAAATGTGAGAGAAGTTGGGGATGTAGATCCTCAAGCCTTGAAGTGTACCAACAAAACCTTTGATCTGCTTCAATGTTTTAGGTACTGGGAGGTCGAGAACTATTGTCAGCTTGTCTGCAGCAATCTGAACTCCTTCTTCTGATATCTGATGGCCTAACAGCACACCTTTGTCAGTCAAAAACAAACACTTCTTTGGATTTAAGTTCACACCACTGGATCTGCACAAAGAAAACATATTAGAGATTGTTTTGAGATGATCTCCCAAGGAGGTGGCCAGAGTCAAATCATCCAGAAAAGCCCTGAAATTTTGGGGAGATAATGACTCAAAAATATTGTTCATTGCCCTCTGAAAGGTTGCAGGGGCATTTTTCCAGCCAAATGGCATTCTTAGCATCATATAAGTTCCCCAAGGTGTAATGAAGGCGGTTTTTGGCTGTGATAAAGGATCAACTTCTATTTGGTTGAAACCAGAGAAGCCATCCATAAGAGAATAGACTTCTTTTCCACTCATGGTATGCAAAACTTCTTCTAGAAACGGTAGAGGGTAGCAATCTTTGATTGTAACCTTATTGATATCTCTATAATCAATACAAATTCTAAGTTGGCCACTCCTCTTCTTGACTGGCACAATGCAAGACAACCACTCAGGTTCCAATGTCTCACATATCAGCTTAGAACTCTCCATAGTTTTTAATTCTTCATAGATAAGTGGCAGCAAGGCAGAATTTATCCTCCTTAATTTCTGCTGAACAGGATCAGAGCCCTCTTTTACTTTTATTTCAAATTTTGCTTTAGAGGGAGGAATTCCTTTTAGTTCAGAGTAATCCCAAGCAAAGACATCTGAGAATTCTTGACACAGCATAGGAAATGAGTTGAAGCAAGGCTCGAGCTTTTGGACCAACTTTCGTGGTTCCGGTTTGGCCATTCTTTTGGATACAAAATGACTTGCTCTCTCTTGCTTCCTCTATCCCTATAGTTAGAATTGGGCAAGTCCGTGAGAGAGGTTCAGTTCTTCTTCCCGAAAGGCTCCTTCACTAAAAAAATCCAATATGGTACCTTTAGCTAGCCTCGTCTACTTCACTATTCAAATGCCTAGGGATATGCTCTATAGTCCGTGGCCTCAAATTTGTCTAACAGTCCCAAAACCTCTTCTTTAAGTTGTACTAACCTTGAATGCTTGGTTTGGTATACCTCTTGGACTTGATTGCACACGCAGCCGAGAGTCCCCTTTATATTCAAATTCTTGATTCCCATCATGTAAGCTTCTTGGAGACCTGCAATCAAAGCTTGATACTGCACTTCATTAGAGGTTATATTTTTGTGAATTCTTGCTGTTTTAGCTTTCACCTGCCAAAGCCTACGGGCTTTTAATGATGGCAGCAAAGACAAAAGCAGGGCTCAACTTCCTCTTTACAAAGCGCCATCAAAGAACAATGTATGAGTATGCTCATCAAGTTTTTGCTCTTCTTCTTCCAAAAGTGGATCTACATAGATGTTGTACACACCTACATCTTTATAAATTAGTGCATCATCAACCTGAAAAAGGCAAATTCTTCTTGGAGTTTACCTTCCGGTTGTAGAGTGTGACTTCTTGCCTTACCATCCGCTATTGTGCATTTACCTCCTCCCCAACTGGGGTTTGCGAAACCACCCTGAGCCATTTCCTGCCAAAAAGAAGGTCATAGTCTGCCAATCTGGAAGGAAACTGTACTACAACAAAGTCCAGGGTCATCTTGATGCCCCCTACATCTGTCAAGACATCATTAACTCCTTTTGGTTGTACACTCTCATTAGCAAAAAAGATTTTAGAATAATTGGGGTCGCGAAGGATTTTTAACTCTAAAGAGTCCATAATATGTAAAGGCATAATATTTATACACGAGCCTCCATCCAAGATGACTTTAGAGAGTGTTTTTACCTTCGACTTGAGCTTCACATGAGAATATACCGTGGTCTTTCCCAACTCTAGAAATGTTGTGGACAATAGGTTCCGAATTCTCCTCTATAAGTGTTTTGACACGCTCTCTATAGGAAGGTGCTATTCTTAACAAGGTCAAAACATCTAGGGTGACTCTAGTAGACTTCAACACTGGGTCAACTTCACCCAACACATGAGCCCGGCTATTTTGAGGTGAAACCGCCTCAGAATCACAGAGGGAGAGGAGCTATGCTATTTCTAGGCATGTTGGCTTGCCGAGGTCCGGATCTTAGGCTATAGGAGCACCAGCAGCCAAGACCTCTTCTTCTTTTCGTTCATTACCTCCTTCTCTATCAGAATCGTAGAGAAAACAAAGATGAGAAGAGGATGCATCTACGATCTTACCTTTATCTTTCAACATATATTCTTTGATCCCAAGACCTATCTTCATAATGGCTGCTTTTTACAATATGAACACACATGGCACTCCTTACCAGTGTGGCCCTTTCTATCACATCTAGGGCAAGGCTTGGACCAGCAACTACTTCTGAATGGCCTGATTTCTTCCAAAGAGGTACAATGTTTTCTACTTTGTGTAGAATCAAGACTTGAAATCTGATGCCTCATCTCCTCGGGTGGCTGGAGCCTTCTTGAGCTCGTGAGAGTTGCTTGGTAACCTCCATAAGTGTCTCTAGGTCTGGCATGTTCGGGCTGCAATTTTAAGGTTAGTAGCTTGCAACTTAGAAATCTCTTCTCTCATATCTTCTTCAAAAGAATTTTTCTTCTTCAATGCATACACACAAGTTCATAGTTAGTCTCTAAATCATTGAAATAATCAAGATCAACGCGTGCTCAAAAGTAGAAAATGCAGCCCTTAGCCTCACGATCTCAATTGCTTTTGGAAAATACCCTTGGTAATGTCTCAAAAACGTTGTTGTTGATGTATTTTCATTAACTTCTTGTAAAACAGGAGGTCTCAACTTTAAACCATGCAAGAAAGTGATCAAATGCAAAGGAGGATTATCTACACCCTTTGACTCACACTTTATCACATGCTCTCCAAATCTATCAACATAAGCTTCTATGCTTTCATCACTTCTAATAGAAAGAGAATGCAGCTTTGAAGCAAAGTTTCAGGAGTCACAGATTCGCCAAACCTATCAATGAATCTCGCTCTTCATCTCTTCAAATGTGTGAACACCATAAATCTTTCTCGAAAGTGTTAAACCATTTAGTAGCAAGATCATCGATAAAAAAAGCTTGAACAATTCCAACTTAGTCATACCTCTAGGAGCATGATTCCTAAAATAATCATCAAATGAGTTTAGAAATACCTCCGGGGGTTTCTTTACATCATAAAGAGGTCGTGGAAGGAGGCGCCTCAACCTGAAGATAGGGTCCACATAGTTGCCTAGAGGTGCCGCCGCTGCCGGCCGGGCGCCGGCCGCCACGCCAACCCAGCTCCAAAGGCATATCTTCAGCATGGCTAGGCTCTCCATCACCATCCATATCATATTCAGCCTTCCTTGGGTGCCTCACCATGAGGGCTCTCAAGTTTTTGCAAGAGTTTTTAGAGAATCCCGGTAGGACCTCAAAAGATGTTGCCTTTCACGTAATCCTTGCAAAAACGGTGGATACACAAATCTCTAAATTGTGGGATTTCCTAAAGATACTTGCCAAATTCTCAGGTTTAGGGGCGAGAGCCAAAGGTGTGGTGAGGGGGATGTGAAAAGATGAGAAAAGAGGTGCAAATGTGAGGAAATAAGGTGATATGTGAATGCAGTGTGTATGGATGGGATGTTTTCTCAGAACAAAGTGGTGAAAATGATTGAAGAAAAAACTTTGGGATGCAAATCAAAACTTCCTTTGAATGCAAATGAAATATTTGAAACAAGCAAATTCGCGTAATAGCCATTTGTTGTTTAGCTAAATCTAGATAATATCGGATAACTTGGATTGATTTCAACTCATTTGTTGATCAAGATTGGTGGGAAATTAAACAGCAAAGTTCGCCGTATGGACTGCACATAAAGAATGGAAAACCCTAATTTTTTTGAAAAAAACTTCAATCGATTGAAGAAAGGGGAAACACCATAGATTGCTCAAGAAAACTTTTCTCGATTATCTTAGGAACATAATACAATCGGCCGTAATCCATTTGATCACTCTGAAATAGAATTTGTATCGTAACTTCAAAAAATCTTGGCTTTTAAGAACAAGGGCGGTTTCTAATCAAAAATCTCCTCTCCTCGGTGTGAATACGGCTCTGGATCATCTTTATAGACCTGCGGTCGTGGTAGTTAGAGCTCCAATTTGTCCGCATATGGCCACGAACTCTTCTTTCCCAAAAATAGGCAATATTCTCGTTCTTGGCATGATCTCCATTAATTCAAAGATCCTCTTCATGATTCGATTGGTTCCGTAAGTCAATTATGATCGCTAACCGGCTTCAGCATCACTCAAAGTGCGGCGGAAGCCGAATCATAGAACCCTAATGGATCTTGGCCGGATTTTCTTTCGCTGGATATATCCCACGCCTAAATCAAAAAAGTCACTTTGGTATATATAGCTCGATCCACGAACTCTTAAATTGACGTGTCTTGCCCACGGATTCGGTATCACCGCCCCACACGCCCCACAGGGTGAGCCACGGAGAGGGGTGATTGGGTCGAAAAGGAATCTAGGGTCGTGGGGTGGTAGAATAGGACAATTTTTTACATTTTCTCAAAGGGCACGATTCCCAAGAATTGGAATTCAAAGATCTATATAAGGTCTTTTTGAAATTTTTGTGCCGTGGCATATTTTCATTGGGGCAACATGGTGAGGTGGTCAAATTTTGGAAAATGGCACTTTGATTTTGGCTAAAAAAGGTGAATCAATGGTGACTGGACATGATGAAATGATGACTTGGCATAATGAAGGATGATGTGGCAAGGTCAAACATGGCTTTTGCCTAAGTGGATTTTCGAAATTTTAAATGCCCCTTGATATTTTTGATGAGGTGGCATGAGTTTGACCCAAGTGGCAAAGATATAACCAAAGTTGGATGACAAAGCATTTTTGTGAGCAAGGTGGCCATCCTAGGTGGCATTTTGACTCTTGATGACGTGGCAAGGGTATTTTTTGGAAAGTGTGCCTTTTGACTTTCTATTTTGACTCTCACTTGACTTTTTGACATCTTTGGCACTTTTGGATGATGACTAGGATGCCACTTGGCAAAGGTATAGATTTTTTGGCATTTTGGAATTTTTAGGCATCTTTAGAAGCATATTTGGCTAGCGATAGGGGAAATTCAAGGAGAAATGGGAGATAGGCTCAAAAAATTTGGGAAAAATCAAGGATGGCTAATTTTGGCTAAAGGATTTGGCAGGGGTACTCACCTGGCCTAGATTCTCTTTCAGCCTGATACCTTTCCTTAATAGCTCCTCCAATAGGGTGAAAGCATGTTAGGGCCTACATAAAAAATTACCAAAAAGGTACTTTTCTGTGTACTTCTATGCAAGTACATAATTGTATTTTAAAGTACCTAGACTACAAGATTGACTAAAAGAAATTGTGTTATGTTCAAGAGTAGTAGTACATACATGTTGTAAGGTACTTTGTGATGTCAAGAAGATGTTAAGAACTCAAATATATCATCATCTTTGACTACCCAGAGTATTTTCCAGGTAGTTTCCAAAACATGTAGGCCCTAACATGCTCTTACCCAATACTTAGAATTTT
This sequence comes from Isoetes taiwanensis, assembly GCA_021234155.1. Lineage (NCBI taxonomy): Eukaryota > Viridiplantae > Streptophyta > Lycopodiopsida > Isoetales > Isoetaceae > Isoetes > Isoetes taiwanensis. The sequence goes on along the minus strand of JAJEKV010000016.1, from coordinate 12,782,626 downwards.
CTTCATATCTTCATTTCTTCTTCATGTTGCCACTTCAAGGGGCAACAGGAGTCGACTTCAGACATCCAAGCCTACAACAACATCAGGCAAATAATGGAAGCTCGGGACCTGCCATCTGATGAGGAGTTCTATGCCATCCAAGAACGGATGGGGATCCGAGGCAAATCCACGAACATTTTGATGCCGAGCTCTTCGACACCAGCCCCCACAGAGAAGAGGCGAATCGACATCGCGCCAGCGTTTCATCGACAATCGTGATTGATGAGAGTTCACCGAGGTGGGAGGTCGATGAATACGGAAGACATAGAGAGCGGGCGGCCGAGGGGCGGTAAATCAACAACGCCGCACAAACGACAAATGCCCGAGATACTATCTCCCCTCGCCCGATTCCGAGAATAGCGGTAATACACCGCAAATTCAGCCCGGAGGGCTTAAGAAGGAGTGTTCATGCTCATCGCACTCTCGTACTTTGGCATGCATGCTCGGCTGGCTTCAAACACCGACTATGCCGTCTTAGTCAAGAGAGCGATGGCACTTGACATCTTCGACTTCGTTGTGCCCTACCGACGGCAGGGAAGACGGCCGCGGACCGCGCCTACACGTCCGACCGCCGTGAGTAGAAGACTTGGTGCAAGCCTTGCGTATGGACGCCAACCAACATCCTCGAACTTGGGACGCCGATAGAACGGCCCAAGTTAAGAAGTTTCTTGAGGATAATCCATCCTACCGGCGATTTCAAGAATAGTTAGACTCTTGATCCCGGAGGCTTTGTATTAAGATATTATATAATATAAATATAATTTCTTTTGCACTTTAAATATTTTGTTGATGTATTTTGTTCCACAACTATACCAACAAACACATATAATGCAAGAGAACAAATAAAACTAACCGTAAGGCCATGATCGACTTGTGTATGCAGCTAGAGGCCCAGGCTCAGGGGAGCAACAACGGCGAGACCATAGGGAAGAACGGACTCCGCCCAGGCCACCCCCGGCAAGGAACCTGTATGAGGCGTTTGGTGCCATGGCTCCTGAGGAAGAAATGTCCCAGATGAGAATGGACCTTGAGCAAATAAAGGCTTTCTTGGCAGCCCAAGGAGGAGTTGCTCCGATGGCGGAAAGTTCGGTTGCAGGCACCACCTCTAAGACCTAAGAAGGACAAGAGGAAGAGCAAGAGAAGGAGGTCCCCTAGTACAGAATCCTCCAACTCAAGCTCGGATTCGGACTCCGACTCCGAAGAAGAAGAAGAGCAAAAGAGAATCAAGGGATGACACACAAGGACACGAGGACCCTGGACTATCGAAGAAGGTAGATTCAAAGATTGGGAAACGTGATGGAAGGCCAGGAAGCTCGAAAGCAATTCTCAGCAGAAACGTATCAGCATGGAAGCAGAGCCTTATTCGATGAGATGAGTGACTATGGTAATGCCTATCGTGATGCGTGACAAGGACAAAGGCGTGGGTGGCAACAACCAACCCGAAGGGAGCGCGACGCACTTGGTGGAAGGGTATGCCAAGGGCCACCGCGGCAGATAGGTTCCTCAGACGCGTATGAAACTATTTTTTCGACGATAAAGTGAAAATACGATTTTTGGGAAAAATACGATTTTTGTATTTAATACCGCCGCCTGGGAAAAAAAGTTTAAAGTTTAAACCTTCTTTAAACTACTTTAACTTTTCTTCGCTAAGAAGTTTAAGTTTAAACTACGCCACGCGAATCCTACGCCTGCCTTCGTAGTTTAAGTTTTAATATTAAAACTACGGCGAAACTCTTTTTTCGTGGCCAGGTATAAAGGACCAAACCACGAAAACTTTTTTTGTTCGCTAAGCATTCTTTATGTTTAAACTTCACCAAGGGCGGTTCCGTTTGGAAGCCCAGTTTTTTCCGTCACAAGTTTTACATATATATATTTCGAAGGCCGTCCCAAAAAATTTAAATGGCGAGAACCTTGTTCGTTAAACTTACGCTTGATGTTTTCGCGTAAAGCCAAACAGTTCATTTGTTTACGCGAAACTATTTGGTCTGGTTAGCGTGGCGAATAATCGCTGCTTAAACGCGAACCGGACTTCGCCGCAGTTTAAACGGTTGTTTTAAACACGCCAAAGTTTCGACGCCGGAAATTTTTTTGTCCGTGATTTTGACGTATTAAACGTCAAATTTGTGCCAGATCAAACGAAAAAAATAGCATTGGCGTGATAAACGTGATACAAAGATTGAACCTATCCCTAGGGCCACCCGGCTTTGGGGATGGTTGCAGGTTCAAAAGTTTGCTAAAGCTTTCCAATTACGCCCCAAGGGAACACAAGTCCAACATGATGCAAAGCAGCTTCTACAGGTCGCGAAGGAAACAAATCACCCGTAAATATCAGAGGAATTCATGAGACTAAGGCTTTATGTGCCGGGTTGAGTGAAAAGCACGCAGCTGGAGAGCTATATTGAAGGATTGAATGAGGAGATCCGTAGTTTGTAAGGGCAATAAACCCCAAGACGGTGATGAAGGGCGAGTCCAAGGCAATAAAGCTTGGCAAGGAACGGGCCCTCGAACGCCAGATAGAGGCAACAGGGAGTTATAGCCCAAGGGCAGCCAGCCCAGTCCAGCCTAAAGCCCCATATAGTGGCAACCATGGCAAGCAGCAGGAGAAGAAGCAGGTGTCCTTCAAGGACAAGCAGGAGGGGTCAAACTACTCCAAAGTAGTACGGTCCTTCTTTGCAAGCAATGCCCAAGGAGAAGAGACAGAGTGCATAGAGAAGCAAATTTTGCTTCAGGTGCTTCCAAATGTGCCAAAGCCACAGACAAACGAACCGCCCTTCGGCCATGGCCAGCCGGCCTTAGCGAGTTAGGTGGATGGGACACTCCGTCCCGACGACATGACGCGAGGGCAAAGACGCCGAATATATTTCGTGGTGAGTGTCACATCTTTGCTGCCATAGATACAGAACAAGCAGAGAATCAATATAAGGTAATTTCCACAGCAGGGAAGGCCAATGCCAAAGTAGCCATAACTTTGCGTCCCCAAGAATGGTTGAGATGTTGAAGTTGAAACCATTGAAGTCCAAGCCAAGGCCCGTAGTCTTAGCAAGTGGAGCAGTAAGACAAACAGCAGGCAAGAGGATAAACTTCGACATCGACTTGCCAGGAATCAATATCCAGATGGGGGCAGAAGTAATAGGTATTGGCAAGTATGACTTGATCATAGGAATGGAGTATCTTGGACTAGCAGTGGAAAGCGAAACCCTCACAGCACCCGACGGCAAGATCATTGAGATCACAGGTAGAGAAGTTGTTCCCATCATGCAGTGTATGTCTAGTAAACGGCTGCTCAAGTGCATCAAGAGCGAGCAGGTAGCATATATCTTCAAGCTTGAGATCGAAGAGCCTGAAGCAGAAGAAAGCAAGGAAGATAAGGTGCTCAACAAGTTGCCCAAACAAATAGCTAAGTTGATCCGCGGAGTTCCACCATCTCTTCCCTGGATGAGATCGAAAGCACCTCCCTCCTTACAGGGGAGTCGAGTGTGAGATAGCACTCAAACCGGAATGAAGCCCGGCGAGTAAGGCTCCATACGTAATGACTGGCCGCCAGGAGCCGACCGACTAAAGAAGCAATTGCGGGAGTTGCTTTCGACCTAGACTTCATTAGACCTAAGCGTCTCACCATTTGGGGCACCGATTCTTTTTAATGTCGAGAAGAAGGATGGCAGCTTTGAGGATGTGCATAGATTATAGGCGCTTGAATAAGCACACCATCAAGAATAAGTATGCGCTCCCTAGATCAGATGACTTGATGGATCAGCTCCAAGGGACAAAAGTCTTCTCCAAAATTGACTTAAGGTCAGGCTATCATCAGATCCAGATAAAGGAAGAAGATATCCATAAAACTGCCTTCAGAACACGGTATGGGCACTATGAATTCACGGTAATGCCTTTTGGCTTATCAAACGCCCCAGCAACATTCATGAGGCTCATGAACGACATCTTCAGGGAGTTCTTAGACACTTCGTGATAGTATTCTTTGATGATATTTTGGTATATAGCAGATCCCTTGAAGAGCACGTACAACACCAAAGGAGAGTGCTTGAGAAGTTAAGGAGGCACCAGTTGTACGCCAGGTTGTCGAAGTGCCACTTCACAACGGAGAAGGTGGAATAGCTGGGGCATGTGATCTCAAAGCAGGAGGAATTTCGATGGATCCCGCCAAGATTGAAGCAAATATTTAGTGGCCGCACGCCAAGAATGTCCATGAGGTCGGTTTTCTTGGCCTAGCAGGGTACTACAGAAGTTTGTGAAGAACTGCAAGAAAGATAGCAGCCCCGCTTAACGGACTTGACGAGGGCGGAAAAGGTGAAAGATTGGGCGATCATTGGCACAAGAAATCCTGCTGTGGTTTGAATTATTGAAGGAAGCTTTGACAACCGCCTCGCCTTGACCCCGCTGCACCCAGAAAGACAAGTTGGTGGCTTACGACGCAAGTAAGATAGCCACAAAAGTGCAAGTGCTCATGCAGAAGAGCGTAGTAGCGATGATTCCGTGAAGATGAACGACGCCGAAATGCGCCACCCGACGACGATCAAGAATTGCTTGCGCTTGTCGTGGCGCTTAAGAATTTGGAGGCACTACCTTTGGGAAGGAAGTTCCAAATGGATACGATCATCGAGCCTCCAATATGTATTCACGCAACCACACCTTAACTTGAGGTAGTGAAGGTGGATGGAGTTCCCTCAAGAGTATGACTTTGATATAGTCTATAAGCTTCCGGAAGCTCAATGTGGTAGCGATGCTCTTTCAAGGCATCCTTCGACAACTAGATTGCATTGCAATGCAATTTCGGCGCTCTCCAAATGACTTCGAAGAAGATTGAAGAAACCTTGCCAACAGATGTGGACTTCAAGGAAGTATGGGCAAGCTTGTGCAAGGAGGCAAGAACAGATAAGGAGAGGGAAACCTTCAAAAATTTTAAGAAGGAAGGTAATCTCTTGTACCATAAGAACAAGTTATGCGTGCCTGAATCATCAGGGGTGAGGAAGTTGATCCTCCACGACACCCACAACAACCCAATAGCTGGCCACGCAGGATTTATGAAGACATATTTCAAAGTGCGCAGCAGCTATTATTGGCCAGGAATGAAGAAGCAGGTAGCTCGCTACATCAAGGAATGTCGCCTATGTTAGCGCACAAAGCGCGCAACCAATAATGCGGGGGCATTGGAACCATTAGCGCAAAGCTTTCAACGCTTAAGTGGGAGGTCATCGCATGGACTTCATAACAGTGGCTTCCAAGCGACAAAGAAGAGGGAAGGATACTTTGATGGTAGTGGTCGACAAGTTGTCGAAGATGGCACATTTTGTGCCTTGTAGGACAACCGACACAAAATGGCGGATACAAAATGGCTCTTCACCAAAGAAATCTTCGTGACTCCATGGTATGCCAAGGAGATCATCTCCTATAGAGACCAAGTTCATGAGTGCCTTTGGCAAGATCTCTTTGCGGCGGTTATCTCGACGAAGTCGCCCATGAGCACGCCTATCATTCTCGACCAGGATGGGTAAACAGAGTGGACCAACGTAATTTTGGAAGATATGCTACTTAAACTATGTCCGAACAAGCAAGGTATGTGGGAAGAGTTTATTCACTTGGTGGAGTTTGGTGATAACAAAGACCAAGCGTGAATCATCCCAAATGTCGCCGCTCATGATCAACTACGGCTACCAATGCTTAACTCCGCACACTTGGCACAATCCCATGTCAAAAGTAGAGTTTTTTCAAGGCAAATGTTGGCCGACATGCGCCAGCCAGGTAGAAGAGGTTCGAGGATATCTTCTCGCAGCAAAGGAGTCGACAAAGAGCATCACGACAAGCATCGGACAAATGAGAGTTCCAAGTTGGCGAATGCGCGGTGGCTCAAGATCAAAGTGAAGAAGCGCGGCTCGCATCTTCGAAATTGTAAGAAGCTTGCTCCAAGGTGGGCCGGACCCTTCGCCAGTCAAGAGAGTAGGTAACCAATCCTACAAGTTGGACTTGCCAAAGACACCTAAAGATTCATAAAGTCTTCCACGGAGTTTGTTGAAGAAGCATACTCCAAGTCCGGGACGGTCTTGGACACTCCAACGTTGTTGGAAATGACAAGAGCAAATTGGAAATAGTTCCGCAATGATTCTTGATAAAGCCTTCAAGAAAACAAGGAGATCGGAGTTTCTCCAATATTTGGTCAAGTGGAAACACTTGCCTGGAAGACGCTGGCATGGGTACTTAAGAAGGATCTATTAAAGCAGCATCTTCGCAGCTTTATGGAGCAATGGGACGGCAAGGTCATCTCCGAAGAAATCGGCTCAGGCATGTATAGTTAAGATTAATCTATGCATGCAACCTATGCTTGGTATGGGTTGCATGCGTGGTTACCGATGATGAGACCACTACGGTGATCTCTAGGACGTGGTGTAATATCAATGTAGGCATGACCGCGGTTCCGCTTGGATGAGTTGGAAGGTAGATTAGAAAGTCTACTTCTGTCCCACGAAAGTAGACGACCTCGAGAGAAAAGAGGTCATTCAGGAATGCATTGATAGGAAAAGCACCTCTAGTCAATGCCTACGGGGAGGACCCTATCCTTCACGCCCCATATAGGGAAGGACTCTATCCTCCACGCTGGGCAACTAAAGGTGTAGGCATGAGTGTCATATAGGCATTATAGGGCGCGGTCTCCACGGCCACGATGGAAGAAGCATCCTCTTCCTACGCCGGGAGATTAGTCATGCATTCATGTAGATAGGTGGGGTGGTCACCTTATAACCAAAAATTTTATTAATAATTAAAATGGTACTAATGTAGTGTCGACCTGCAGGCCAATAGAGCGCTCCGAAGGGCAAGGAGGTCGAGCTACGAAGACTTGCAACACAAATTTTATTGGAATGTGTTGCAAGAAATGAAGAGTACCTCGAACGATAATTGTATATGAAAGTGTTAAATTTTGATTAACTAAATGTTGTGATAACTGAACTAATAAGTACCTTGTTTTAATGAAGTTACGAATTGATAAGTTATTTAATAATGTAATAATGTTTTCAAATATTACCTTAAGGTAATTCTAATAAATGTGTAAGTATGATAGTAGTATATTGTATGCATCAAGTTGATTGTAGGTTAGGAAGATCCTAAGGTGGGGAGACCCACGATGCTGCGGACAACGTCATTTCAAGGTGGGGAGAATGTGACGTTCCCAAAGACGAGATACCATCCCGTGACGATACCGCATCGCTACCACGCCGCATTACCGCCACCTCGACCGACGCGGTAATGACATGTAACCAAGCGGGTCGCCCCTAGGGGGGCAACTTGCAAGGTGTGTGCATTTATTAATGTGCACATTTAACCATGTGCACATTTATCTAGGTGCACATTTTCCCATGTGGACACTTTATGCCACTTAATAAAGGCAAGTGGGCCACACCAATTATCCCACATGCTAAAAGGGGTAATTGGGAACCCTAGCCCTAAACCCTTGTCTATTTAGGTAAGAGAAACCCTAACTTGCTATTTTCGCTCATGCCATTTTAGGGCTCGCTTTTGCTTGCTCCAGAGTCAAAACCGGCCCCCGTGACTCGCCTAGCCGATCTAGCTCGTTAGTTTCCCTTTCTAGCTTCATCTTCTAGCAGTTCAAAGCAGATGGTCGAAGTTCGTGTAAGGTGAGGAGCGAAAGCCAAGGATCGTATTTAGTCAATTTAATAGCCTAAACCGCCTTCCGACCCATCGAATCAAAGAGGGTTTAGCCTATTAAATTGCCCATAGCAGCCATCTAGATCCTTAGATAATAAGCTCTAACTAAAGAACCTAACTCTATGATATAGACTAGATCTAGTTCTTTAGTTCTTCCTCGATGTATATGGATGATGTATCTCCTCGGAACTCATTATTGGGAAGGGGGTAGAGACCCTAAGGCCTAGTAGTTGATGCTCCTAGCTAGCCTCTTTAGCACACTCAGAATTCGCCTGCGGTACAAGAACCACGCCTCGGGTTGTGGGTGAAGGGGCCGACCGGGCTGATAAGGAGATTCGTGTTCGACTCTTGAACCATCCCTCCCGGTGTATAAGGCCTACCGAGGATCATTGTGGACTAGGTCTGATGGCTTGCCACCTGCAGGTGGGTAAGGCATGGGCTCGACACCGCGGGAGTGATGCGCCACTCTCCATTGGGTTCAAGTCGTAATAAGGGCAAAGGGCCCTCTAGTCACCTTGAGCTAGCATGTAGATCTCGAGGGAGATATCCCTACCGCCCCATCTAATCGGGAGATGCAACCCAGGAATAGCCCCCTTTGGCTATGCATCCGGCGGGCCACAATCAGGTCCCAACACTTTTCAACCTACTTTGCAAAGTGTGTACAGGAGGGGCGGATGGAGTGGACTACCCTAAGCCATGTTCTCATGCCAGCCAAATCCATTGCCATGAATTCTGTCTGCAATGAACTCTGGAGACCCAAGCCGTCAGTCATTCCCCTTGAGTCTGAGCCTTGGGTAGGACTCCCACATGTGATGTGCTGATCTTGTCTATGCAGATATGTGGTGAGCCATCCTTCGAGATGGTCATGTGATGTTGTTGTTATATACTGACATGTATGTTTACGCTTCCGCAGCTAGGTAGGCCCTGAGGAAGACAGGGTAAAATGACCCCTTCATTCTTTGGAATCCACCAAGGTTGCAGTGATACATGGAGGGCCCCTCAGACGATGGAGTTGGTATGGGGATGAACTCGCTTGTATACCTGCGAGTGCACCGTGATATAAGTAGGGGACGCCATATGTATGGCATCGTGTAGTTTTCTTGTTGATTCAAAGAGAATTGGGATCATCCCTTTCGGCCTCCATGGTCACCACCAAAGGTATGCATTCTTGCTCGCAATTTTCTGCCTCTTTGGCCTCTCCAGTGCCCGTGCCTCTATGGATTTGCAATTCCCTCTCTCTCTCTCTCTCTCTCTCTCTCTCTCTCTCTCTCTCTCTCTCTCTCTCTCTCTCTCTCTCTCTCTCTCTCTCTCTCTCTCTCTCTCTCTCTCTCTATAGATGTACTTTTGCAGCCATCTCTACCTCCTCCCTCTTTGCCCAGTCCTCTTTCGCCTCTTGCTCCCCCATCCTCTTCAGGCCTCTTAGCGTCTCCTACTCTTCCCTCTGCTCCCTGGTCTGCTCCTAATGCTATTGCTCGAGTCTCACAAACGCGCTTCAGTGATTGGGTTAAGTGAGACATGATATCTGGTGTGCGTTTTGCTCGTGTTGCTGCTGCGGTGTCTTTGTGATGGAGAATAACAAAAGAGATGTGTCTAAATATATGAAAGAGTTACAGGGTCTTGAAGATCAAATGAATGTTCAATTGCGTCCTGATAACGTGTTCTATGAAGCAGAGGTGTGTTCTAGCGCCTTCACTCAGGCTGGTGTCTCGGTTGTGGAGATAGATCATAGCATCCACTTGCAAAGTCTACACAATCTAATGTCCCATGCGGTGGTGTGTCATTTCATTGGTCAGCTCCTTGATTTCAAGAGGATGGGATTTTGGTTGAAGCAACATCTGCAAAAGTTGGAATTGCCTCCGCGTAAGTCCTTGAAAGTTTGGATAGGCAAAACAACTATTTCTTAGTGATGTTCGGGTACCTATTGTTGTTGATAAACTAGTGGAACGTGGAATGGATCCTTTGGCAGGCCAGGCCATTCCGTTCTGCTGCTATCCAATCCAACCCATTCCGTTCCGCTATCCAAATTCCGTTATGTAGCACGACAGTAGCAGGCCAAGCCAGGTATTCTCATTTTCCTATTTTTCTATTACTTTTCTATTTTTTCTCATTTTTGCCCTCGTTCAGTGTGCAAGTAATGCCATTGCTGAGACCGTGTTTAGCCATAGAATTGATATAAAAGATAAGTTTTCAAACAGGATGGAATCAAAGATGCTTGACGCGCGTTTGTATATTACTATTTATGTCAAGATTTTGGACCATTTTGGCACTGCAACTTTTTCCCGGGTTAGTAAATTTGCATCGAGAATGTGACTTTTTTTTATAACAGCACAACATGATTGCATTAAAAATTAAAAATATTTTACATATGCATGTCGAGTTACATATTGCCAATTACTTCTCAGATTTGACCCCTAGAGATATCATAGCTTTCTTCCTCACTTCCACAGGTATTGTAACCCTAGCAGCCTTGCACTCGGATGACCTTTTAAGGCCCATGAAAACAAAATAGTATCTAACTCAACCCAATCATCCCCTTCAATAGGGTTTCTCTTCCATCTCTTTGTCCAACAGTCTCTATACCTTTCTTCCTCTCACATCGTGATTTAACTGGTGTAATCGACACCACTACTCCACACGAACTTTGTTCACATTCGCGGTCACCTACTTCTTTGCAAACCTCTTGAGATGGTGTAACCCATCCACACAGGTATATCTCTTTGGCGCCCGTACTATAAGTGCAAATTGATGGCAAAGCAAGTCATCTTTTGGGATCATAATCCTCCAGCCCCGAGATATTTAGGCCTTCCTTTCCTAGGACCAACATAGTGTTTTTCAACTGGAGGAGCCATCGACTTAAGTAATACTACTAACCACATCATCAACTTCCTCGTGTGTTATCAAGTCTCTCCACCTAGTCTTAGGTAGCCATCCATCTTTTAGTTCATCGGAGGATGTGTCTACTGGCCCCAATAATCCATGTACCGTGGTCCAATAATCTATCAATGCAAGGTTGGTATCATCGGGTTATTTTTCCAATACTTGACGTGATTCAGAAATGCCGTCCAATGTGCTTTGCAATGAATCCACCTCTGCAAAAGGCTTAAGAGATTTTGCTTGACCCCTTGGAATCTTAGGTTTACCATTTTCATCTTCATGCCATATAGGTACTCCTTCATCCGGCCTCCATTTATCATCTGAAGGTCTCATCTTCCATTGCATTATTGGCTTATTTCCCATGACCTTAAAGTGTAATCAAGAGGTCTAGATTGACCTTCCATATCAAGAGCATAACCTTCATAAAAATTCTTCCAATCAGGCACCTCTTGTATGATCAACCCTATAGGAGAAGGTGAAATGCATTCACTAAGAACTTCCATTAGTCTAGGAAGATTGGTCACGGTTTGAGATTTCAACTCAAGACTATACTTCCCAAACAATGTATCCACATCCTCATGAGTATGTCCGGCATTAAGAACCCTAAATTCACTCTTTCAAAGACACCCACAAATAGTTAAATGAGATAGGAATAAGAACATATACTGCTTTTATTCTCATCCCAAAGATAATTGTCAAGTTGGAGGAGGAACCTTGGTGGTAGATCTCGAGGTTGGGGACGTGAACTTGAGGCTCCAACATGTTCGTAAGCACCCTGACTTCCTAAACCTTGCCTTAGTAAACTTCTCTAAATTATTAGGCTTTCTATTCAACAATGCAATCAAGAGTGGTTGGCTACCATCTCCGTGGTTGTGGAGGTCACCGTAATAACCACTCTCATAGTTCCTCAAGCACCTCATCACACTTCCAATATGAAAATCGGACCATCACTCCACAATTGTAAACTAAAATGGCCATAATAAATTGGCACCGAGCCATGCACTATTGCACCTGTCAGAGAGACTTGCAAAGGATAAGCTCTATTGTTTTGCTTGGGTATGTAACTATACTGTGGAAAACAAGTCTTTGATTGATCCATCTTGTCATGTATAATACAAACATAGTTATTGGGTTCCAAACATGATAATGTTCTCCACATCCAATAAGTGGATCTACATGATAGTTGGTCTGTCATGTGATCTTTCATTTGCTCCTTTATCTTAGCCATTTGGCTTTGGTTGCTTGGTCTTATCCGTAATCTCTTTCAACTTAGCACACAAGTTGCACTTTGCAAAGTTGTTCAAGTGTCTATAGTGCATGCTTGAAGTGCTTGCTCCATAGTCTACATCAAGCCGGGTTGAGATATTGCAAGTACTGTAGTTCTCGCAAAAGCATTCACTTCCTCAATATGCTCTTCGGGTACAATGGGATGGCAATCTCTTCTAACAACTATTTTTCCATGTTGATCTTTCCTACTTTTATGTGGCATATTCTCAAAGATTGAATTCAACATATTTTTCAAAAACCTCCCTAGCGACCCGTAATCCTAGAAGTTGGCCTCAACATGCCATATTTCCATGTAATGCAATTTTACTCCCCTTTGCATGACTTGCTTGCCAATTTTGCCAAGATGAAATTGGAATGCCATGAATATGTATCCATGCAACTTTACATATCCATGTCCCTAGCAAAGGTATTTTTTTTTTTGGAAATTTTTCATCTTGAAGTGCAAGCTCATGAATGGAGTACATGTAAGTCCTCCTCTCATCACAAGTATACTCTTGGAAGGTGGCTCTTGCTTCCACCAATTCATCAATTTTAAACTTCTGAACACAATTAGCCCAACAACATTCCATTCCCCTTACCTTAGTCAGAGCTTCACGTGAACAATCACTACTTGACTTGGACCTCTTGCTAGGATAATGTTTCACCACCGAGTGTGCCCTCTTGTCCAAAATGTGGTCCCGGCAGCTATTGGAGGTGCATTAAGAAAATCAAATTGTCATCCACAACCTCTCGCTCGTAAAAGGAATTCTCCTATAAACTCAATGCAGGCTATAGGCCATGGCATGATGCATGGAACCTCCAATTGTTTAATACAAGCAAAGGCAATCCTGGTGATTTGACCCTTTTTCCTTCCATTTTTTTCTTCTAAACTTATTATGGCCACACCCACTTTATCCTCTCCTAACCTTTCATCATTGATATACTTGATAGGATCGGCTAGTATGATAGTTCCTTCACCTACTAGCTCCTTATTGCATTGGTGCTTCACTTTCACCTTCTTATTCTTCCAATCCAACCTACTGTAGAGGATAATTTGCTTAGTAGACTCATCCTCAACACCCTTTGGGTGGTCCACACCATTCACCTACAAGAACAATGTTTACAATGGGGTAACAATGTGATAAGAACATGTTGTAACAATGTTGAAACATGTTGGGGGGGTAGGTATTACATTTTTACCCTTTTTAGGATCCACACGCTTCACCTATATAAAGTTAAATGTCTTAATATTAGTTCGGAAAAAGGACAAAGTAAATTTGAGAATAGATTAAAGGGAACTTTAAAAAATACCAAAAAAACCATTAAATAGACAAATATATGTTGTAAGTGCAGCCAAAAATAGGTTGTAAGTATAGCTTAGGTGCAGGTAATTATGCAAAATTAATGATAACATAGGGTGTATGTTAGTAGTACTAATGAGGTAAGTATTGGTCGTAATTCTAGATAGGCCAAAGTAGGTTATAAGTATAGCTGAGGTCTAGGTAATTATACAAAATTAATGACAACATAGGTTTTAAGTATAGCTCACATGTGGGTAATGCTATAGAGAATTAATGATAATCTAGGGCGTAATTAATTCAATAGATATGATTAGTATATGATGTGATGGATATAATTCGTATATGATGTGATGGAATCATAATTACAACCGCCTACTATACTAAACCTTGCATGTAACTACTATATCTTGCATGAAACCCTCCATTCCTTCAACCGCCCATCCTTTCTTTCTTCTAGCGCCATTCTATCGCATTTTCTTCCTTACCATGGTGAGCCATGCTGCCCGGCTTCGTCCCGCTCCATCCCGGCGGACTCGCCTCCCGAGGTAGGCGAAGAGGGAGATCAAAACCGATCAGAAATCCATTCCTCCATCCCGCCAGATGCCATTGGTATCGCCTTCCCACCACAAACCGGATAATTAATTAGGAGTTGTTTCTTCGTGGTAAGCCACTGGGAAGGAGTATCTCAAAGACCAAAGACTAGCAGCCCCGAGTCCCCTATACACCAAAAGATTCTGATGAAGAGATGGAGAAGGAGGTTGAAAAGAAGAAGAAATGGAGGAAGCGTATGAGGAGTGGCGAGAAGAGTTGGACGAAGAGAAGAAACACATTTTAATGGACGCCCTCTCCTCCTCGGATGATGAATTTATCGCAGGCCCATTCTTGAAGAGATGGCAGATGAAAACTCAGAGGAAGAAGAGGAGGAAGAGGAGGAGGAGGAGGTAGAGGGCTGATTTTCTTTGTTTGTTTTTTATTTAGTTTTTGTTAAGAAAAGAGAGTCGGGCATCTCCAAAAAGGCCTCAAATGATGATTATGAATGGAGCTAGGCATCTCCTTAAACCGCCTAGAACTTTTGTAATTTTGTAAATACGTAGCTGGGCAACTCTAATAAAAGGCCTTATGTAAAAATTTTCAATGGCAATACAAGGATTTAATGACTCGCAATATGTTTCTTTAGTGTCAACTCTAACTTGAAAGCATAACCGTAATTTCTTCGTGGCGCTTTGAATTCGTGCTCTTTCATTCTTAATTTTGAGAGAGCTGAAGTGAGATCACGCCAGCGTTAAAATATGTTTGTGTGCAAAAAATGTTTAAATTGTCAAGCAGTCCAATACACGCCTGGCGTGAATTGCATACAGTAATTAGCTTTATGCAGTTCACGCCAGGCGTGTATTGGACCTGTATAATGTTAACATTTTGCACACAAACATGATTTCCCTTCAGCTCTCTCATATTTAAAAATTACAGTACAGCTTCTGAAGAAATTACACGCATGGCGTGAATTGCATACAGTAACTAGCTGTCGTATCTTAATATTTCCTAACAAAGACCTGCTATTTTTTTAATGCATTAAATGAGTTTACAATTCATTTGCGAAAATGGGCTTCCATGCGATCGCCAAGCTTGCAAACATAGGGCCAGATCTGCCAAGCTTTGTAGCTCAATTACTATGGTTGTTAACTGAAACGCACAAATGACATGCTAGCTATACTCGCCACCCAACCACGAGCTCAGCACAGATACTGAATGCCCTATGAGCTCTCCCCCGAGCCTCTTTATAGCTAGCAAACCCTCTATGGATGCATGCAACCCTCTAGGGATGCATGCAACCCCTTTAGGGATGCATGCAACCCCTCTATGGATGCATGCAATCCCTCTATGGACGTCCACGTCCCATGACTATTGCATTTCCCAACATCGCAGCAGTCCTCTGCTGCAAGGGGGCTAGAGTCCTTTTGCCATCTTAGCATAATCTTTTCTTGGCCCTCGTTTAGGCCGGCTACTAGAAGCCTCCCCAATGTCTTGTGCCTTTTTAGCGTTATATTCATCTGCATTGATCGAATAGGCCTCTAATAAATTGCCACAAACCCATGAAGCCCTCCAAAGGCTTATTGACAAACTTAAGCAAATATTGCTTAGAACCACTAGTGGATTTATCATTCGTAATTGTTTTCGGCTCAAAAAACTTGGAATCTTCAATCAATTTCGGTTCGCTTATTCGCCCTACTTGGGGCAAATCTTTTCCTTGATAGGCTTTTAAAAATGAGACATTAACAACATCATGCATTTTCCAACCTTGAGGTAATCGCAACTTATATGCATTCTCATTGATAACTTTAATGACTTGAAAGGGTCCATGGAATCGAGGCGCCAACTTAAGGTCTTTCTTTGTGGCGTCCTTCTTAAAGTGGCCTTTGTGAATCCTCATCCATACCCAATCACCTTCCTTAAAAAGTCATTGTTTGCTGTATCTTAGATGATTTCTTGAGAAAAGTAGCTTGAGCATCCTAAATACGAGCCTGAAGCAAGTCTATAAGATCTTTATGCTCAAGAATAAAATCATCGCCAGCTAGAACATCATCACACACCCTAAAGAGTGGTTCCCGAACCGGCTGACCATAGACTGCCTGAAAAGGTGTCATCTTAATGGTAGACTGAACGGTGTTATTATAAACAAACTCAGCAAGAGGCAAGTAGGGTTCCCAATGTCCCTGATGTTCATTGACAAATCCTCTTAAGATGGAAGAAATAACCTTATTTACCACCTCGGATTGCCCATCACCAGGATGAAAAGCGCTGAAAACCGTAATTCAGCCTCCCAATTGCATAAATAGGGCCTTCCTTAATTTGCTTGTGAACTTAGTATCTCGGTGCAAAATAATGATCTTAGGGAGACCATGCATTTAAATATCTCTTTAATAAAAAATAGTTGCAAAGATCATAAGCTTTTAATTTATTTGAACAAGGAATAAAGTGTGCTTGCTTAGTCAAACAATCCACAACTGTCCAAATCATATTATTCTTCCGAGAGCTCAGTGGAAAACCTACAATGAAATCCATAGTAACCTGTTCCCACTTACTTTGCGGAATAGGCAAAGGCAAAGGAATACCATGAGGTTTCTTAGGAGCTTTCTTAGTACGCTGGCACGCCACACAAAACGATATGAACCATCACATCCCGACGCAAGCCGTGCCAAGTGAAATAGGGTTCAACCTTAGCTGTAAAGTAGCGATAAAGCCCACGATGGCCCGGCAAAGGTGCATCATGGACTTCCCGAAGAATAAGTTGTCTAAAGGCACGAACAATACATAACTTTGGACCCTTATACAAGAAACCATTCGTTATCTTATATCCAAAAGCGTTACCAGTTTGAGCCATCAACCAAATATCTTTATAATCAGGATCAGTTGCATAAAGTTGTTTCATGTCATCCAAATGATCGATCACAAGCAATAGAAAGAGAACATACCTCATAACCTCTTCTACTTAATGCGTCCGCAACCACATTCTCCTTACCTGGATGATAATCCACTGTAAAATCATACTGCTGCATAAACGAAACCCACTTAAGTTGACGTTCGGATAACCGAAACTATATGTTTAATGCTTTGATGATCGGTCAAAATATGAATCCATGGAGCCTAAAACATAATGACGCCAAATCTTCAAAGCATGGATAACAGCCCAAGAATTCTTTATCACACACACTATATCTACTTTCGGATTCCAAAATTTACGACTTTCAAAAGCTTATAGGATGACCGTCCTGCATCAAAACTGCACCCAAGGCAGTCCCACTAGCATCAACACACATCAAGTAGGGCATCCCAAACTTTGGTAACCGCAGTACAGGAGGGTTAACCATAGCATCCTTCAAAGCCTGAAAAGCAATTTGTTGATTATCACCCCATAAGAAAGGCACATCCTTTTTTATTAATAAATAGAGTCCTGAAGCAATGCTAGCAAAATTCTTAACAAATTTTCTATAATAACTGCACAATCCCAAAAAAGAACGCAAAGCAGTCACTGAAGACGGACTAGGCCAACTTAAAATTGCATGTACTTTGCTAGGATCCATTTTGAGACCTTCACCGCAGACAATATGGCCTAAGTATTCAATCTCAGATTGAAAGAATATACTTTTCTTAGTATTGAGTGTGATCCTTTCTTTTCGCAAGCGAGAAAAAACCTCTTGCAAATGCAAATAGACTTGCTAAAAACTAAAATATCATCAAAGAAAACAACTACAAAATGACCATGCACATTCTCAAAGATTCGCCCCATTAACCTCGCAAAGGAAGCCGGCGCATTTGTGAGACCAAAAGGCATGACTAGAAACTCATAATGTCCAAAAGTCGTTCTAAATGCTGTTTTATGCACGTCTTCTGGCGCCACTTTAAGTTGCCAATAGCCAGACTTAAGATCTAGACGAACGGACTCCTTGTCTTGCTGGGTCAACTGGTTCCATTCTGCGAGCAAATCCCCGCTCCCAATTATGACCCAGAAACCTTTCCTTAATGAGTGTCTCAAACTCAAGAAATGTTGTGGATCGGAGTTTCCTTAGGTCGGTGCTTGAGTAGATCAAGCCACCAATCCTTAGCGACCCTCCTAAATGACGTTCAAAGAAAATAAAGCCGAGTGTCATCATCATCTTTGGTCTTGGCGAAATATGAGTTCGTGATCCCGCAACCATGCAAAGAGTTCCTCCGCATCATCCGTGGTCGCCAAATAAGGTTTGAACTCAATTTTCACATTCGCCCGGTCTTAATACTACCGACACGTGGATGTCCCCGCATCATGTGACAGCTTCAATCCGCCAGATTTCCGCCCGAAGCGAGTCCATGTCCCGAAGCTCCCATGCGAGCTAAAGCAGCTTCCAACTTTTCGCTCAAAATCGCATTGTTTGGGTCTCCAACTCCATTATCCGATCCACTTCCTCAGCGGATTGATATCCATCACAACTTGAAGCTCTGATACCAATCAAACGCCGCATTGCTCTGTCTCCAACTCCATTATCCGATCCACTTCCTCGGATTGGTCCATCACAACTTGAAGCTCTGATACCACTGAAACGCACAAATGACGTGCTAGCTATACTCGCCACCCAACCACGAGCTCTCAAAGATGATATCGAATGCCCTATGAGCTCTCCCCCGAGCCTCTTTATAGCTAGCAAACCCTCTATGGATGCATGCAACCCCTCTATGGATGCATGCAATCCCTCTATGGACGTCCACGTCCCATGACTATTGCATTAACCCTGCACACAAGATTCAGAGAATATTAAAACAAGAATAGCAACGGGGTTGAAGTCGTATCTGAAGTTCGCAGATTGTGCTGGAAGTTCGTCTGGTTCTCAAGCCTGGGAACCTAGAAATTGCAAGCACAGATCAATGTAAAGCAGAAGGAAATTATTAAATCTGATGAGCGCCTTACCTTGAAAACACAAAAGGGATCCCATCACCATAGCCACAAAGCCCAAATGGATCATGCGAAAAAATGGGGACAAAGTTATTCTGGGAAGCAATACTTATATGTTTGCATAAGAGTAGAAATACAGTACCAAAGCCTTCTTGATCTTGTGATTTTCCATAATGGGCTTTTAGGCCATGCCATTTTGCAAGCAGAAATGCCATCGAACCCTTCCATGTAAATATTGCTGGAATTTTATACAAAAGCTATGACAAAAGAGGCACCCATTTATATTTTCGGGCAAATGGTTAAGGCGCTTGCATTTCAAGCCAAATATATCCATTTCTCTGGTCTTTTTAACTGCAGATGAACTGCCTTAAGGAGCTTTTGGCGATGGAAGCTGCATCTATGGATATATTTGGCCACAAAAGATATGATGCTAAGTTCCCTTTAACTCTTCATCTTACGAATTCTCTTATTTGATTTAGCTGCAGATGATTGCCCTATGGAGCTTATTAATGCAGCATTTGCAATGCTGCTCTGTGTAAACGTTCTTCCTTAATTAATCCCCTGTATTTGCTCGCAACAAAGATATTAATTAAACACCTCTCCCACTCGTGGCAACTGATGTCAGCTCTAATGTCGCTATTAAACCTTATAACCCCAAATATTTTGTTAATCCTGAGCTGGGAACTAGAAATGAAGAGTCGTAGGAAGAAACAACGATAGATTTATTTGGCTAAAAGACTAAGAAAGGTTGAGATCATTAGCATCATGAGATTGGCAATTAGGAGCTGAGGATATTGTCCTTAATAGGTAAGGTCTCACCGACTATGTGGCTTGCACTACCCGTGGTTGATGCCATAGCTGTGATGGGTCGTTTAGCAGGAGTGCTAAGTGCCGCAGTTGTCATTGCAGAACTCTTAAAGATCAATGGCTCTCAAGCCTTATCGTTTAAATGGTTTTAGGCCCTATGTAGCATCTAAGATTTCCTTGTTGACGCAGGAACCGCATAATGTGTATATGAAAGTTTTGTTACAAGTTCAATGTCAACTCAAGTTTACTTCAGGTCTGTAACTGTTTTGTCTGTACATAAATTAACTATATGATATTTTGTGAGCTTGCTTGTGATTGTCTTATTAGTGTGCAGCAAAAGCACATTTGACAACATGCCAACACGCTGGAGCAGAAGCTACTTCTGCGCATGTTCAAATGAGTATCAAGGCTGCCCCAGGAATGGTCGAAGAGCATCTTAACTTCAACCCATGTTCTATGGAACTTGTCCCTAATTCCTCTGTTCCGTCCCCTTAACAACCTGGCCCTCAAGTTTTAAGGCTGAGATCAAATCTCAACCGTTGGTTGCAAGAGTGTTACCCACTAGTAACACATTAAAAAGTGCATAAACACCTAGTTTGTTATGCCAAATGGCTATAAACACCTAGCTTGTTATGAAAATCACCATAAAACCACTACAAAACCACTATAAAACTCTCGGGCCTAGGTTGTTAAGGCGGATAACACCCTAGAACTCGGGTGTTATGCCCTACTATAACAAACTCGGGCCTCCGGCCCTCGTTTGTTATAATAGGGCATAACACCCTCGTTCCAAGGTGTTATCCCTCTCTTATTTTTCTTCCTCTTCTTCTACTTCTAGCTCTAATTCTGATATCAAATTCCCAATTCAGGTTGTAGCCCGCAAGAGCCAGGTTGTCAAGATTTTCTGTCTGCTTGTACCCATGCAAGCATGTTCTTCTTTCAGAGTAACGTACTCAAAAGCTTCATCCATGACCATTCACAGCATGAAAAAATTTGTGCAAGGTTCAAAGCAGGCCAAGGAATTTTGAGAACATTTCCTCTGGGAAGCGTTAGACACTCAAATCCGGCATCGGAGTTACCTTCAAAAAGCAAGAACATCCGGGTTTGCTGTTTACGTTGAAGATCATCATTCTGTTAAGGGAAGTTTTGAAAACAAATCGAATTGCATATCGAGAAAATAAAATGTTTTGCAAAGCCACTGAAAGGAGTCACAGATGTGCTATCTTCTTGATGCAAGAAAGTCGTTTGGAGAAGAGCTCCCACAAAAATTGGGTACTGTTTTGAATTTTTCATGTCCAAATTGACATACTATTTTGCAAAATTAGCTTAATGTGCACCTCGCTTCATTCGTATTAGTTTTCAAAATTAACTTAATGTGCACCTCGCTTCATCCCTGCCTGCCCAATACAAAATTTATGAAATCTATCATTTAACTTCTTCTCGTTGGTAACATTATATGGAATTTAGAGAGATCATGAGCACAAGTTTCATCTACAATATTTAGAATGTGTGACAATTATGTTATCCTCATTCTACATGTTAACTATTGGTAGGAGATTGGCTTGCAAAAAGAGTCTAATGGTGAGAATGCCATGGTTGTCACAAGCATCACGTCTTATATCCTACATGCACTATAGTAGGGCTAAAATATCGGGTTCAAATCTCGCATGTTCAACCATGTATTTTACATCGTTTGAATCCATTGTTATTGTTAATAATGCATTGTAATATCAAACATCCCATCCTCGCGATTTGGTGCCTAGAGAAATGTTCAAGGCAGAAAAATCTCCTATGTGGCCTCGCTTCTAAAATCTTTTGGAAATCCATCATATTGGAGTTGATAATGATAATGGGTTCAATTAAAAGTTTCGAGCTGACATTTGAATCGTTTCGAACTCGCACAAATTAGGTGAAGAGAAATGTTCTTGGCTGCCGCTATAAATTTTATGTATACAGGAATGCTCTTCTTGTGTTGATTCTGCCCCTGTTGACTCCCCAGAATCAACACAAGAAGAGCATTCCTGCAACGTGAATGGAGGTTAGGATCAATTCTGGCAGTAAAAAAATCAAGAATGTGGAGTGAAATCGCCGGAATCGCAGGTAAAACCCAAGAATGTTGCGTAGAATGGAAGAATGTTGAGTAAAAACAGGGGACAACGACGGCGTAACAATCTCTTAGCATTCCTTAAAAGAAATGATGCCACGTGGCACAGCGTGATTGGCTGACGCGCCTGAATTGATCCTAACCTACATTTACGTATATACTTTATGTATATTTTTTATAGAATTTCGAACCCTGAGCACCCCAATATCGGGTGTGCCACCAGCGCAGGCAGCGGACCTACAGGATGCCGGATCTGCTTGTGGGAGAGGAAGAAAAGTGAAGTACCTCCAATGTAGAGAAAATCTTACTGTACATGAGAAAATCTTACTCGATGGGGCTTTCTGATGGGCATGGAGACTTTCTGGATCAGATATGTAATAAAGTAATGGCAATAAATTAATGGCCTGGAGGACCGCCGTATTTAGGTATTTTCGGCCACCTGTTATCAGCCACTGAACGTGTTGAATAGTTTGATTCTTTCATTAAACTTGCTCATTATCTTCCACTTGCAATGTTTAGGCCACCTGTTGAATAGTTTGATTCTTTCATTCAACTTGCTCATTATCTTCGACTTGCAATGTTCAGATCACACCGAATTGTGCAATAAAATAACAGGTTTGTGCAATAAAGTAATGGCACTTTTTTCTGGCCCGATATGCGCCAGACTGAAGAACGTCTCCATCTTATCTCTTATATCTTATCTACATTGACAACCTTCAGAATGCCTACTGAAAGCCCATGTGATGATCACAGACTTTTAACATTGACAGAAGATATTGATCATTCAGAAGAAAGGCATGGTTAATTTAGTAAGAGGCTCTCAACATCTGTGCCAAGGAAACGTGTCTTCTGAACGTAGTATTACTTTACTGTATGAATGGGGACTGTATGACACTGTACGAATGGGGGGTAGGGATCAAATATATTACCAGAAGATTTATACCATTTTAAATTAATTATTGTACGAGGGAGTGTGATGGTTTGCACATAAGAAAAAGAAAAAATTTGAATTTGAGTTCAACCTAAATAGCTAAGATTTCTCCTGCTACATATATGATATATTCATCAATCCTAGAAAATTTAATTATAGCAGCTAAACATCTACTTACCAAGTTGTAGATTGGATTTTAACAGTTGCGTTTGAATGATGAGAATATAAACCCTGAAATCTTACAAGTTCAAACCACAAAGTTTTTTGCAGCAATGGGAGCTCCAAAGTTCTACAGCATTCAGTCTTTGGCTCATCCTGGTTACTATCTCACCCAAAGAGGCACTCAGGTAGTGCTTGCTGCACTCAACACAGATAGTCCTTATCAGGTAATCAAACACAAGTCTCTGCAATTTTATTTATGTGAACATGGCCATGCGCACATTCCGCATTCTAATCTCTTTTTTTGCAGTTATGGTACATAGATGAGTCATGGAAATACCTTGGCAACTGCGCTGTAGCACTCATCAACCATGGATCTAAAACAGCTCTTGATTCCCAATCTTTGACCCCATCGGGCCAGAAAGTGAATCATATCTTCTCTTTTGGTTTTTGGCGATTTAAACATAGTGATTATTAAGTTCATATGTTATTCCTGCTTACAGGCTAAATTGACAAGCTATGATCCTGTTGTAAAAAACGATACTCTGTTATGGGTGTTGTCTGGAACCTTTGATACCGATACGCGCATCCGCGTTGCGGGAAATCTGAATCTGGCGCTGTCCCTCGGAGAAGACACCCCCAAATGTCCACCTCCAGTTGAAAACATTGCTGCAGTAGTGGGTGATTCTTTGTCTACCTCCTATGGATACCAATGGCAATTCATTCCTTATGGTGATTATGCTGTCCCTTTTCTCAGCACATTAGTCCTTGGTGTTTGGTTTTACAGCGTATAACCTTTGGCTTCATGCAGTGCCTTTGGCTTTCAACATCCAAAACAGCTGGGCTACTCAAAACCTTACATACAAGGTCCCTCGTACCAGCATAACTTTAAAAGATGTTGCAGGCACAAAAAATGATGAATTCAATGTTGTTGGAACATCTCTAAACAACAATACTAAGGATGACATGGTACCAGATGCTCTGCTCTCTTTCTGACTCAATAATTCTCAGTCTTTGGCTTTCTGCAGCACATTCCTCAACATTTTTCTCTTCTTTCTAGCAGATCTCACATGTGATTTTCAATCACATTTTTCTGATCAGACCTGTATATCTTATTGCAGATCTGGTACAGGGTACCTGCAGGTGGCCAGGAAGACACCAATGACTACAGCTCTTTTATCATCATAAACAAATCCAGTGGTCTTGTTCTAAAGGGCTCCAGTAAGAAGGGGGAAAAGGTATCTTCGATTTTCCGCATATTTCAAGTGTTTCAACCATATTGTTATTGTGTAACTTAGTAAATATTGAGCATGTAATGTGATGTGCAGGTGCATCTTAAGGAATATGATGTTTTGGATTATGACTTTGTTTGGGCTGAGAACCGAGCTGCAGACTCTACTCAGCAGTATGTTAGCATTAATCTATCTAAAACTGGTTCAACTGATCTGCATTGGTATTTCCCGCCCGATGCTGCATTCCAGAATTCAGCCTACTATCATCCTTTGACTCTGCGCTCTAATGATGGTGTTCAGCCTCACATCTGGAAATTCATTCCAGTTGTTTAAAAGACATTCTAAGTTTGATTACTTCATCTTTATGTCTTTGGACTTTACATTGATAAATATATCAAATATGTTAACGATATCTAGTAGTTTGTTGCATTTTTCCCTGGTGACCCACAACATGATACGTGATTTTTAGATTACTCATTTTGTACATAATTCCATAAATAATCTGAATGTAGAGAAGAGTTTTAATGGTGTTGTCAGTTTTTGGGCTTTGTGATTCATCTCGTTGCTAGATCATTCGGAAATGCTAATTCAAATGGCATGGAATAACATATTTGAGGAACAATGCCTTGATAAATTCTCAACTTTTAAAACTAGAGATTATCTAAGGACAGTAGATTCACTTCCAATTTGAAGGATTAAATGAAATTGCATTTATAGAGAAGCCCAATTTCTTCTCAAATTGTGTGCATCCCTTCAAAACAAAGGAAACAGCCATTGCAAAGCAGTAGTTTCAATGCCTAGTGAATCTATCTAGGACTGCTGAGAAATGATATATCTCTTCCTTCGACTCCGACTAGCTTTGAGTTTTAATGCTTTCTCCAAAACCTCCAGAAGTAGGGCATCCTATGGCTTATTCGTATTCAGAATAATTGCTCCAGGTAATGCTTCACAAGGAAACAAGTTGCTATTGCAACAGAGGGTTGCCCTCGGCTCGAGTTCTTACTGCATGCCATAAATGACCTACAAAGAAAAATAATCCTAGAACACAAAGTTCATTTTTTATAAAGACTTAGGGCAACCAAAAAATTTGAGGAATAAAACTTTCACTGAACAAAATTATATCCTTACTAGTAAGGGTGCCCAGCGTTGCTGGGCATAAGTTTAACTGTAAATAATTTGGCCGCAATGAGAAAAGCAAATCTAGCCTTTGTAACTTCTTATTATAACAAAAACTTTTTAAAGCTTTAACAATGTTTTAAAAGAAGCCTATCTTCTTCATGTTAGTGGATAGTATTGCATCGGTATCTTTTTTGAGCTTTAAATGATGCTTATTCGTAGCAAGTATAAGTCAATAAAGTGTTAATCTGATTAGGTTTTGAGTTAATGCTATGATCAATTCTATACCATAGTCAAAGTCTATAACTCTTTGTGAGGCTGGGCATAAGGTGGGGCATTGTAAATGATGTATTGCAATAATCATCATCGATATACATAAAGTTCATAGCTACATGCTCAAAATGTTGTGAAATACTAATAATGAAATATAATATGTGAATATTTTGGGATTGTTATAAGGTTGAATACTAATAATGTCAATATTGTAG
Organism: Isoetes taiwanensis; assembly: GCA_021234155.1. Lineage (NCBI taxonomy): Eukaryota > Viridiplantae > Streptophyta > Lycopodiopsida > Isoetales > Isoetaceae > Isoetes > Isoetes taiwanensis. The sequence continues at coordinate 12,757,216 of JAJEKV010000016.1, read as the reverse complement.
TGCTGTTACTATTCTGGTATCACTTTTGCAAAATGTTATGTGGCCTTACATTTGGATTTTATAGTTCAAACTCTCTATGCTTGTTTACCCAGGCACAATTGGAAACTTGTTAATGATAAAACCAAGTCATTATTTCGTGCGCTTGGGAACTCATGTTTTGTAATAGTGTATATCTAAATGCTCGAAGGTTCACAATTGACAATATCATGCATTTGAATTACATTCTAGGTAGTTTGTTTTTAGGGTAATGCCATTGGAAAAGGAATCCTAGACCAAGCTTTTACCTTACAATATCATAATTGGAGAGCTCTCTGAGATCTTTGAGTTGCTTTTGACCTGTTGAAATTTGAAATCTTCGAGCTGTTCTTGACCTGCCGAGACAGTTTTCATAGATGGTTCCGATAGATTATCATTCCCTAAAATTGGAGCAGATGACGTGGTTGCAACCAAAATGCACCACTGGAACAGAATGCGACCCACTTATGATATTGTCTATAAAGCAATATACCTACTATAAGTTGCACTGAGTAACACAATTACAAAATCACGACTACAAATTCACACATGCAACAATTTGAATTAATTGTAACCCTTGGTGCCTTGTCCTAATATTTTGCAACTGGCATTCTAACCTGTCAATGAACTTATGTTAGTTTTTCCAGGTTGTAAAAGGTCAAAGTTTTTCTTAGGTCATGCCACACTCATCTCGCACTTATTCACTTAGTACGTGTTATATTTTATACCTGTATTAGCATTACTGACTGGATTGAGACGTACTGAGTGTTGAGACATGTTGATATTATGACTTAGAACATGTGACTAAGTTGAAACATATTGAGGGTTGAGACATATTGACATTATGACTTAAAACATATATTTTACACATGCTACAATTAATTGTAGCATTAATGACTGGATTCAGCCGACAGGAATTTCTATACATTGTTTATATAAGGGGCAAACAATTGTTCATGGTTCCACAATCTAACATCATTCATGGTTCCTCAACAATCTGCTTGCTAAGGTCATTATTGTAATGCCTTCTTTCTTGTTGACATTGTTATACTTCATAAGCTCATTCTCTAAGGTCATTATTGTAATGCTTGCTAAGGTCATTATTGTAATGTCTTCACAAGCTCATTTTCTTTGTGTATTGTAGGTGGGTAGCTCATTCTCTTTGTGTATTGTAGGTGGGTAGTTGATGGGTAGCAAACTTTCTGAAAGAAAACCAGCTTTGAGACAAAAAGCATCTTGTTATTCTCAAAGCATGAGCACATTACCATATTTTTTCTGCTCTACTTCATTTCTTGACATTTCATTTTTGTATTTGCTTCATGTTATAGAGATTAAGAACAAATTTTATGACGACTCTTTGCACTTTGTAGAGTCTTGGAGCTTCTTGTACTTTTTATTGCTTTCACATCCAACATAAGTGCAATACCATCAATAATTGGGACAAATGCTGCCATTAAGATAATTTGAAGCACATTTCTGGACCGTAGTGTCCTATATCTTTCTTCAATCATCTCTACATCAGTCTACTTCCAATTAATCTACAATATGCATTATATAATTTACAATTTTATCATTGGTCAGAGTTCTATGAATCACATATCACAGCTAGCTATTGCTTGAGCTGAGAATCTCTAACCTCTATGATATGTAGAACGCAATGCAATCTTGTTACCTGTGCAAACAACTTATTTATAATGACACTCAATTTTGTTATTTCATTGTGCATGATGTGCTTTAAAGCTAGCTTGACATCCCTATTTCTCATTCTCAAGTGGACTGCAATTACAACTGAACTGCTTTTCTGTACGTTAATGCACTGTGCCTTTATTTTGAGAAGCCTTTGTTCCATCATAAACATCACGATTATAATTGTGATCACCTTTGGGAGGCCCACCATCCTGATCGGCCAATGTTGATGCAATCTCGTTTCCTGATATTGGACAATAATTTCATGTCCAGCTTCATCATGGGAATCATGCTTGTTATAGTCCATAAATTTTACTTTTAGGCAAAGCTAATTACCATGCTCGATTGCAGACTACACCGTTCCAAGTGCAAGGAAAGTTTGCGTCTGAGATTTTACTACCTTTGCGACTCTGCAAAATAGAAAGTCAGGGGTCCATTCCGATGCCAAAGTTTGTGATAAATAGAAGAATGCCATACATTGTTTACAGAAAACATGCATACGATTTTGCAATTACAATTTTATGTTTATGAATTTTCCTCTCGTGATGGTCTGCATCATGTCATTGGGTTTCAAACAGTTGGATATTGAGCTTTCATTTGGTATCACGTGGATTTCCTTACCATGAATATGAATATATCATGGCTGGCAATTTAGTACATATCAACGACCATGTATTCTTTTGTCTCAAGCCAGTTGCTCCTGCAATTAAAAGAAGTATTGACTCACTGTATCTACAGCAACACTTTTAATACGTATAGAAATCTATTATGGTCATAAAGACATGAGCAATAAGACAGAAGGACTGTCTTATTATTCATGTCTTTATGCACCATACTGACTGCTTCAGAAAGTACAACCTACCTCAGCAGAGAGGTACTCCAGAGAGGTACTCCAAAATTGCAGAAAGGTAGACAGAAGCTCTGGCTCCAACACGATCTTTTAGAAACCTAGCAAACGAAAAGGGCCAACATTTAACTAAGATTATTCTAAACTTCCCTATTTTCCCATGCGTGTTACCTTAAGAATGTTTCCAGTGTTGCAGTGTTGTAGGAAAAGCTTATTGCCCCCTTTAAATCTGCAAAATAGTCACATAGTTTTATGTGATGATCAACAACTACATGTGAGATGGTGCCCTTGCATCACTACAAAATAAGCAGACATCTTAACATAGAAAAGAGGCAAAGAAGGCATACACATTTTAGAATAAGTCAAGTTGAATATGGCAGCCTACAGTCGTTTCCAGTTCCAATTTCTCATATTGCTACTTGTTTTACTAAATTCCAGTAATTGCCAGCAAAGTAATTGCCAGCAAGCCCCAGCTTGGAAGCAAGTTGTATATGCCTAGAGATGATACCGAGCAGCATTTCCAATAAGCTTCAAAACCTAAACAATATGCAAAACCCACATCAAAACCCACAAAACAAAACTTGAACTATTTTTGTTGGATTCATACTGAGCTTTTAGTTTTTCCTTTAAAGCAATGATAGACAACGACCAGAAGCAACAGATTTTATATCTTCTGACATCATAGATGCCTCACCATGACTACATATAATACGTCTTTAGACAACCTGGCAATGTAGCCCGCTTCAAATGAAGATACCTGCAGGCTTACAACAGTAAGAAAGCATGCCCTTACAACAGTAAAAAAACATGCCCAAGTAATGAATGTCTTTTTACCGGAATGAGAAGCACTGCCGTATAATATTGCTCGTTGGAGAGCTATGGTTCATTCAAGGGCCGCCCTTGAACAGAAGGAAAGCTGCCTACAACAAAATCGTTGCCCCTAAGAGAGCAACAAACCCGCCAAACTCGCAGCCACTTCTTCCTTTACTTTTCGCTGTTTCGACTACTTCAATCAAACCCCAAATCTGCTAAATAGTTTTTCAATGTGAGATAAAGAACATGCAGTTATAGCTCAGTTGAAGAAATTGGCATGCAGTGCTGAAAACTCCGTAAGCAAGAAAATAGTTCGAAAGCTTATATCACATTCTTTGGTCTGCACTCAAAGATTCAGGTTAAACCCGTAGTAATCAAAACCTCAACTTGGAAAAATCACTGCAAATACGATAGAACTGGCCTGCATGTCCCTGAGCCACGAAGCAAAGCTAACCCTTTGATGGGAAGAAAAATATTCGGTTAAAAGCTCCGTTAGGAAGGTTCTGCCAGATCTGTAGATGCCACAGTCGCCAAAGCTGAAGCCTGAACCACCATCGACAAGCAGGAATTCCGCAGGATCTGTAGATGCCGTATTGTCCCTTTGTTTGTTTGATTTTTAAGCCAATCTGCATCCTCTTCCCAAACAGAAGGATAGTTACCAATGCATTCCCTACCATTTCACCCTAAATCGGCCGATTTAGGGATTTAAGGATTTAGGGACGTTGAAGCTTGCACGACTGACATAGAGCCAGGCACTTTCAAGAGATAGAGCTCGAAAAAATTGAACTCCACCGCAGCCGAAGAAGGAAGCCCTCTGTTTTTTAACGACCGTCGGATCTGCAGCTCTAGATCTGAGCCGTTGGATCTAGGGCTGGGTCCAACACTTACTGAATAACATTATAATATAAGATGAAGCTTGTATCTTCATATTTTTCGTTATTTTTCTTTCCTGTTTTTTTTGCATCTTTGATTTCTGACCATTGATCTCTGGAATATTCGATGTTTTATGCCAGATCAAAGGCCATTAAATTTTCCGTCCATAATTCGCCTGCCACTTCCAATGGTATGGTTGGAAGCAAAAAAGAAACTACGAAAAACCAAACTGAAAAAAGCAATGCTCAGTCGACATCATTAGAGTTTTTTGGGTTGCCCGTAGGGGGCAACCCTCTTGTTGGAGGGTGGAGTGACGGTTTGAAGGCTTGGATTCGTTTTGATGATAATATGCCTCGGAATATCCTATGTAAGCTTTATGCATGGGTTGGTTTTTTTTTTCTAGGGTTTCGTGGGGCCCAAAGATGCTTAGGACGGTGAGGATTCGCCATGATGTAGTCCGATCGATGGCACGAATGCCATCCCGGCCCTTGAAGTTCAGAGGCAATCTCTATGATGTTGTAAGTATTGGTAGTGAAGCTTTTCCGGTCATGGCAGATATGCACAATTTGCCCTAAAGCCGGTTCCGAAAATGGGTCCAGAACACGACATTTTGCATGGCCAATTTTTAGTTTATTCAGGAGGATACAGTCTTGCTTCAACTGGAAGAAGGCGAAAGACCGTTTGTTGCAATTACCAAGGTATTTTCTTCTGCTTGGTCCGGAATTTGGTTTATGCATGGTATGACTTTCGTGTTTGGTTTTAGGAAATCAAGGCTTCAAATAATGGGCAACTGAGGAGTCTTATGCATGTGATGCCCATAATTTAGAAAGGCAAAGATGGCAAATATTCTTGCACCTTCAATAAAAAGCAATGAAAAGAAAAAAGAAAATATCTCCTTCTTACGAATACGATAATACTGGGTTTTTATAGCTTGGTAGTTTCCCTTATGGTGCATCATCCTGTGGGCTGAAGGATGAAAGATGGTATATGGATCATGCAGCTGAGGGAACTACATGCCTTTTAGATAGAACTGCATATTGCAATGTTCATGCAAATAAAATGTCATCTGCTACGAATGACAACTAGAATACTGTCACAGCAGCTAATTGGTTACAGATGTGTAGAAATATATATTGCATATTTCCATTGTTGTCTAGTTGAAGTTACAAAAAATATTCAATATTCATATGACTTTTGAATACAACCTGTTAACTTTTGAGCAAGTCACATGGAGTTCTGAAGTTCTATAGAGTGGTGGTTAAATATCTAATCATGTCTTTTTGGTTCCAGTTACTTGTCATTGCAGCAAAGCATACGCATCGCAAAGCACCAGATGCCCCCCCATGAGCAAGAATGTACCCATTAAAAAGGGTAAGCAGGCAGCTAAACATTCAAAGTCGTGCAAGGTAAGTAGAATATTTTAGAACATGGCCATGTGGATATGGTGCTGGTGTTTAATATAAATTGTAACATGTAAGGTTTCGGGGAAGAAAGAATTGATTCTTATGCTGGGATGGAGAACAGATGTTTGTGATATGGTATTGGAATATGATGGGTATGTTGGACCAGGAAGCGAATTGGTAAATACCAAAGATTTTGTTCCCTCTGAAACTTAACGGATATGTTTAGGTTAAAGATCCTTTAATAGATGTTTTTCTTATTGCCACTGAAACAATGTACAAAAGCTGTTTTGGGAATGTATTTATTGACATCTCTCTTGATAGGCGTTTATGCTTTTTTGTGGCATTCATTGTATGAAATATTGTTTAGGCTATTTTTTAAGCCCAATTTCATTTCAAATGACATGTCACAAACCTAGCAGTTGCTTATGTTTCTCCTTACATGTCATATCTGTTGTAGAGACCCAAATGGAGGTAATGAATTGTTTGGCCTTTTATTTTCCACCCTCACGCTTCTGGTCACAATATTTCAAGTGATCTTGGCAGAGTGTTCTCCAGACAAAAGGAGGATACAGAAACCATTTAATGCCGTTGTTCACAAGGTATTAAAATGGAACTTTAGTTTCCTGTCAATTAAGGACTGGTTTGACGTGCTGTCACTGACGATAGCAAATGCATTAAGCTAGGATACACAAATTTGACTCTAGGCACAACCAGCTTGTGGGATTCAAAGTATAAAATTGTACAGAATTTCTGGTCCATGATAATCAATGTTGCCCAATGCTAAATAGCTATATTGAATCCCAGATATATTCATCTTTATGTGTTGTATTCTATGGTATGATGTGTAGCAACCACCTTATGTGTCTTCCGAGGAACACTTCATAGTCCATATGGCCAACTGGACGCAACAAACAAATTATGTGTTGTATTCTATGGTATGCATGTCTAGTAACCGCCTTATGTGTCTTCAGAGGAAGACTTCATAGTCCATATGGCCAACTAGACGCAATAAACAAATAACTCATGCAAAAGCGAAACACAATATATGTACATATAAGGAGGACCTGTGACTGCAATAGGGAGGAGGGGGGATTGCATTTCTCCCTTGAACGCTAAAAATCTATTCTTATTCTTATTCTTGAAATATGAAAGACTGGTCTACAATGCATATATTTGAGAACAATAGCGGATAGTATGCATAAAGTAGAATTCTAATGTAAAAGTTGACAGACATCGCCAAATGATTATCATTCTATGAGATTCTCCAAGACATTCAGGCAAATAACAGTAGACTAAACTAACTGAAGTTTTTCTGTATGGCTATCGATGTCTCAAATAAAACACTCAGCATAGATTTTGGCACAATAGATATAACAGGTGCGGGTACAATAGGTAAAGATTTTGGTATAGCGGGTCTTGATACAGTTTGCATAACAATGGAATTTCCTGGATGACTGGAGGAAAACTGAGAAGCTCTCTCTATTTCAAATAACTTTTGCTGTGAAGAAAGTGATAATCAAATTACGTACGTTTTTAATTCTACGCGATCACATCCTCACACTTTTGAAAGGTCAGGGGTTTTTGGTTTTTGGGGACAATAATAATAAATAGTTTTTCTTGCCATACACATTTCCACATCACAAATTAATTATAAATATACAAGTGAAAGGCGTATCAGAGTAAATTGCGGGGTGACTCTAATATCAGACTAAGAACGGCCCATGAAGCTTCGCCTCCAAGGGTGCATAACCTATGTATCGTCCCAAAACTGAAATAATATGTTGCAACATCCTGGAGCTGATGGTCTCTACCTCAAGAGATAATTTTCAACTAAATGCAGCTTGACAAGGTTTCAACGTCAAGTCCCCACTGGTGAGCTTTATTAGCACCCACTCACTCATGTTAAGTGATGAATGCTTGTGGCCTCGATTTTTGCTTAGTCTCTTCGAAGCGTTATGAGCAAATCAAGCTAGGCTAGCAATATGCTAAAATATTGTCAAAAGTGTCTAATAACAACTCAACACATAAAGAGTCAATAAATAAGATCAAAATCGAAATTGCATAAGCCCATAATGAGCTAGAAGCCTAACCCAAAGAACCAAAAGTATAGATATACCATGAAAACCTAAACTAAATGGTTGTGGTTGAAATCCTACCATAATTCTGGCCTCATGTTGATTGGAAAAAATCCGCTTCTTTAAGTGATTAGACATTGTTTTGGTTTGCTTTCTTCGAGTAATTGCGCATGCATCAATGGCTCCTCCAAAGGGCAACCCATTGATGCGTTAGCATCTTGTTTGAGGTCAATTAAGGGCCTTTTAAGAGTATATTGGGGGGGCTGCCACGTAGGATCCCGAACCTACCTTTCCCCCCTCCATACCTAACCTTCACTCTCCCCTAACCTAACTTCCCCCCCTCTGAACCTAACCTCGTACCTAACTTTGCAATCATTATTTCCTAATGACCACAAAATTTGATGATTACATCTAAGATTTTCCTTTTCCCACCATCGAGCTTCAGCCATCGAGCTTGCTATCGAGCTTGCCATCGCGCCATCGAGCACCAACGACATTGCCATCGCGCCCAAGCATTGTTTGAATTCGAATTATGGCGGATTCTTCGCTCTGTTTGTTGGCAAGAATCTTCCTAATTCTAAGCTCCGCTCCGGTTCTCGATCTTTTGCAATGTCAATAGCAAAGGTATTTGGTTTCTGGGTTGTCATTGCATTCCTTTGAGTGTTCTTGGTTCTAATACATCTGTTTCAGGATCAAACTAATTCCGAGGGTCAATTTAGAGTTCAAGTGCCAAAAGGATTTTCCAAGCAAAAAATACTCCTAGGCAAAGATCACACTCATGAGAAACAGATCATATTATAGAGACAGACGTAAAGATCGAATTCAAATTATAGAAATCAAAACTCGAAGCGTCATAGAAAAAACAATGTGTAAGCAAAACGAACCATATGAGCATCTCCGAGACTAGAGGGACGAGTGCGAAGCCTCTGTTAGAATTCCAGATTAGCCAACGAGGATCCGCAACAGCCATCGAAATAGAAGCCAGAAGCGTGGAGGGCCGAGGCTAGGAATCCGGACTTGGATTTGACCCTTCAATACCTGCACCACCAAACTGGAAAACCAACAACTTCGCCAATGGGGCCAATGGCAAATTCAAAATTTCTCAAACAACACTGCGTTAGTGAGCTCTTATGAAATCAACAAGAACATGGTCCTAACACATGTAGAAATATATGTAGCATGAGCATTAATAAAACAGAAACGTGAAAACACCCTAGGGCCACTCCCTTGTGAATCTATCCTGGAACTTTGGTCTTGCTTAAATGTGAAATTTCTCAAATCAGCTATTCAACAATGCACTCATAGAGTGGTGTAGATACGAGCAGCGGTGGCGAGAAAAACATGCCCTCCTTAGCGCAAAGCAGATGATCCGGAGGGTGTAAATATGGTAATGCTACCCAAAAAAACGCGAAAGCACTTAGCACTTAAGCACTTAAAGCACTTGGCTGCGCACGGCCAAAAGTCATGTCGTAAATGCTTCCTGCTTGTACTTTGTTCTCGGCTAAGTTAGATTAATAATTATCACCTCTGATACTCTCCAATCTTTGCATTTTGATGCCGTGTAATGTCAAAAAAAAAATTTGTTGAGATACATTACATGGCAGTTTCGATGTTGGATTGGTTTCAATAGAGTATGGAGAAAGTTAGAGAGAAAATAACAAACAAAGAAGACTGGTTGTCTGTTCAAAAAGAAGTAATGTAATTGCAAGGATAAAACTAAGAAGTAATGGAATTGCATGAATAGTATTAAGATTGTTTTAATACAGAGACGAAATTAAAAGACAATGTTAACCCACTATTAGTGAAACTTGGCCAACTTTGAGAGGTCATTTCTCCCGCATCCAAGCTCAGATTTAATTGATTTAGACTGCAAGAGAAAGGCCATAGTGTCTACTTTTAGATGCGTGTAAAATCATCAAAAACTATTCATTAAAACTCAAGATATCAAATTCGAGTTTTGGTATATTTCAGTGACAAAAATCGTAAACTCGTAATAAAAAATCGTAACTCAGAATAAAAAATCAGAACTTTGAGAGACTGCTTTCTCACCCTCATAGCTCAGATTTGAGTGATTTAAATTGCAAGAGAAAGTGCTAAGTGTCTAGTTTCAAATTCATGTGAGATCACTCAAAACCAATCAGCACAACTCAAGATATTAAAGTCTGAATTTTGTATATTCTTGTGACATCAATTTCTGCACCCACTCGTAACAGAAAATCAGCCAAGTTTGAGAGGCTATTTCTCACCTCCCTCGTAGATCGGATTTGTGTGATTTTGATTGCAAAAGAAAGAGACCGAAGTATACTTCTAGATCAAAATAAAATCGCCCCAAATAGATTGGTAGAACTCAAGATATCAATGTCCGAGTGCTCATTAATTTTCCCATTTGGGGAAAAAAAAAATAACGTAGATCTAGGATACAAAGATTAGAGATGCATAATACATTGAAAGAATGGAACAAAAATACTCTTAAGAAAAAACAAAGAGTAATCAGATTGTCTCTTCTCACTTGATTTGAATCCCAAAAAGCTTCTTCTCGTTAAATGGATGCTTTCAAGAGAGCTGCCCACAATTCAATCTCCACGCAACAAAGATTGAATTATCAATCTAAATCAAATTGCAATAAAACATTGTTAATTCACCTATCATTTCTATGCCGATTTGAACTCTAATTTGTGTTCTTATACTGCATTGAAAAAGAGAAACTCCATCAATCTTGTCCCGCCAATGGAGTTCCCGCCCTTGAAGATCCCTCATCGGCCGATCCTTACCATTTCGGAGATCTCCCACCGCGGGATCATCCATGTCATCGATCCTTACCTCCACGGGATGATCCATCCTATTTCTGGAGTAACAACCCCCCGAGGTCATTGAACGAAAAAGCACTCGAGGGTAAAGCACCTAAAGCACTTAAAGCACTTGTCCGGATAGTGCTTTTTGGGTAGCATTACCATATTTGCACCCCGGAGCCCCAAAAAATGATGTCTACTAAGGCAAGCTAGATGATGTAACAAAAAGAGATCAACCATTAGAATTAGCAAAAATAAAATTGGGGGAAAGTGGGGACCCGGTATTCCCCAGCCAGGGCGGCAAGGGAAATTAAGACCGGGTAACCCTCCCAAAGAACCTGGCTATGCTACAGAGGTGGAGGCGATTTCGGTTTCGCAACCAGGGTAAGCTTAGATTAGAAATGAATAACCTTGTGGCTCGGTTGAACTAGAAGATAAAAGGGGGCAGCGATGGAATGCAGAAGATAAAAGGGGCCAGCGATGGAATGCAGAAGGAGAGGCTAGAAACAACGGAATCGGTCCATCAAACTCCATCGATCTCTTATGAAGCTATTTAGACAATATATGATTTGCAAGCCTACGTCCCAATTATTCTAAATAACAAAAGGATCCAGAAGCTTAGAAAACAAAAAAATAAGTAACAATCTCTGAATGAGAAAGTAACAGAGAAAAGCATGGATCTGACAGTATCATCTGAGCTTGCAATCGTTCACAGGAATTCGCAGATCTGACAGTATCGTCTGAGCCATTTGCGATCTGACAGTATCGTCTGAGCTCTGTTCACAGAAATTCATTTATTTATTTATTTTCATTCTGCGGATCTCCTTCGAATGCAGCGAACACCAACGAGACTTCTATTGGTTGAATCTCTCAACTGATTAACCCCAAAAACTCGAATCAAAATGCCACAAAGCCGGCAAAGGGCAAAGCGGCAGAAGAATCCTTGGCCTCTGTCGGCTAGAAGCTAACCAAAAAAAGGGGCCCTAAACAACTCAGGTCTGCACAAGTCGATGATTGAAGGATGTCCAAGCAAGAGATGACAAAAGCGGTGAAGCAACCATAGTAGCCAAACAAAGCAAGAAATGACAGAGGCGATGAATTAGCCCCGAAATTCGAGACTAAGGAATTTGCAGCCAGATCATATACAGATTCTCAAATTTGAACAAATCAAAAACCCAAACAATTCAAAAATCAGAAAGCACGAAACCACAAGCCAGATCATATACAGATTCATCTATTGGCACAAATTTGGACGAAAACCGAGATGCTACTAAAATAAAATCTATGAGTGAACAAGAAACTACAGACCTGTGTGTTTGAATCACATAACTTGTCGAAAAGAAGGTTCTGGAACAGAGATGCTATCATCCTCCTTGTGCCACTGCAAACCACTGAATCTTGCCGAGACAATCTACATCTGCTTGAATCTGAACAGGACTGTCCCTGGATCCTGCCACCCATCCTATTGCTAGATGCAGCCGCGCTTCCAAAGAGGTGATGCCAACAAGAAAATCTAAGGCTGAGTGGTAGATCATCGGTACAAACTGACAGGTAGATGATTGATACAACTGGTAGGAAAATCTAAATCCTAGTAAATCATCGGTACAAACTGACAGGTAGATGATTGATTAGATGATTGATACAACTGATAGGATAGAGAAGAAGGAGAAAACTAGCTCAAGAGAACGCCGATGAATGAAGTGAGAGAAGAGGCAGAATAAATAGGAGAAGCGAGGATAGGCGTCCCCATCCAAGGAATGTCAGTTCCATTGCGATAGCAATAGAACCATGGCATTATCTAAGAACGGTAGATTCACTTCCAATTTGAAAGATTAAATGAAATCGCATTTATAGAGAAGCCCAATTTCTTCTCAAATTGTATGCATCCCTTCAAGACAAAGGAAATAGCCATTGCAAAGCAGTAGGTTCAATGCCTAGTGAATCTATCTTGTTTGAGGACTTGCCGAGAAATGACATATTTCTTCCTTCGACTCCGACGAGTTTTGAGTTTTAATGCTTTCTCCAAAACCTCCAGAAGTAGGGCAAGCAATGTTGAAGATGGCTAAAATGGCCTCCTATGGCTTATTCGTATTCAGGATAATTGCTCCAGGTAATGCTTCAGAAGGAAAAACAAGTTGCTATTGCAACAGAGGGTTGCCCTCGGCATGAGTTCTTCCTGCATGCCATAAATGACATACAAAGAAAAAGAATCCTAGAACACAAGTTCATTTTTTATATGGGCACCAAAATTTGAAGAATAAAACTGTCGCTGAAAAGAATTATATCCTTATGAAGCAATTTATGTGAACATTACTGTTCATATAATTTAGAGGACGTGGTCCTGTTGATCATATCTTGAAAACCTAGGGAAAATGTGGATACTCAATTTCCAACCAAGAATGAAGGAAATGAAACATGGTAAATGGGGCAATGCTCATCCAACTAAAGTAAGCAGTGATATCTTTAAGCTATATTTCTTTTGTCTAGCACTTTATTCCTCTAGAGAGGCGTTCATGCCACTTAGAATATCTATACAATTACCTAGAATATATTTTCACCCATCATACAGTGATTGGGAAGAGTTTATCAGTGTCACTTATAGGTCCATGCATAAGGATCGACATGGAAGTGAGTGCTCATTGTTTTTAACATATAAGTCTGGTTTTTTTATAACAACGTCATTTCACACAACTTATTGGTGGAACTTGAGGAGGACTAATTAGCTTTGAAAATATATATGTCTATATGTTTCATCTATTGAGAGAATATGCAAGGTTGTTGAGATTTAAGCCACAAGTGCCTCCAGGAGCTCTATTTGTGAAACTACATACAGTATTGTGTATGGTGGATCCTTTTCAAAGAGAACCAGGGAAAAAATTAAGCATACTATATATTTTTTCAGAAAAAATGGTTTGGCTTTTTCAAAATTTTACAGTATTTTATGATATACATTTGGCTAAAGTTATTATTATTAGATTTATATATATTTAGACTTGGCGAAACTTTTGAATTATGTACTATAAACTTTCACTTAGCCATTTTTTCTAACTGGAAAAAGCAAAAAACGTAAATTAAATTATATTTAAACAATCAATAAACATATAATAATATTAAAAGCTTGTAACATAAGCTCACAATATATCTTATAACATCCATAGTCTGAACTACATTCTATACAACGACACCTTCTAGATATGGTGATCAAATTGCACTTATCTCTAATCCAGATGTTATGCAACAAACTCAGGCATCTAGAGGGATTTGGCCCTCTCTTACACTTCCTTTTTGAAGATGCATATATGGTATATGTATTAGAAATTCATAGTTTGAAAAACTATATCACCAATGATGGTGGGGATGTGTAAATGTCTATAATAAGAATTCATTTTTGTTTGGCTATTAATGATTTAATATATAAATATTGTAATATAAAGAAAGGCTAATTCGGAAAAGGGGGAAAATAGTTTGGCGAATCCTAAAAAAATAATGTAGTACTTGTTTTAACTACGGCTATTTTTTATTTTTTTAGATGAAATCCCCCTTCATAAAATTCGCCGCAAAAATTGTCTAGCCCCCCTAAAAAATCGCCATTTGGCTACTAATAGCCACTAATTTTTTCCATGACTATTGTCGCATACCTTGAAAAACAATATGCATATTCCCGAACCTTGCTTCATGCCCTCCCCTGACCCGCAACTCTTAAATAAGACAATTGCCTCTGAAGAAACATCCAAGTCTAATGGCATGAGGTTATTTCTTCACTAGCTTAACTATGATCCCAAATCTAATGCCAGTGAGGTCATTTCTTCACTAGCTTAATTATGATCCCAAATCTAATGCCATGAGGTTATTTCTTCACTAACTTAATTGTGATATGTCACAAGCCAATAGATATAGAATGTGTTGTGATATATATTGGAGCACTGTTTATATTTGTGTGCAGAGCTGAGTAGTCTTAGGTCCTGGCTGCATTCTCTTTTTGGAGTATCTATAGTCAGCACTTTTCTTTTAGGTATTTATCCAAATCAGTGGACTGCTTCTAAAAGGCACTACTAGAGGATGGGTTGTTTGCGATGTCAGTTTGCGACGTATATGAAACGTCCACGTCACAAAAATCGCGTACGTTCCCATGACGTCACACAAAATTCAAACGACGTCGCAAATAGAACGTCCCACGTCGCAGCTTGGAACGCCCCGTCGACGCCGCAATGGCAAAATCGAAAGTGCGTTCCTACGACGTTGCACAAAATTCAAACGACGTCGCAGGTAGAACGTCAGACGTCACAATTGGAACGTCTGGCCAGATGTCGCAATGGCCTACTACGTGCCACGCCGCACTAGCGACGTATCACGTCGCAAGTGCAACATCATTACAACATGAAACGTCGCAACTGCAACGTCTCATTGCGACTTAAAGAATAAATATAGGATAAATGCAAATACGAGTTATTGAGGTGTTGGTAAGGCCTTAGGTTTGTTAGCCAGAGGTTAGGGGTTCACGTCCACGAAAAACCACTTTGGGTGCACATATATGTACGTCTTAGCAACATATGAGCGACGTCTGTAAAATGTCATAAGGACATATTTTGTACATATTTGGGACGTCCATGACGTCGCTAATACATTGCACATACGACGTGATGTCGCACTGCGACGAATCCACGGCGACGTCATTTGCGACGAGCGGGAAACGTTATTAAAGCGTGTGCATGCGACGTTTGATGCCTCATTACGTCGCAAACGACGTCGCAAACTACCTATTCTGTAGTAGTGAGGATTGTATTTCACATGGCAAAGTCTTGGCTAATATGGAGTGTATGGAAGCGAAGGCGAAGAAAGGTCTTTTATGATAAGCGTATCTCTTCTCAGGTGGTGCTTCAAGAAATTCGTAAGAAGTTGTATAATTGCTTTCAGATCTCCAATTGGCCTGATCGTATTAAAATTCCAATATAGAGTGATCATCTAAAAGTGATTGATGCTTCAGGGACATTTCTTATTTCTAGAAGTACTTTGTAATATTTTGAGTGTATAATATGAAGTAAAACACGTTCTTCAAAAAAAAAATAGATATAGAATGCGTCATCCACCCTTGTTCGTACCCAACACGAGAGTCCAGTAAAGTCACGCAATTTTGTAGATATTTTAAATGTTCGTGGGAAGACCACATGCTACTTTGTATTTTTTATTTGCCAAAGCAAGACTTCTACCAGCCTTTTGCTATACACGATGCAATAATAATGTCCATGTTCTCCTTAAACATTTTTGCTTCTTTTCGCTTCTAACATGTATGCATCATTCTCACTACTAGAGGATGGGTTGTTTGCGACGTCAATTTGTGACGTATATGAAACGTCCACGTCGCAAAAATTGCGTACGTTGCCATGACGTCGCACAAAATTTAAACGACGTCGCAGATAGAACGTCCCACGTCGCAGTTGGAACGTCTGGTCAGACGTCGCAATGGCAAAAATCGAGTATGTTCCTACGACGTTGCACAAAATTCAAACGACGTCGCAAGTAGAACGCCGACGCCACAGCTTGGAACGTCGGCGACGTCGCGAATGGCCTACTATAAAGCCACGCCGCGACTAGCCACGATCACGCCGCAAGTGAAACGCCATTACAACGCGAAACGCCGCGAAATCGCAACGCCTCATCATTCGACTTAAAGAATAAACACAGAATTATTGGTAAGGCCTCAGTTTTGTTAGCCAGAGGTTAGGGGTTCAAGTCCATGAAAAAACAGTTGGGGCGCACATATATGTACGTCTTAGCAACATATGAGCGCCGTCTGTAAAACGTCACAAGGACATATTTTGTACATATTTGGGACGTCGCTAATACATTGCACATGCGATGTGACGTCGCACATGCGACGGGATCGCCGCTACCGCGACGAATCCACAAATGACGCCATTTCGCGACGAAGGAAACGTTATTAAAGCATGTGCATGCGACGTTTGACGTTCTTGTTACGTCGCTAAGACGTCGCAAACGACGTCGCAAACTGCTTATTCTGTAGTAGTGTCTGGCATGCAGGGTGGGTGTCATACCTGTCATCGGACTCGATGAATTTATGGTTGGAAGAGCATCTCCAGTAGTTCAAACAAGGGACATAAAACCTCGAGAAAGGTCTTCTATGAATGCACAGCTTTATCTTGGTAAATTTCCAAGGTCAAGATGCAAGTTGTCAATATACAAACCGTCTGAGGAGCCAACTGATTTATTCCATAACTTTTGGGATATGCCAAATTGGTTAAATAGGTTAGAGCATGAAAAACAGCAGGTTGTGACTTCTAGATCGGCAAGGGTTAGCTGTACTAGCACTACGAAAATTGGAGAGGGAAATAGCTTCAAGTCCCCAAAGGTAGGTATAAAGTCTCAAACAGTGGGTACACTGCGGCCACTATTAGTTAAAAGTTGTTCTGGAGGTTCATCTCAATCTGGTAAAGGAAAGAGCTATATGATTTATTGTCAATCACACACGACTTCACCAACCGAATATGTTAGACGACTTGTAACTTGTGCAGTTTCTTTCTATTTTCTTAATTGAAGGCAAACGAACACCCAATTGTTGATTTATTGTCAAGTTGCTAATTTTTTGTTTCATGACCGCAATAAAAGGCGTGACCACACGACTTGGCCAATATGTCAAGCAACTTGACAACTTGTGCAATTTCTCATGACTTGGCCAATATATCAGAGGACTTGACAAATCATGTGACTTGACGAGCCAAAACGACCTAACAACGTGCAATTTCATTTCTCATGACTTGGCTGATATGCCAGACGACTTGACAACTTGCTTATAAAAAAAAGAACTTCAATAGAGGCAAAAGCATACACCACACCCACTTTCTGAACTTAAGTGAGGGATGCCCCAACCCAATCCAAAAGTATGATCACTAGACCCCACCATAATGGGTTAGACTAATGAAAACTTTATCATGTCTTTTGGAGTTTGATATTAACAGAAAAGATGCTTTATACGAATGTGATTGATATCTCAAACTTTGTTTAAATTCCACAATGTCTACTATATAATGATATATGGATGTCAGAATGCAAATGAATTTAGGATGCTTGATAAGATGAAAGAGAATGGCAAAAATACATAAGAGATGAATGGAATATAGCAAGGTCTTGTTGCTTGCAAGTCCTAGCAACGTATACGCAAATAAACGAAAAAGAAAAGAGGTAAGCAGCCCAAAAAGCTTGGCTTCAAGCTATAGTTAACCTTGAACTTCGTAAGATGTAACAAATGATCCGTATATTGATTCATAGGAGATTATCTTACATTAAGATGAATTGAGATGAATTCTTTACATTGAGATGAATTCTTATTGTTTGCAAGTCCTAGCAAGCGAAAAAAAATCCCAGAAATCTTGGTGAACTTAGTAATAATAACAAATGATAAAAAAAGATGTTATTGCCACATAAGATTATGTCACATGAAGATAACATGCATTGCCATTGGAAACTAAGGGTCTTTCAATTTCTCAATTGATCAAAATGTCATTTGATTAATCTCACAGTAGGTATTACAACAATTATAATAATTTCACAAATTTTCTCAAATTCCGACATCTAAGCTTTCTGACCTTAATGGTCCACATAAGGCCAAAAGCACTTACATAATATGAGAGGGCAAGAGGCAAAAACAACAAGAGAGAAGACGAACATTAAGATTATAATAAGAAGCGTACCCAGGAATCGATCTGTTGATTTTTTTTTCCTGTAGAGCGAACAGAAGCTTCGTCCACCAAAGGCAGGCCAAGCCATTCCGTTCTGCTGCTATCCAATCCAGCCCATTCCTTTCCGCTATCCAAATTACGTTCTGTAGCACAACAGCAGCATGCCAAGCCAGGTACTTTTCTCATTTTTCTATTTTTCTATTATTTCTCATTTTTGCCCTTGTTCAGTGTGCAATTAACACCATTGCCAAGACCGTGTTTAGCCATAGAATTGCTATAAAAGATAAGATTTCAAACATGATGGAATCAACGATGCTTGACGCGTGCTTGTATGTTACCATAAATGGTATTGGCGATTGTGATGATTTTGATTATACTGAAGCATTGAATTATGGAAAAAGAGTGCTAGTCGTCAAATCTACAATGGTATAGGTGATCCTCTTATACCTTGACATATCTGTAGCAATTCTATTCTATCTTTGCAAATTTCAAATTCCTAATGTTATATTTTACTTGTATTGATGGGATTTCATAGTTTTGTTAAATTGGACTTCGTCCTACAATTTTGGTTTCAAATTGGACACATCCTGCTCAATTTAAGAAAGTCCTACTAGTTTTGGTATTAAAAGGATTTTTATCTTAACATACTAGTAACGGTGCCCAGCGTTGCTGGGCATTCGTTGGAAGTTTGTAAATGTTTTTATTGCAATAAGGAATGTGTGCAGTAAGCTTTTTTTATTGGAATAAAAAAATATCCAAATATAGTTATAGTGCCCAGTGCTGCTGGATATTAGTACAATGTAAGAAATCTATAGAAACTAAGGGGCTATTTCATCCTGTAGAATTTCTTTGTAGACTACATTTGGCGTGAACCTCCTTTTGTTTTTTAGCAGTGCTCCTTGTCTTGAGGTTTCTTGAATGTATACCTTCACTCCGTGTTGTGTAGTGCACCTTGAGAACGCATATAGAGTTGGCCGTGGTGCTAATAATCGAGTTGGTAGGTAGATGCCAACGGAGGTCATTGACCGCCCTTGCGACTTGTTTATGGTCATCGAAATGCAAGTCGCGACGGGAAACCGCCTTCGCTTTGAAGGGGAGGAGGTCGCTATCCGATGGCTCCAGTGTTATCCTTTTGGTATGAGGACCCGTGTTTCCTTTGTAGGTGCCAGCGATTATTTCGCATCTATGATTCTTGGGTGCGCTTTGATTACACCTGAGGCGGTGCCATTGCAGACCGCCTTTGGGTTCATGTTTCGAGTAGAATGATGATGGCACCATCCTTGATGTGTAACTTGCGCGCGGGCATGCCGAAGGGGTCAGGTGGTTGATGAACTCAATTGGGAAATCCCTTGTAGCATCTTCGCCTTCTGCAATGATGGCATCTATACTCATGTACGTGTGGAGTTGTCCATTCAACCTTAGAAGGATCTTATTGTTGATCCGCATGGTGTCTTCATTCTTTGGAGTCAAGACGGCCTTGTCAGACAATAGGTGCGAAAAGGGCCCAAAGTGAAAAGGTTAAAAGGCAATAGCCTTTTTGTAAAAAGGCTAAAAAAAGGGCCAAAGAGAAAAGGTTAAAAAGGCACCTTTTTGTAAAATTGTTACCCTTTAAAGAGTAAAAAAAACGTTTTTTTTAGCACAGATACGTTGTCGAAAGGGATGCAGGTGTAGCTTGTACATATGAATAAGTTAAACGAAGTTGTTTTGACATTTGTAGTTAGTGAAGCTTGTATTTGCATTTGAGCTAACATGTGTGGCATATGGCAATGCAGAACTTATAATCTTCGTAGTACATCCGGCATGTGGGTATGCTTACAACCCCGTCAACAAAATCATTTGGAAAACGAAGTATCCAATCTACCTAAACTTATTGAGGTGGTCTGAGCTTAAGACTTGCCTTTAGTATATTTGGTGTAGACTCCAGCTTTTTGCATTTTTCTTTGCCAGGAATTGGTTTTGAGGTGTCTCTCTAGCATGTTTCTCCTTGTAATTATTTCTCGCAGATGAAAGCCTTCTTTCTCATTCTTCCGTCATTATGAATTAGCCGTCAAAAAAAATGTTAAAGTTTTATGAGTCTTTGCTCCTCTATTGATCATTTTAAACCTAGCTAAAGGGGAAAGGCAAAAGATGGATTTTTGTGCCTTTTGTTTAGAGCCTTTTACATTGGTTTAAAGGGCTAAAAAGGGGCCAAACTGAAAAGGTTAAAAGGCAATAGCCTTTTTGTAAAAGGGCTAAAGAAAGCCAAAGTGAAAAGTCTAAAAAGGAACGTTTTGTAAAAAGGTTACCCTTTAAAGAGTAAAGAAAAGGCTTTTTTTCGCACAGATAGGTTGTCGAAAGGGAAGCTGGTGTGTCTTGTAACATATGAATAAGTTAAACGAAGTTGTTTTGACATTTGTGATTAGTGAAGCTTGTATTTGCATTTGTGCTAACATGTGAAGCGTGTATTTGCATTCGTAGTACATCCCCCATGTGGTTATGCTTACAACCCCATCAACAAAATCACTTGGAAAACTTGGTGTTCTGAGTTTAAGACTTGCTTTTAGTATACTTGGTGTGCATTCCAGCTTTCTGCAATTTTTTTTTCCACAAATTGGTTTTGCAAAGGCCATTGTGTTAGGTGATAAGAGTTTCATCCTTTGTGTTGTAATTAACAAAATGGATGTCAAAAGCAGCAAGCTCTATAGGCCGAGCCTGGTGGGCCGCATCAGATGGGTCAATCTATAGTAAGGCGCTCTACGACGTGCTCACGGGTCTGGCTACTGGGCGGCCATAGCTTGCAAAGCGGAGGCTTGGAAGCAGGAACAGTAGAGCGAGAAGACGAAAAAAACCTCAAAGGTGGAGCGAGAAGACGAAAAAAACCTAAAGGTATCTCGACCGTTAATATTCTAACTCAAAACACAAAAAATTTAAATTTTTCCACAAAAAGTACCTTGCTTCCACATAAGGCTTCAGATCATTGTATAATGTGAGGAAATTGCTCAGATTATCTCACACTGTTTGAGCATTCTGTTTACACATCAGGGCTTCTGGAATATTACCAATGGCGACCAAATTTTAGAAGTTGAAAGGGCGTGATGGAAGATACACGGCTCCTCTGCTTGCAGCTTCGATCCACAGGATTTGAAGCGCCCTTCTTCCTAGCAGTAAAGCATTGACTATCAGACCGAAAATCTTAGCAGCACCAACACTGCACCAAAACCAGCATGCATGCACTACAAATACCTTAGCTTGCAACCCTTAAGCAACTACCCTGCACCAAAGCCAGCATATAAGCGCAACAAAAACATGAAAAGCACAGGCTGCTCAAAATTGAAATCTGTCAAGTTCTATGGCATCTCTGTTTGTGCTAAGATATCCATAACTACAGCAACAGAGCTAATTTGCACTATATCCTGACCATTTTGGGTATTTGTAGTGTGTTCTTATTTTCGCTTTCTACTTGGCCAGACTCTAAATAACATTTCCCCAACAATAGTAGAAGTACAATAAGGAGAAAGGAGATGACTGCATCATTTTTCCTTTTTGTACATCATTGAACTCACCTCTTTCAGTGATCAAGTGTAAAACATGTGACCTTCAAGGTGATCGATGTAGAAACAAAAAGACCATCCCTAAAGAAACAATGGATAGAATAAGATAAATTAAGAGCCCCTCAGATCCAGATATGAAACTACAGCAAAGCAAAAGAATCCAAATGGGTAACTTAAAAATCCTAATGTTTCATCCAGGCTGCATGATAATGAGTCCATCACACTGTGTGTTTCAAAAGGACTTCCAGCATGCAGAATCTACTTGCAATCAATGAAGATTCTCTGAACCTATCCTCTAGCATTCGAAAATCTCATTCAAACTCTTGCGGCTTTGAGACCCCCTTCTTGTGGAAGAGACCTTATTTTCGCTTTCTACTTGGCCAGACTCTAAATAAAATTTCCCCAACAATAGTAGAAGTACAATAAGGAGAAAGGAGATCACTGCATCAGTTTTCCTTTTTGTACATCATTGATCATCATGAGAAGAAGAAAAGCTCCTTTCACCTCTGAGAACTTCATGCATAAATTTACTGGCAAAGCTCCTTTCACCTCTGAGAACTTCATGCATAAATTTACTGGCAATCTTAGCGTACCTTTTAGCGTGAAGCCCCAATCGAATCCTAGACCGTGATACAGTGCACCGCTTCTTCAAAAGCAAAGAAGCTCTATAGGCCGAAACCGTGGGCCGCGATCGATGGGTCAATCTATAGTAAGGCGCTCTATGACGTGCTCACGGGTCCGGCTACTAAGCGGCCATAGCTTGCAAAGCGGAGGCTTGGAAGCAGGAACAGTAGAGCGAGAAGACGAAAAAAACCTCAAAGGTGGAGCGAGAAGACGAAAAAAACCTAAAGATATCTCGACCGTTAATATTCTAACTCAAAACCTGGGCCTAAAGGTATCTCGACCGTTAATATTCTAACTCAAAACCTGGGCCGTCCGATCTAGGGCTGGATCCAAACAATACACTAAAACATTATAATAAAGATATCAAGCGGTGCCCATTTCTGTTTGATGCTAATATTTTTTTCCCAGGAAAAAACCTGAGAGGGATACGTGTCTTTAAAAAAAAATGAAAAAAAAAATGACGTCAAGCAATCCTTCTCCATGGATCCCTAATCTTGGTATCTTGAGGAAGGCTAGATAAAGATCAAGATAACTTCAAAGCTCACTGATTACCTGCTTCCAGGATAATAATCGTAGCAGTATAGATTGTTGCTATTTCCCTGTGCTGACAAAGTATAATAATGTGTTGTTTAGAACTCTGCAAACTTCCCTATGTTTTCAGCTTTTCAACAACTTCCTTGGCTCCAAATTTCCATGTACTATGACTTTTTTTTTTTTTTGAAGAACTGTGTCATCAATATATTAAAAGAATGGTAATGTTACAAAGCAAGTGAGGAGAAAGAAGAACTGCCCCAAAGAGACAGCGATATCTCGACACTCCACAACAAACTCACGTAAAAACCGCAGAACTTTATCATTGCACAAACCGACTATCACCATCTACAACACCCAAGAAGTCCCGCCAAATGGCAAACTTCCGCTTTACTAATCCCGAACACCGTAAAGCTTTGAAATAGCTTGTACCGAAGTCGAGGAATTAGAGAGGTCAAGTAGGCTTGAACCCCCGAAGATCCACAACCGCCGCTTCCTAAATCAGCCACACCAACCAAGCCATACACGGATGCAGGTTTGTTGCCGCAAGAGCGCCAAGCACCAGGATACACAAAGAAGGCTCCAAACAAACTTGGAAACCAATACCTTACTATGCAAAGGCCAAATCCGAATGGCCAAGCCCTTATCCTCCCCAAGGCGAGACACTTCCACCAAGCCACTTTAACAACCGCCTTCATCATCCCCACCCCACACAAAAATTTCGAACAATCTTATCCAAAGCCCCAGATCTTACCCTCGGGAGCTAACATCGCTAGATGTCAGATACACATGAGTGCTACAAAGTAATCGGACTTGGCAATAGTGATCCTACCCGCCATGGACAACTTGCTACCCTTCCACCAATTGAGGTGTTTTTGCAACCCCCGCAAAATCTCATCCCACACCCTCCCATGGAAACATCCCTCCAAAGGGAATACCCAACAGCCTTTAGTACACACATTACCCGAAGTACCTTCCAAGGGATAGAGCCAAACAAGGGGGAGGCGGAGTCACCGAGCCCATAATGCATGCGGGCATTTACCCCAATTCGTAGAATGCCCGAGGCCAAGGAGAAAGTATCCAAAGAAACTCTTCACATTCTCGCAAATTCCTCTCTTCGCCACCAAGAAGAGGAAAGTGTCATCGGGCTTAACCGTTGATAATCTGCCGCTACCATCCCGTGATCCGGCCATCCACCACCCCTCCTCCACTTTGCAGCCAAAAACAATCGAGACAATGCCTCCGCCACAATCGTAAACAAAAAAACGGCCCAAAGGGCACCCCCGACGACCCTCTCCGCCTAAGGAGAAAAAGGCGGAGGGTTCACCCCGCACACACCACCATAGCCCGCGGCCTGACCTATGTAGCTTCATGATCGTTTCTCACAAAGCGTGGACCACAGCCCAACGCTAACATCATGGCGCATAAGAACTCCCAACGGACACTATCGTAAGCTTTTGCAAAGTCAAGCTTAAGATAGGCAATGTTTTGACTGCTCTTTTCCGGCCCAATAGAGGCCCTCATAAGTCAAGCAACATTAGTCAAAATGTTCCTCCCAGAACAAACCCGTGATCGCACCTTACTAATGGAAGAAGTCAACACCGGCCAACTTCTCTCGCCAGGGCTTTTCGCATAATAACCTTGTACACAGAGGGACAACAAGGAGATAGGCCTCCAATCATTAATAGTAGAAGGTCGCTTAACCTTAGGAATCAAGGAAATGCATGTGGTATTCAAGATCCTATCCATTTGAGAAGACTGCAAAGAACTCAAGATACACCTGGTACACGGCACTCACCAGCCCACTCCCAATAAGTCCGAAAAGAACTCCACAGATGCCATCCAGCCCAGTGACATTTATCCTTGGCCATGCACATACATGCCTCGCTAAAATCCTCTCCGAGAGCTCCTCGCCTCCAAGCTCTCACTGGGTGAGGTAGAATAGATGGCTTAATAGCCCCCAAAACAAGCTCCTGATCTCCCCGCTCATAGGGAGGGAGTGCGATGTCTGGAAAACCCGAGAATGCAATGGTTCTATGGCAACATAGAACCATCATTCTTGGAAGACGGGCCCCCTTTTTGAACGCCTATTTTTCCATAAGATCTTTTTTACAGTTTATATATCACTTCAGTTCTAGGTTTTCATCATCGGCCTTCCTCTTGAGCGTTCCATCTTTTTGTGTTTTGCCTTCCTACTTTTTGTGTTTGTAGTTCCGTCATTTTGTGTTTTGCCTTCCTACTTTTTGTGTTTGTAGTTTGTAGACGAGTTGCTTAAATCGTAGGCTTCTTTTTATCTAGCAGTCTGTAGTTTATAGATGGGTTGCTTTTTTATTCTGCTTCTAGAAGATGATCCTTTGCTTTTTCATGTTTGTTTCTAAAAGATTGTTCTTTTGCTCTTGCTTCCGTTCTCTGCTTCTCTCTGCGTTTTTGTTTCTTCTTGTACCATTTCGTTTTGCCTCATGGTTTGTTTCTTCTTGTACCATTTCGTTTTGCCTCATGATTATCATCTACTGCTCATGAGATTGTCAAGCATCATGAATTTTACTTAGATCCATTTATCCATTGTGATGCTCAATAGAGTTTGTGAATAGTTTCCTGGACATTGCTTTTTTCTTAATCATTCTAAATCCCGAAAACATGATGTCTTGCCAGATCCTGTTGCTGTTTTGTTGCATAATCATTGACAAATTTTTCTTTTACTATCTCTTGGCTTTTTATATTTGTACAGTCCAATTTCTTTTGCTAAGTGCTACAACGGTAACAACGTATAGTTGGTGTCCAGCTGTGGTTCAAGGTAGTGATCGTTAAAATTTCATCTATCTTGTTAACTGGCTAAAAATTATTAAGTTTCTAGGTCGATTTGCCCCCCTTCACGTCCACGTATGGATATGTCCACGTATGTCTACCGGCCGTAACGTGGGAAGCCCCAGAGATCTGGCTATCCTCTTCCTAAAATCGAGCCAATTCGTTAGCTAATCTTCCTTCAGATCTAGACCCAAATCGTTTTTGCATGCATTTCGCCCTAGAATGGGTAGTTCATGGAGCTCTCCTGCCACTTTCGTGTAATGCCTCCATATCTAAGCCTGTCGAACAGAGCAAAAGATGCGGTTGTTTTTCCTCTAGCTCTAGTCTTCTAAAATAATCGGTCGTCCTCTAGTTTCTATTTTTCTTCTGCCCGGTTTAGCCTTAGAGCATAATTTAGCAGATTTGGCCTGTTGATCCGGACCGTATTTAGCAGATTCAGCCTGTAGATCCAGAATTCATGCATTATTTTTATTTCCTTTTCCTATTATATGCCTAGAGTTTGATCTCTTCGGCTATTTAGACATTTTTTAACTTCATACCAAGCCGTTTTTAGCTTTGTCCTTTTTTCTCAGCATGAGCTTTTCTCTCCAAAATCGATACTTATATATCTACTTTTGTGATCTTTCTATTTAAAGCTTTATGTGCAAATCGATGGTTGAAGCATGAATCTAGAGGCGAGGCCTGCTAGATAATTCTAAGTTTTCTATGGACCGATGGTCTTGTGTCTGTATATCCTTTTGCTCTCGATTCTGTGCATAAATGTTGTGTTGGAATACGTGGCATATGTAGCCTTTACAAAAATACGTGGCATCCTTAAGCACAAAAACGCGCTTCTGTGAAGCGTGTAACAGAAGAGTATAAAAAAAGGGGTTCCCTTTCTGCAATCCGAAGAGAGGAGGTTTAGACAAAGAATCGATCAAGGGAAGCAAAATCTAAGATTGAAGCAGACGGAAGGAGGCGCCTTTATTGGCAAGGCTTAGGCGTGCTTGGATGTTTATGTGCCAAGAAGATTGAAAAGAAACAGATCCACTCGTGGGTGATTCACAAATTCCTTTCTACCAAGAAAAGGGGGAACCTTTTGCACTGCAAAGGGAAGGAAGATTTCTGCAGATTCGTAGAAGATATAGAGGTCGGGACCAGGGTTGCAGCCCGTCGCTGAGCTTGGGCAGTCGGGAGCCTCATAAGGCCTTTTGACTTGCATTCTTGGCTTGCTGGAATACCGCCCCGATTTCCAACAAAGGGTATCGAGAGCGTGAATCGACCGGGCTGGTGCAATTTATCAGTTCAGGTTCAGGAACTTATTCTGCAAGGAAGCCCGAGTTAGTGGAAAGGAGTAGACACAAGTTTGGGTCGGATTTTTGCATTCCGGATTTGCTGAAGCGGGAAGACAATGCGAGTGGCACAAAGCACAAGGAGTATTCAAATATGGCAAGCATGCAAAGTCGCGTTATTATGAAAGTAAGAGAGAGTAGGTGGAGCCGTGATTCGAATCCAAGCGGTGTGTTTGAATATAATAAGAAGAAAATGGTAATTGAGGAGAAGAGATTGAGGGCGATTGGAGCAATTGCTAACTCTCAAGAAAAACAATGGCGATTAACCATAGATTCGTGGAGCCGAGGTTTTACGGTAAGCACACCCTGTGATATTACAAAGAAAGTTAAACATAACAAAAACCCCGAGTGGTCCCATGGGAAATGGAGTTCTTCAAGAAGTTCATGGACATGGAACTCGAACCCGGTAAAGGAAGGTAACACAATTCTTAATGTGCCAAATGTGTTATATCTTGGGGTATGTTATTTAATCTCATTTCTGTTGCCAATTTAGTGGATGATGGTTTTGAGTTGAGATTTCACAAGACTGGATGCAAATTTATAAAAGAGGGTATGAAAACCTTTGAGGCTCAAAGAAATGGAAATTTGTTTGAATTGAACATAGACACCATTAACAAAATTTCGGTTATGAATGATCTGCATACTTGGCACCTTAGAATGGCACATGTAAATTACAACAGTATTAAAACTGCAAAAAAACATAAATTGTTAGATGGGTTGACGTTTGATGATGAAGAGCATGGCGTGTGTGAGGCTTGTATGCTAGGAAAGCAAACTAGACTTCCTTTTAAAAATAAAGGACGACGAGCAACTGAGTTGCTTGAATTAGTGCATTCTGACGTGTGTGGACCCATGCAAGTGCAGAGTCTAGGGGGCAAATCCTATTTTGCTACTTTTATAGATGATTTTAGCAAAGCGCACCAAGTGTTATTATCTCCGGCCAAAAGATCGTGTTGTTGATGCTTTCCCGACTTTATGTTGCAGAGAGGTGGAACGTGAGAGACCTTCACGAGTAAAATCTTTAAGGGGCGTATCTTGGAGGTGAATATAGGTCGAGAGTTTATACAATTTTGTCAAATGCATGGAGTCAAGAGGCAAAGACGTCGCGCCGATATACACCTCAACAAAACGGTGTGGCGGAGCGCAAAAATCGCACCATTATGGATGCGCCGCATGCATGCCGGCACGCAGATTACCCAATTTTTGTGGGGAGAAGTAGCACGCTGTCGTGGTGCGTAATTAGGTTGCCGGCGATACCGCATTAAAGGAGCTATTCCAGAAGAAACATGGTCTGGAAAAAGACAATCAGTCCATCGATTAAGGGTTTATGGATGTCTAGCCTATATGTTGGTGCCAGAGGAGCTGCGAAGAAAGCTGGATGATCACAGTATTCCCACTTTCCTAGTAGGATATGATGAGGAAACGAATGGCTATAGGTTGTATGACCCGGTGACACACAAAATTTACATTAGCAGAGATGTTGAATTTGACGAGAAATTATTGTATAAAGACAGGAAGACATTGACAAAGCGAGAAGAAGAAGAATGGGTGCCGACAGACTTTCTTGAAGATAATGCGGAGAAGGAAAATGAGAAGATAGTGGAGAGACCGGACATGGTAATAGATGTGGACACAGATGATGAACCGGATGAGGTGCATGAGACCATAGAGGTCAATAGTGCGCCACATACACCGTAGACAGAGCGTGGAGGAGGGTGCATGAGGCTTCGTAGTCGATATAGTGCCAATTGAGGGGCAAGATGATGCACGCCGAGAATGCAAGAAGATATTGAAAGTGGAGCAAGGGGGAGATATGCACGTCGCAATGAGATAGAGTGTCTTAAAGCCGAACTTCCCTTTGATACAGAACTTTATGGTAGAACAAAAAGAGTTCCAAAGCCGAAGATAATATCTTGTATAGTGGAGCCCAGGACAGTGAAGCAAGCCATGATGGGACCAGATTCTCTAAAATGGAAGGAGGCTATGGAAAACGAAAGTTGAAGTCCTTTAAGGAAACAGGGGCGTTTAGCCGGGTACCACGCGCCCTAAGTGCAAGAATGTGGTAGGGAGCAAATGGCTATTTAAAATAAAAAGGAATGCTGATGGTTCAATAGAAAGGTATAAAGCCCGTCTAGTGGCAAAAGGGTATACTCAGGAAGCAGGAGTAGACTATACAGATACATTCTCACCTATAGTCAAGGTGACTAGTCTGAGAACCTTGATAGCATTAGCAGTTCAAAATGATATGGAAATAGAGCACATGGATGTGAAGACAAATGTTCTTGAATGGAGACTTAGAAGAAGAAATTTATATGGAGCAGCCCAAGGATATGAGCAAGGAAAGAATATGGTCCGTAGGGTTGAGAAAAGCAGTTTATGGCCTAAGACAAGCATCTAGACAATGGTACGTATGCATGAATAACTTTTGCTTTCCATAGGATTTAGAAAATTGAAGACGGAAGGTAATCTATACATGTGGGAAGAAGGAGACAAGTGCTTAATCATGGCACTTTATGTTGATGATTGCGTAATGGCTAGTAATGACAAAATGTATCCGAAAGATGTAAAGCATGTTTGAAAGGGCTTATTTCAAAATGTCCCAAACTAGGTGAGCTTAAGAAATTGCTGGGTATGGAGGTCAGGAGAGATAGGAGAAAAGGGGAACTTTTTTTGACACAAGAGCAAAATATTAAGAAAGCCTTGATTCGATTTAGGATGATGGATTGCAATACATCGACAACGCCCATTGCACCATGTATAAAAATCTGTAGTAAAATGTGCCCGAAAAATATGGATGAACGAAGAGAAATGGAGAAGGTACCATATCGTGTGGATAGGCACGCGTTTGCACATGCAAATAGCACAAGGCCGGATATCTTCTATGCAGTTAACCTGCTCAGTCGGTTTTGCAATAATCCAGGAAAAGAGCATTGGATAGCAGCGAAAAGGGTGCTAAGATATTTAAAGGGCACTTCACATCATGGTATTTGCTTTACCAAGAGTATAGAGAAAAATTTAATAGGATATGCTGATGCAGACTGGGGAGGAGATTTGGATGACAGAAAATCAACTTCAGGTTTTGTGTGCAA
Organism: Isoetes taiwanensis; assembly: GCA_021234155.1. Classification (NCBI taxonomy): domain Eukaryota; kingdom Viridiplantae; phylum Streptophyta; class Lycopodiopsida; order Isoetales; family Isoetaceae; genus Isoetes; species Isoetes taiwanensis. The sequence continues at coordinate 12,727,111 of JAJEKV010000016.1, read as the reverse complement.
GCTAGGGGATGCTGCTATATCTTGGGGCTGCAAAAAGCAGGAATGTGTAGCCAAATCTAGCGCTGAAGTAGAATATGTGGCGGTATCACAGGCAGCCTCTGAAATAATTTGGCTACGTAGAATGCTCAAAGAGTTGGGATGTCAGATGACGAGCGCTACCATTCTATATTGTGATAATAAAAGTGGAGTAGCGATGACCAAGAATCCAATCCATCATTCTCGGAGTAAGCACATTGAAATACACCATCACTTCATACGAGATGAGGTGGAAAAAGGAGAAATAAATGTGGCATATATTCTCACAAAATTGCAACAAGCTGATATGTTTACAAAAGTCCTTTCTGGACCGAAGCTGTTGAGTGCCAAGAGTCTAGTAGGAGTTATGGATTGTAAAGGCTAAGGGGGAGTGTTGGAACACGTGGCAATGTAGCCTTTACAAAAATACGTGGCATCCTTAGCGTGTAACAGAAGAGTATAAAAAAAGGGGTTCCCTTTCTGCAATCCGAAGAGAGGAGGTTTAGACAAAGAATCGATCAAGGGAAGCAAAACCTAAGATTGAAGCAGACGGAAGGAGGCGCCTTTATTGGCAAGGCTTGGGCAGTTGGATGCTGTACAGCAAGAAGATTGAAAGATCGATTCAGTGGGAGCAGAACAGATCCACGGTGGGCAGATTCACAATCAGCTTTTCGGCTGAAGAAAAGGGGGAACCTTTTGCACTGCAAAAGGAAGGAAGATTTCTGCAGACTCGTAGAAGATATAGAGGTCGGGACCAGGGTTGCAGCCCGTCGCTGAGCTTGGGCAGTCGGGAGCCTCATAAGGCCTTTTGACTTGCATTCTTGGCTTGCTGGAATACTGCCCGATTTCCAACATGTTGTGTTTCAAATCGTATCTGTAGAAGCTTGATGCTACTCACGTCTATGCATCCAATATCTGCACCTTTCTTAAAGAGCAAATCGTTTGAAATTGGCTATGCATGCTTTGAAAGCATCATCCAGAATCGTCTGATTGCTATGCCTTCTGCATGCACTAAAAGTTTTCAGGCAGTGCCATGGCAGCAAGACACTGGTATCTCCATTTTAATACTTTCAAGGGTAGCTTTATAAGCATCCAATTCAGCTCTTAGAAGCTCGTTTTCTTAGTCCTTCATTCTCATATCCTCATTCTCTTCTGCCAGCTTTATCTTCTCCCTATTAATAATCTTAAGCTGCTTCTGAATGCCATATCCACCCGTGATTCCCAACTTTTCTTTCTCTTGAGGCTGCTTTTTCTGCCTCCATATATTTTGTTGTCAGTTCACACTGCGCATCTTCTAGCCTTCTGCAATCATTTAGATAATCTTGAATCCTAGCGTCACATTATACTTTCATGGATCTCACCAGTAAGTATGCTTCCTCAACCCTTTGTTCCATGTTGATAAGTTTACCATCCCATTCTTTCTTTCATTTCCATATGTGTTATGCCATGGCAAAGCATCTTACACCCAATATTTTCCCATATATTCTCTTCCTTGTTCAATACTAACCGTCTTCCTCCTTTGATATGCCAAATTCATGCCATCTAGACCCTACTTATACTTCAAATGAACTTGGCCACTACCCAATATACTTGATTAACCCTATCTTTCCTATATATTTCTCCGTTGGCTTTAACATTGCTAGGGTCTGTATGGTGCTCAAATTTCATATTTCATAGGTCTTGCTTTAACTTCTTTGCATTTAAAACGTTTTGAGCTTATTTCCCTCTTATTCAATTTGACGTAGTATGTTGTCTCAAAAAGATTTATTTTTCATTCTCTCCTTTTTTTTTTTCTTTCTTGATGTTTGTTGACTTCTTTTTCTTCTATTGTCTTGTTTTGCATCTCATCTTTTCTTTTCTCACGAGATTTTCCTGCCATCTACCATTGCACCTAGAGTTTATGAGGTGAGTGTTCCTCTTCTTTCGGCCGTATGTTGTTGTTGTTTTTGCTAGAAGAGTCTTCCCAAGAATGCAATGGTTCTATGGCAACATAGAACCATCATTCTTGGAGAAGACGAGCCCTTTTTTGGAACGTCTATTTTTTCCATAAGATCTTTTTTATAGTTTATATATCTCTTCAGTTCTAGGTTTTCATCATCGGCCTTCCTCTTGAGCGTTCCATCTTTTTGTGTTTTGCCTTCCTACTTTCCCACCCTCCCATGCCCTTTTGCGATATACTTGGAATGTGTGGTCTTTTTTCCTCACTTCATTTGTTTATGTTTCCTTCATTTGTAATTTATGGACGGATGTTCTTCCCTGCCTTAATTGCATTTGATATCTTTCTTCTAGGCAGATGTTCTTCCCCGCCTTGTTTTTCTGTGTTGAGTTATTTGGACGGATGCTCTTCCCCGCACTAGTTTGCAGATGTCATTCCTGGCTAGGCGGATGTTCCCTTCGCTTATGCTCATTCTATATGGGTAGCTTGCTCAGTTCTTGCTTCATATTGAACTGGAAATATTTTCCCGTGTGCATGTTATGGACTTTGACATGACTAATGGTTCCTTAACAAGTTTCAGTTTCAAGTTTTTGTTCTTTCAGATCTATTCAAATCGTATTTGAATTCGGCTATGGCTTCATGACTATGGATACTATTTCAAGCTGCATTCGAGGTGGAGCCGTGGCTTTATAATTAAGGATGGATTTTCGACGGCTTCGCATTCTGTCAAGATGAATTTTCAACGGCTTCTCACTTTGTCAAGCTATCATGGCCATTTGGAGTTTGCAATTGTTATGTGAAGACTGTGGATGCACAAAGATTATTATCAATGATGGTTGGATGATGCACTTGTGTGACTCCTAGTCTGTTATTTATCTCCATGGTTTTCCTGGAAAACCCGAAAGGGCGGGGTTTTTATTCCAGTTGATAAATCTCTGACTTTGAGATTCATTGTGGCTTATCTCTATTCTTATTGAAACCCTCGGTAATTGTCTACTTCCGGGGTTTATTTAGCTTTCTATCTTTCTTGCCAATCATTTTTACTCCGATGCTTTTGTACTTTGATTTTGAACGCTCAATAAGAAAGCCACTTCACTTGGCCGTATGTTGTTGTTTTTGCTAGAAGAGTCTACCCTGAGAAATGAACATGCACATACCTCTGCAAATCAGCGGGATCCTCCAAAGTCCGGCCATCAGGCAAAGCAAGGGACGCCATAGATGCCGTGATATCGCCGCCGCCTAGTCTGCTCAAGAACACCGACGAACTTGTGTCCCCTCCTTCAACCAGGTAAGGGGCCGCCTTCACACGCGCCTCCGCACTTTAACCTGCTCCAGCAACAATACACTGCAACACTACGCTCTCCCCTAATGCCATCGGAAAGGCTGCGCCGAATCTTCTCCAACTCCCGATAGAGACCATGCAACTCCCGCGCCTCTCGCCGCCGCACGCGCCTACCAAAGAACTTGGCAAAACGCCACCCCGCCAACGCAATCACCATACCCGGACATACCCTTCGGAGATGAAAAGGTATCAAGCCACAACTCGGCACCGGGCGAAAATCCGCATCGCCTTAAGCCGGGTGTTCAAACGGAAACACCGGCCCTAGAGGGCCCAGAGGCAACCGCATTCTTTATTTGGACAAAATGTTAACCACCTAGTGGTTAACATTGTGCATGCACATGTTAGGTGCATGCACATGTTAGGTGTCGATGGGTGGCGTGATCGACACTTGGCATGATTAGGTTAACTTAAGTGTATGGCTTAGATTAGTTAGATATACGGCTCGCATTTAAGGCCTACACTATATTAGACCTGAGCCTCTTCGGATGTACTCGTGTTTTATCTCAAATTTGGAGAGCCTCATTAGCTCACGCTTCCTTCATTCTTTGTACATTTTCCTTTGTCTTGTTCTTGTTTTGTGATCATGAGCATGGCAACTTTGTAGCATCCGGCGGTCATGGAGTGGATCAAGCACCGCAGGTGTATGCCAAGAATCCAAACATTGGCCCCGTTATGCGGGTTCCGCTTAGTGATCACTTTCTTCTCCCTTGCTGTTTGCTGTTGCCTTGCTGCTCCAATTCTTCCCCGTTTTGAAGACCTCTTGTATACTATTCTTCCCCTGTTAGGTTTCCTTAGTTTGCCCAACCAAGTCGATTTGTGTATCTGCTTGGAGGCATTTGTTTTCCACCACGGTGATGATTCTCGCCACCATCAAATTTAATTTCGTAAATCGTTCTCAAGACTCGTTTTTTCAAGTGCGCCAAGCACGGTTTGCGGTTCGAGGATTTACGGGTGGTGACAAAGATCCTCTCAAGAAGATCTTGGAAAAATCAACAGTTTGATCCTCTTTTCTCTTCTATTTGCTGGAAAATTGTCAAACTCTCATGATATTTTTCATTATCCTCTGTTTTTCTCTCAGTTATCCTCTGTTTTTGTCTCAGTTTTCTCAGAAATCGTGCTGTTGCACACCAAAAATATTCTGTATCATCTCTTTTTCAGTTTCTTTATAGAGGGCCAGCACTTTGGCTAGCCCTCCCTTATGATTCACAATCAGACAGCTTTCTCAAGGGCGATTTCTTTGTTTCTTCATGTTTATCTGCAAAAGACTAGCCCCTGCATATTCAAAATAGCAAGCATCAGAGTTCTTCTTCAAATAGTATGCAGCATGTTTCTTCAGTGCTATCAGTACCTGCATCAAAGTTTCAGTTTATTTTGGATACAAAAATCTCATTCAAGCATCTCAGGCTCTCGAAGGATTTTCGTCTTCAACATTCTGGCATCTGCACAGGTCTTTCTTATTGAGTTTTTAAGAAGGCCAGCATTCCTGCTAGCCCCCAAGCGTGCAGCACAGTCTTCCAGCAAGCATAAGGTTGTCTTTCTCGTTCGTATTATCTGCAAAACCACATTTTTGTCAGTCACATCTTTTTGGGGGCACAATCCACAACTGTGCAGAATCATCTCTCAAGCTCCCCTACATCTGCAAAGCACCCGCAGCGGCAGTCCCTATTCTTCCACATATGCTGCTCTTTCAAGACTTTCAAGAATGACTGTTCTTATAAGAGGGCCAGCCGCCCTGTGGCTAGCCTCATCCGGTTGCAGAGACGTCTTCAAGCATGCCCCCTGTGAAGAAACTTTCCAAGCCTCCGGTCGGATTTCTTAAACTCTTGGGTCTCCCTCATCTGCAAACAACCAAAATTTTTCATCAGTCCAGGCTAGAAGGAGAAATCCGCACATCTTTGTTAAGCAGCAGAGTCAGATATTTTCTCTATTTCCACACCGACATTCTTGCATCCTCGGCACAGGAATCCTTATCCATTACAGACAATTTGGCTTTGCCCTCTGCGTATCTCAATGGCCATGATTTCTTCCTGAAATAGCAAGCTGCAGTACCGTTACATCCTGTTCCAGAACATCCGGCCAGCTCTATCTCTCGAAGCTACGATTTCGGCAACATATCCGCATTTTCCTTCTACAGATCTATCTTTAGCGCGCATTTCAAGCCCCAACTTCCGCTGCATTCGCCATCATCTTCTCCGGAAATAGAACCACGGTATCTTCGGCAACATAAAGCGCCCGGGTTCGGATCATCGCCATGCCATGCCAAGCGGAAAAACTCTTCTCTAGGGTTCGCCCTTTTAGGGTTCCAGGCTGATCATGGGTCACGCCGTGGGTCAACCCTACTGCCCACGCTCAACGGACTCAAGGGGCCACGCTCCACGCTCCACGCCACGGGCACAAAACTCTTTTTTTGGGCTGATAACCACCACGCTCACGCCGTGGTCAACCCCACCTTCATTACCACGCCTCGTATTTTTGCCCGGGGATTGACCACGCAAATTGACCACGCCAAAGCCACGCTTTGTAATTTTTGTTAAGACCCACGCTTTGCCACGCTTTTCATCATGCTTTTTTTATTTCCCATGCTCACGCCGGCTGACCCACGGGCCTCGCCGGACGCCCATGCCTATGCTCTAGCCACGCTTCAGCCACGCTTTTCATGTCCCATGCTAACGCCCACGCTTATGGCCATGCTTTTAGCCCAAGATCCAAGATCTGCAAAAATATTGTGACGCATAGCCACGCTCTTCTATGGCTGATCACGGGGGAAGCTTTCTTGATGTTTACATTTTTGAAGACCCCTAATTGTTTTTAAGTGACATTTTGGGCCATATTTGTTAAAATAGACTTACCCATCATATAAGGGGATGGTCTTCATGTTTTTGGCCCAAAGTTCCTATGATCCATGTTCTCCATCGACATTCATTCGGATCTCATTCGTCATCGACGCATTCATGAAGATATTTTTTTCGCGACGTAACCCAACCATTCCATTACCATCATTTTTACCCCCTAATTTTTGGCACCATGTTGTAATTGTCGGACTTGTCTTATAAAAGTCCTACATGTTTTCGCTAAAAAACTTTTAGGGGGGCGAAGTGTTAACCACCTAGTGGTTAACATTGTGCATGCACATGTTAGGTGCATGCACATGTTAGGTGTCAGTGGTGGCAGACTGACACTTGGCATGATTAGGTTAACTTAAGTGTATGGCTTAGATTAGTTAGATATACGGCTCAGATTTGCGGTCTACACTATATTAGACCGGAGCCTCTTCAGATGTACTCAGGTTTTATCTCAAATTTGGAGAGCCTCATTAGCTCACGTTTCCTTCATTCTTTGTACATTTTCCTTTGTCTTGTTCTTGTTTTGTGATCATGAGCATGGCAACTTTGTAGCATCCGGCAGTCATGGACTGCTGCTGCAGGGTGTATGCCAAGAATCCAAACACAAAACCTGAGGGTAATGATCAGAAATGGAGATAGACAGAATGTTACTCCGACGCAAAGAGGGCACACCATCCAGTGCGCAGGGGGAAGCATAGCACCGGTCATGCCTAGCATACGCCCAGCCCGCACCAATCTGCCTATTACAATAGGTGAAAGACAAATCCCCAGAGACCTCAACCAAGGCCAAATCCTGCAACAAATGAGACCATTGTTCCCTCTCAAACTCATGCACAACCTGGGTTCCAGAATCAGAGCGATCCTCTACTCGCTCTACCATATTGAAGTCCCCTAACAGCAACCAAGCGACCTGCAACCCACCAAGGGCTCGCAACTTATTCGGGACTGTGGCCCATAAAGCACCTCGCTGAGAAGGCTGATTAGGGGCATAAACATTAACAATCCCCCACTCTTGCCCTCCCTCCAACCACTTAATTATTGCCCACCGACCAAACCTGTCTGCTGCAGAGTCAATGCGACACGCATCCATCCTCCAAGCAATAAGAGTACCCCCCACTAGTCCGCCCGAAGAAGCAATAGAGCCAAACTGCCTACCAACCATATTCATGAGCCTGGACATATCACCCCTGTGACACTTATGCTCCTGAATGCAAACAATATCAGGACGCAACTGCCGAAGTGCCAAAGAAACACGGGCCCTCTTACTACTAGAGGACCGCACCCCCCGCACATTCCAACCGAGGGATCGACCTATTCATCCCGGGAGGAGAAGTGTCCAGCCCCCACATGCCTACCCACCGTGCCCATCAGCCCACTCCACAGAGTCATCATCTAGAGCCAGAGGATTAATCACAAAAATGTGACCCACAGCCGCTCTACGTGACATTCCACTTCCAACACGTGTTGGAAGTCCCCCAGGCACCTCCATAGAGTCATGGGCCACAGTAGCCTCTACCTCCAACTGGGCTGCTCCAGCCACCTCATGCTCAGCACATACCGCTACCCGGACATCCCCAGCAGGATCACCAGCCCCTCCCACAGCCCTGTCCTCAGATCTAGCCACAACCAAATCATCTGAGCCCTCCCCTGAGCCACCACGTCCCCTAGCCCCGCCATCCAATGGGCGGCCAAAGAATAAGCCTGCCCCCCCACACCACCTCTCCCAACCACACCACCTCGTCCAACTCCACTCGCTGCACCACGGAGTCCTCTGCCTGGTGCCTCAGGAACAGAGGAATCCCGGGCCCCTGCATAAGCACCCGCAACCCCTACCACATCACCAGCACCAGCAGGATCATCAACAGGGTCAGATGGTAGCACAATAGATGGAAACATCCGCCCGAATCTCGTGAGCCATTCAAAAGCTTCAATCTAAGAGAAAATGCCGGGACCACTACGCACTAGAAGAGAAGTGGGCCACAGGCTCAAAGCGAACATGAGCAACACGTATCTTGGGGACCGCACAATAGAATGAGCCAAATATACACCCGTGCCATTAGCCATAGAAACCAAGAAATCAGGAACCATCAGATCAGGAGGAAGATCCTGAATCTGGAACCAACACGGGATTTTAACTGCTGTCAAAGAACTGGTGGACATTGCCGGAGTATAATACTGATACAACACATATGATTCACCCAAAGTATCCACCCCCGACTAACCAATTGCCGCGACGGAAGACTCAGCCCCAAACATGATTATGAAGAAATTATTTGGTAGGAATTTTAGAGACTTCGCAAACCAATCCGCCTCGGATGTCCCAAGCCAAGAGCTAAACCGCCTTGTGTCCAATATGTAACCCGTGAAGTAGCCCAATACCGCAAAATGAAACTAGATTCTCAATGGTCCGAACATGCCCGTATGATCAATATCTATCCATGGAGTCTCGAAGAGCCGCTGCCAGTCAACAGAGTGATGATCCTCCACAAATTTCGTGAGCCTCTTGAACACGAAAGTCCCTACACTCGAGCCTTACGCTTTGATCCAATCTCGAAAACCCCGCCGAAAGTGATGCGAGCAACAATGTCATTGCTCGCCCGGTAAAGCCGGGCGGACAGAGTCGGGCTGCCGCCTCGGCATCCCGAGAGGTATCCAGGGGCACCCTAGGAGGCACATCAGCTACATGCACCCTAGAAGAGGGCGCATCACCAACAAGTGATCCCTTCCCAAGCCACGAGGGGAAGAGGGCATCACGATCCGGGGCCTTCAAAGGGGCATGCTTGATGGAATCAAGACCGAGTCTCCAAAACACAATCTACTTGGGTCTCGGGTATATTCAGAGGAAGAGCAATCCACATACCTCTCAACCGAAGGGGATTCCAAGAGCTCCCTCATCTCTGCCACTAATTGCATACCACTTCCTACAGCCTGCGCCTCTTCATGCATGCTGAGACCCGCGCCCTTACCCTTTACTGGAGGATTCTTTCTCCTCGCCATCTCCCTTGGCTTCAGCCCCAAGCCATGAGGCTCAATCGATCCCCCATCAGCCTATCTGGCAGGAGCCATGACATTCGAACCAGTCCGGAAATCAGCTGTTTGCCGCAATAAGCCACATGCAAAACAGTGGTGCTATATGCTTCCGGAAAGAGCTCGGAGCAAGCTTTTCAACGAGCCCAAGCACACCAAAATCTGACACTAGATAAGAGAGATATCGCCAATCAAAGTTTCGTCGTCAGAACCCCGACCGCCAAGCCTCTGCGCCCAAAACCTCTCATCCCATATTTTAGCCATTGAATATGATTTTTATCCTTTCTGTACTATGACTTTTTTGCCCTGCTAAGAATAAGGGTTAAGACACACCTATCTTAAAAGGATTGCAGCCCAGAGAAATGGAGAAATATATGCAGCGACTAGGTGAACAAACAGTGAAGGAGATGAACCTGGAAATAAGATTGTTAATCTGGAAAAGAGAACTTTCGCAGGAAAATAAGTACAAAACATCAGAATTTTCTTCAGCTTCCCATATCTTATAATTCTCGGTCTTCAAACTCTGCAAAGGGGACTGAGATGTAGTTGTTGGAAACAGAGGCTGGAATTGTGGAAATGGGCTTCCATGCGATCGCCAAGCTTGCAAACATAGGGCCAGATCTGCCAAGCTTTATAGTTCAATTACTATGCTTGTTAACCCTGCATACAAGATTCAAAGAATATTAAAACAAGAATAGCAACAAGCTTCGATCATTGAGCATCCACAAGGGGCTGGATATCTTATCTAAAGTTCGCAGATTGTGCTGGAAGTTCGTCTGGTTCTCAAGCCTGAGAACCTGGAAATCGCAAGCACAGATCAGTGTAAAGCAGAAGGAAATAATTAAACCTGATGAGCGCCTTACCTTGAAAAAGATAGAAGGGATCCCATCGCCATAGCTACAAAACCAAAATGGATCATGCGAAAAAAGGGGGACAAAGTTATTCTGGGAAGCAATACTTATATTTTTGCACAAGAGTAGAAATACAGTACCAAAGCCTTCCCGAGCTTGTGATTTTCCGTAATGGGCTGTTAGGCCATGCCATTTTGCAAGCGAAAATGCCATTGAACCCTGCCATGTAAATATTGTTGTAATTTTATACAGAAGCTATGACGAAAGAGGCGCCCATTCATATTTCCAGCCAAACGGTTAAGGCGTTTGCATTTCAAGCGAAATATTTTGATCTATATCCATTTCTCTGATCTTTTTAACTGCAGATGGACTGCCTTAAGGAGCTTTTGGCGATGGAAGCTGCATCTATAGATATATTTGGCCACAAAAGATATGATGCTAAAATCCCTTTAACTCTTCATCTTACAATTTCTCTGATTTGATTTAGCTGCAGATGATTGCCCTATGGAGCTTATTGATGCAACATTTGCAATGCTGCTCTTTGTAAACATTCTTACTTTATTAATCCCCCGTATTCTTACTTTATTAATCCCCCACTTGTGGCAACTGATGCCAGCCCTAATGTCACTGGAAAACCTTATAACCCCAAATATTTTGTTAATCCTGAGCTGGGAACTAGAAATGAAGAGTCATAGGAAGAAACAATGACATATTTACTTGGCTAAAAGACTAAGAAAGGTTGAGATCATTAGCATCATGAGGTTGGCGATTAGGAGATGAGGATATTGTCCTAAATAGTTTAGGCCTCACTGACTATGTGGCTTGCACTACCCGTGGTTGATGCCGTAGCTGTGATGGGTCGTTTAACAGGAGTGCTAAGTGTCGCAATAAGTGTCGCAATTGTCATTGCAGAACTCTTAAAGATCAATGGCTCTCAAGTCTTATCGTTTAAATGGTTTTAGGCCCTATGTAGCATCTAATATTTTCTTGTTGACGCAAGAATCGCATAATGTGTATATGAAAGTTTTGTTACAATTCAATGTCAACTCAAATTTACTTCAGGTCTATAACTGTTTTATCTGTGCATCCATTAACTATATGATATTTTGTGAGCTTACTTGTGATTGTCTTAGTAGTGTGCAGCAAAAGCACGTTTGACAACATGCCAACGCACTGGAGCAGAAGCTACTTTAGTGCATGTTCAAATGGGTATCAAGGGTGCCCCAGGAATGGGCGAAGAGCATCTTAACTTCAACCCCTGTTCTATGGAACTTGCCCCTAATTCCTCTGTTCTGTCCCCTTATTTTTCTTCCTCTGATTCTACTTCTAGCTCTAATTCTAATATCAAATTCCCAATTTAAATTGTAGCCTGCAAGAGCCAGGTTGTCAAGATTTTCTGTCTGCTTATACCCATGCAAGCATGTTCTTCTTTCAGAGTAACTTGCAAGCATGTTCTTCTTTAATGTGCATGTCGCTTCATCCATATTAGTTTTCAAAATTAGCTTAATGTGCACTTCGCTTCATCCATATTAGTTTTCAAAATTAGCTTAATGTGCACCTCGCTTCATCCATGCCTGCCCAATACAAAATTTATGAAATCTATCATTGAACTTCTTCTCGTTGGTAACATTATATGGAATTTAGAGAGATCATGAGCACAAGTTTCATCTACAATATTTAAAATGTGTCACAATTATGTTATCCTCATTCTACATGTTAACTATTGGCAGGAGATTGGCTTGCAAAAAGAGTCTAATGGTGAGAATGCCATTGTTGTCACAAACATAATGTCTTATATCCTACATGCACTATAGTAGGGCTAATCAAATCTCGCATGTTCAACCATGTATTTTACATGGTTTGAATCCATTGTTATTGTTAATAATGCATTGTAATATCAAACATCGAACATTAATAATAAACCCATCCTCGTGATTTGGTGCTTGGAGAAATGTTCAAGGCATAAAAAATCTGCTATGTGGCATGGCTTCTAAAAGTTTTCGGAAATCCACCATATTGGAGTTGATTAATGGACTCAATTTTAAAAGTTTCGAACTGACATTGAGCTTAACATTTGAATCGTTTCTAACTGACACAAATTCAGTAAAGTTCCCTTTTTTTTTCCCCTTTACTCATCATTTTCTTCCTCCCTTTTGTCCCATGCCCTTTTTCCCTTCCTCCTTTTCTGTTCTATCTTTTTCCTCACCCTTTTTCTAGATGCTCTTTTTGCTTCCCTTTTCCTCTTTCTTCACCCTTTCTCTCTTCCCGTTTTTTCCACGCCCTTTCCCTTTTAGCCTTTTCCTCGTGCCCTTTTCCCAGATTCACTTTTGCCCCTTTCCTCCCTCTCTTTTTTCTTTTTTCCTTTCTATTTCATTTTTCCCATGTGCTTTGTTTGTCCCCTTCTTCCCACCTTTTCTTATTTTCCCTTAACTTTTTCTCCTTTTCCCACCTTACTTTCTTACCCTTTTCTCGGTGCCCTTTTACCTCTCCTTTTCTGTCCCCTTTTCTATTTCCTTTTCCTTTCCTTTTCCCATCTTTCCTTTTTCATCCTTTCTAATTCCTTTTTCGTCCTTCCTAGTTTTTATTTTTTTTCCTTTACTTCTTTTCACTTCATTTCTTTTTCACTTTTACCCTTTTTACCTTTTTCCTTCTTTCCTTCTTTTTTTCATTTTCCCTCTTTCATTTTTTCTTTTTTTCCTTTTCCATTTTTTTTTTCTTGTTTTTGTTTCCCTTTATCTTTATTTCCCTCTTCCTTTTTGCCTTCCCCTTTTCCTTTTTCCTTTTCCCATTTCCCTTTTTGACTATCGGATTGAGTGAATTTTGGCCATCGGTCATTTTATCTTCCCTTTTTCCCTTTTCTCCTTCTCTTTTGTTTTCCCTTCCTTACCCTTTTGTTCCCTTTTCCTTCTTCCCCTTTTTTGGTTTTATTTTTCCTTTTCCATTTTATTTTTTCATATTCTTATTTCTCCTTTTCTTTTCCTTTTTTTTCCTTTTGTCTTTCTCTCTCACTTTTCCTTTCCCCCCTCTCCCTTTCCCCGCTTTCCCTTTTTCCTTTTTCCTTTTCCCAAATATCCGGATTGATTGAATCATATTGGAGCCGTAGGTCGAGATTAAACTTTAGTTGATGACACGACGCTTTACATCATCTCCACCGTTGGTCAATCGAATCAAACTGATCGTCGATCTGAGCTCCATTGAAGGCATTAACGCCATAACATTATCTTATATTATAATGTTATTCAAGAAGATGTTGGACCACCCTAGATCCAACGGCTCAGATCTAGAGCCGCAGATCCGACGGTCGTTAAAAAAAAAAAAAGAGGGCTTCCTTCTTCGGCTGCGGTGGAGTTCAATTTTTTCGAGCTCTATCTCTTGAAAGTGCCTGGCTCTATGTCAGTCGTGCAAGCTTCAACGTCCCTAAATCCTTAAATCCCTAAATCGGCCGATTTAGGGGTGAAATATTAGGGAATGCATTGGTAACTATCCTTCTGTTTGGGAAGAGGATGCAGATTGGCTTAAAATCAAACAAACAAAGGGACAATACGGCATCTACAGATCCTGCGGAATTCCTGCTTGTCGATGGTGGTTCAGGCTTCAGCTTTGGCGACTGTGGCATCTACAGATCTGGCAGAACCTTCCTAACGGAGCTTTTAACCGAATATTTTCTTCCCATCAAAGGGTTAGCTTTGCTTCGTGGCTCAGGGACATGCAGGCCAGTTCTATCGTATTTGCAGTGATTTTCCAAGTTGAGGTTTTGATTACTGCAGGTTTAACCTGAATCTTTGAGTGCAGACCAAAGAATGTGATATAAGCTTTCGAACTATTTTCTTGCTTACGGAGTTTTCAGCACTGCATGCCAATTTCTTCAACTGAGCTATAACTGCATGTTCTTTATCTCACATTCAACAACTATTTAGAAGATTTGGGGTTTGATTGAAGTAGTCGAAACAGCGAAAAGTAAAGGAAGAAGTGGCTGCGAGTTTGGCGGGTTTGTTGCTCTCTTAGGGGCAACGATTTTGTTGTAGGCAGCTTTCCTTCTGTTCAAGGGCGGCCCTTGAATGAACCATAGCTCTCCAACGAGCAATATTATACGGCAGTGCTTCTCATTCCGGTAAAAAGACATTCATTACTTGGGCATGTTTTTTTACTGTTGTAAGGGCATGCTTTCTTACTGTTGTAAGCCTGCAGGTATCTTCATTTGAAGCGGGCTACATTGCCAGGTTGTCTAAAGACGTATTATATGTAGTCATGGTGAGGCATCTATGATGTCAGAAGATATAAAATCTGTTGCTTCTGGTCGTTGTCTATCATTGCTTTAAAGGAAAAACTAAAAGCTCAGTATGAATCCAACAAAAATAGTTCAAGTTTTGTTTTTGTGGGTTTTTGATGTGGGTTTTTGCATATTGTTTAGGTTTTGAAGCTTATTGGAAATGCTGCTCGGTATCATCTCTAGGCATATACAACTTGCTTCCAAGCTGGGGCTTGCTGGCAATTACTTTGCTGGCAATTACTGGAATTTAGTAAAACAAGTAGCAATATGAGAAATTGGAACTGGAAACGACTGTAGGCTGCCATATTCAACTTGACTTATTCTAAAATGTGTATGCCTTCTTTGCCTCTTTTCTATGTTAAGATGTCTGCTTATTTTGTAGTGATGCAAGGGCACCATCTCACATGTAGTTGTTGATCATCACATAAAACTATGTGACTATTTTGCAGATTTAAAGGGGGCAATAAGCTTTTCCTACAACACTGCAACACTGGAAACATTCTTAAGGTAACACGCATGGGAAAATAGGGAAGTTTAGAATAATCTTAGTTAAATGTTGGCCCTTTTCGTTTGCTAGGTTTCTAAAAAGATCGTGTTGGAGCCAGAGCTTCTGTCTACCTTTCTGCAATTTTGAGTACCTCTCTGAGTACCTCTCTCTGCTGAGGTAGGTTGTACTTTCTGAAGCAGTCAGTATGGTGCATAAAGACATGAATAATAAGACAGTCCTTCTGTCTTATTGCTCATGTCTTTATGACCATAATAGATTTCTATACGTATTAAAAGTGTTGCTGTAGATACAGTGAGTCAATACTTCTTTTAATTGCAGGAGCAACTGGCTTGAGACAAAAGAATACATGGTCGTTGATATGTACTAAATTGCCAGCCATGATATATTCATATTCATGGTAAGGAAATCCACGTGATACCAAATGAAAGCTCAATATCCAACTGTTTGAAACCCAATGACATGATGCAGACCATCACGAGAGGAAAATTCATAAACATAAAATTGTAATTGCAAAATCGTATGCATGTTTTCTGTAAACAATGTATGGCATTCTTCTATTTATCACAAACTTTGGCATCGGAATGGACCCCTGACTTTCTATTTTGCAGAGTCGCAAAGGTAGTAAAATCTCAGACGCAAACTTTCCTTGCACTTGGAACGGTGTAGTCTGCACGAGCATGGTAATTAGCTTTGCCTAAAAGTAAAATTTATGGACTATAACAAGCATGATTCCCATGATGAAGCTGGACATGAAATTATTGTCCAATATCAGGAAACGAGATTGCATCAACATTGGCCGATCAGGATGGTGGGCCTCCCAAAGGTGATCACAATTATAATCGTGATGTTTATGATGGAACAAAGGCTTCTCAAAATAAAGGCACAGTGCATTAACGTACAGAAAAGCAGTTCAGTTGTAATTGCAGTCCACTTGAGAATGAGAAATAGGGATGTCAAGCTAGCTTTAAAGCACATCATGCACAATGAAATAACAAAATTGAGTGTCATTATAAATAAGTTGTTTGCACAGGTAACAAGATTGCATTGCGTTCTACATATCATAGAGGTTAGAGATTCTCAGCTCAAGCAATAGCTAGCTGTGATATGTGATTCATAGAACTCTGACCAATGATAAAATTGTAAATTATATAATGCATATTGTAGATTAATTGGAAGTAGACTGATGTAGAGATGATTGAAGAAAGATATAGGACACTACGGTCCAGAAATGTGCTTCAAATTATCTTAATGGCAGCATTTGTCCCAATTATTGATGGTATTGCACTTATGTTGGATGTGAAAGCAATAAAAAGTACAAGAAGCTCCAAGACTCTACAAAGTGCAAAGAGTCGTCATAAAATTTGTTCTTAATCTCTATAACATGAAGCAAATACAAAAATGAAATGTCAAGAAATGAAGTAGAGCAGAAAAAATATGGTAATGTGCTCATGCTTTGAGAATAACAAGATGCTTTTTGTCTCAAAGCTGGTTTTCTTTCAGAAAGTTTGCTACCCATCAACTACCCACCTACAATACACAAAGAGAATGAGCTACCCACCTACAATACACAAAGAAAATGAGCTTGTGAAGACATTACAATAATGACCTTAGCAAGCATTACAATAATGACCTTAGAGAATGAGCTTATGAAGTATAACAATGTCAACAAGAAAGAAGGCATTACAATAATGACCTTAGCAAGCAGATTGTTGAGGAACCATGAATGATGTTAGATTGTGGAACCATGAACAATTGTTTGCCCCTTATATAAACAATGTATAGAAATTCCTGTCGGCTGAATCCAGTCATTAATGCTACAATTAATTGTAGCATGTGTAAAATATATGTTTTAAGTCATAATGTCAATATGTCTCAACCCTCAATATGTTTCAACTTAGTCACATGTTCTAAGTCATAATATCAACATGTCTCAACACTCAGTACGTCTCAATCCAGTCAGTAATGCTAATACAGGTATAAAATATAACACGTACTAAGTGAATAAGTGCGAGATGAGTGTGGCATGACCTAAGAAAAACTTTGACCTTTTACAACCTGGAAAAACTAACATAAGTTCATTGGACAGTTAGAATGCCGGATTGCAAAATATTAGGACAAGGCACCAAGGGTTACAATTAATTCAAATTGTTGCATGTGTGAATTTGTAGTCGGATTTTGTAATTGTGTTACTCAAAGGCAACTTATAGTAGGTATATTGCTTTATAGACAATATCATAAGTGGGTCGATTTCTGCTCCATGGTGCATTTTGTTGCAACCACGCCATCCGCCCAATTTTAGGGAATGATAATCTATCTAACCATCTATGAAAAACCTCGCCTCTTCAAGAAAGAACTCGAAGATTTCAAATTTCAACAGGTCAAAAGCAACTCAAAGATCTCAGAGAGCTCTCCAATTATGATATTGTAAGGTAAAAGCTTGGTCTAGGATTCCTTTTCCAATGGCATTACCCTAAAAACAAACTACCTAGAATGTAATTCAAATGCATGATATTGTCAATTGTGAACCTTCGAGCATTTAGATATACACTATTACAAAACATGAGTTCCCAAGCGCACGAAATAATGACTTGGTTTTATCATTAACAAGTTTCCAATTGTGCCTGGGTAAACAAGCATAGAGAGTTTGAACTATAAAATCCAAATGTAAGGCCACATAACATTTTGCAAAAGTGATACCAGAATAGTAACAGCACTACAATATTGACATTATTAGTATTCAACCTTATAACAATCCCAAAATATTCACATATTATATTTCATTATTAGTATTTCACAACATTTTGAGCATGTAGCTATGAACTTTATGTATATCGATGATGATTATTGCAATACATCATTTACAATGCCCCACCTTATGCCCAGCCTCACAAAGAGTTATAGACTTTGACTATGGTATAGAATTGATCATAGCATTAACTCAAAACCTAATCAGATTAACACTTTATTGACTTATACTTGCTACGAATAAGCATCATTTAAAGCTCAAAAAAGATACCGATGCAATACTATCCACTAACATGAAGAAGATAGGCTTCTTTTAAAACATTGTTAAAGCTTTAAAAAGTTTTTGTTATAATAAGAAGTTACAAAGGCTAGATTTGCTTTTCTCATTGCGGCCAAATTATTTACAGTTAAACTTATGCCCAGCAACGCTGGGCACCCTTACTAGTAATATAAGATGTGTATGGTTTGCCATACTTGCAATAATTTGTATGTATATACCATCGATAATTTAGGTGTGTATAAATAGATATGCATGAAATTGCCAAACCATCGGCTTCGGTCTCTGCCTGCTTCTTATTATTATGGCACATTCTATTACCTGCAAGATGAACCATGAGGACCTCTGCAGGTGCCGCGAGCTAGAAATAGAACTTGAGGACTGGCTGACTGTCGTTGCTATGAATCCCGTCCGCTTCTATCCTGATCCCTTTGATGTTGTAATCCATCTTCTATGGAATCCAGAGCATGGTTTGTTCATGATCGAGAGGATCTCAGGAGCGCGATCGGAAGGATCTCAGGAGCGCCTGTCGACGATGAATTGGAATAGTTTTTGAAGTTTATGTTCCATTATAATGCTATATTTATGCCAACAAAATCGCGCCATGCGCGATTTGAACCACGAAAATCTCTGTTTTGTAGCAACTTGCTTGCCGTTATTTATTCGTAAAGCACTAAAATTCCAATCTATAGATTTCGTTGTCGTCCCTGATGGTACGAAATAATAAGCAGTTTCCTACTTTTTATATTGCCAACATTCTGTCATAATATGGGTGATTTGCATCGAATATTTGAATGCCTTTTAATTTCAACACAAAATGCATCTTCCTAGGCCAAAAATGAACTCAATGCAAAAGTGTGGTTTCATCAATATAGTGGTCAATAAAAGGCTTATACGGCGCGATTTTGGAATTGACATAATCCCAATTTAATTGAATGATGGTTCTTTCATATAATTGGATAAGTAATCCTCAACATAAATGACACTAGAAATTGCCAAGGCTGGATATTGTCTGAGGCCTAAAATTGTAACAAAAGTATAATTTGCCATGTTTGATGCCATTCTTTTCTGCATTACATAATTGCTTGTTTGTCATGCATTTCAATCATTTCTAGGCATACAACACAGTCATGCGTAGGCGTAGGTATACATACAACACAGCCCAAGATAATAACATAGGCTGGATAAGCACATATTTCATAAACTGTCATGGGCATAGATATTGAAAGCTCATGACACCACATCTGCATAAACATTTTAGAGGTGATCTGGTTAGACATACCTCTTAGTTAGCTTTGCAATGCTTTCCGAGCACCTTCAAAGTCGTGAGTCCTTATGAAGACAACTTCTCACTAGACCTCATTAAATATGCGCTGGCAAAAGCTTTTTAGTCGAACCACGAGCCAAGAAGTCTTCAGAAATATCTCATTTGAAACATGACTCATCTTCAAGTTCTGTCTGCAATGGTCAACAAATTTGTCATAAATGAGTTCCCAGGTAAGTGGAAATCAAAAACTAATTTAATCTTCTAATCCCTACATTTTTAATCATAGAACTTTGTACTTGACTTGAGCCATGTTTCTGAAAATGTACCTTGCATGTAGGATCTGCCAATAGTCCTTACAGCCGCAACATTCAAAATGAGCTCCAGTGATGTTTTACGACCCAAGCCAGGTTTAAAATCCCATCGATCCGAGACATCGGATCGCCATTCTAGAATGGGACGAGCATGCATGTTTTGCATGCATGCGGGCGGCGCATGCCCGTTCTGGTTGGGGGTTCGCTATTTTAGGCGCGTTTCTGCTTCGACTTCTCATCGGCGCTTCCTCTTCTCTCTCAGCAGTACCTTATTCTCTTTGAATTATTTCCAGGCAGGGGAGGGGCTTCTTCACGCCTTGGTTTGGCCAATTTGGCGTTTCTTTCATCTTTGTCCTTTCTCCGCCTTTAGCCTTCATCCCGTGACCTTCGTCCCTCGATCCTAGTTTGTTAAGGAAGTCCTTTGGTATTCGGTTTGTTGGTTTCATCGCGAGTCCCATTCTAGAATCCCATCGATCCGAGACATCGGATCGCCATTCTAGAATGGGACGAGCATGCATGTTTTGCATGCATGCGGCTGCGCATGCCCGCTTCGTTTGGGGTTCGCTATTTTAGGCGCGTTCATGACTTCTCATCGGCGCTTCCTCTTCTCTCAAGCACCTTATTCTCTTTGAACCCACCCTCCCCCTTCTTTGTTATTGTATTTTTATCGCGCGGCACGCGGTATAATCCAACCCCTCCACTCGGGAGGTTTGTTTTGTCTTGTTGTTTTGTTGGTGATGTGCGGTGCAGGGTTAGCGAAGCGGCATCTATTTCGACTTTTCCATTCGTGGGTTTTTGGGAGCGATTTTTATGCCTTACGTTTGTCCAAGCCCCCTTGCCAAGGCTTATCACTAGGTTTTCCTCGAAAACCGAAGGGCTGGGTTTTTAATCCCGTGATAAGCTTTCTACAGTACACTAGCCCGTCTCTATTAGCATTGTATTTTGTTGGGGTCCAAATGATATAATTGGATTTTCCCTTTATTTTTTATGGGTAGTTCGCATGTATGCGGCTACCCACTATCCACCATTGTAGAAAATCTGCTGAGATGAATGAGAAGCAAGTCTAAGTCGGGCGGTTTGTTGGTTTCATGCGAGTCCCATTCTAGAATCAGCTTAACTAAGAATGCAGAAAAAGTGCTTGAATTTGATGATCGCGGTGTTTTTATTTATCTAGTTTTAGCAGAAAAGAATGAAAAATATTTCTTGAGCATGGAATGCAAGAATATTGTAGAAACCCTCGGAAGTCTGGATCAAACATTTAAAAATACACTCTTGAATGACTCATTGGAAATAGGTTCGAGAGATAAATGTACTTATCTTTCAAAGGCCTATTTCTTCGTGCGTGTCCAAACACGATCAGAACATGTCTTTTGTGGACCAGATGAAGGCATGAAATCATGGCTGAAGAAGAGACCTTCAACTTCTAGAAACTGCTTGTACTTCCGTCATGATTCATTACTTTATGAATATTTTATCAATGCAATAGTGCAAGGAAAAGTAGATCATAGTGATTAGGCCCTAGAATGACAGTTGAAAGTACCTATGATCTGCATGATTAAGGCACCATATTTTAACGAAGTATGGTGAAACCAGATGCATCTGCAGGGCTCTTGAATCCAATTGTAAAATCTGGGCTTGGACAAGGAAAATAATAATTGACAACCAGTTTCAATAAGGCACTCTTGCCCAAAATATTGACCAAGTAATATGAATCTAGACCTAGGTTCTCAGATATTGCAGGCAGCAGATCACACAGGAGAGCTTAGCCAGGATTCTCTCGGTATATTTTATAATAATGGTTGATCCAGAAGAAAAAGGGAATAAGGCATAAAATCTAAGTGTACAGAATTGTAACAGCAGTTGATCAACAGAAAAATGAAAGCAAATGAGAATTTATGAATGTAGAACAAAAACAGTTACCTATAACAAGTTGGCTTATCAGGCCACATCCCGAGCTGGTAGGATGCGTCAAATAATCCCTCCACTGTAAAGTGAGTTCTTCATCGGCTTTAAAACTAGTGCCACATGTTACTTCGTCAGAAACATCATTTCTGTATAATAGGTGACATTTTGAATGGATATTTGATGCAAAAGATGAAGAAACAGGGGCTTAAATCTAAGAATCAACAAAACCTTCAGTATAAAAGCCTGGCAAAGCCGAAATCCATCCATTTCCATATTTTTGGATCGAAAGCATGGGAATTGAAGGAAGAGTTAGAACTGTAAGAGGCGGTTGCCAAGCTAGAAAGAAGCGCAGCATTTTAAAATGAACTAGATATACAACTGGAAGCAGGACGGACAACTTTAGAAGCAAGTTCTACAAGTAGAAATGATGATGGGTTTGTCTTTCTGGCAAGCGTGTCCCCTGCCATCTCTACGTCCACATCCCAGACAGAAGGCCTGAATAAAACAGGGTTTGTTTTCTAGAAACAACCAAAAGCAGTGATTTCTCTTATGGATCATGATATTTCAAACAAAACCCATGTCAAAGGTCTGCAGCAAATCTCAAAGCTTTGGATCACGATATCTCAAACAGAGCCCACGCCAAAAGTCTACAGCAAATCTCAAAGCTATGGCTATTGCAAATCGAGCCACAACAAAAATGAAGCAAGAGCACAAGCTGGACGCAAATGCCTTTCTCAGCCAGCAAATGCTCACCCTATAAGACAAGGCAAAGATGCTGGTCAGTGGAAAATACATAGCAACCGGCAGAAATGTTATCTAGCAGGCAATTTCACCCCAGTGGTTTCAGAAGAATATGGGTCAAAAAAGTACATCATTTCTCTATGCAATACTTCAAATTGGATCCAGTCCTTATACATGACAGCAAAGAAGTTTGCAAATTGTTTAAATCCGTGATTGTATCATGCAATCTTTAACAGCAAGCGTTACAGGCAAAGATTAACACCGTGCTATGCAACTGGAGATGAAAAAAAAAACTAGCCTAGAAAAAAATTCGTTCTGCCATATCTAAGTCATGTCCGGAAAAGGCCATAATTATGTATGTTAGAAACTAAGCTGGAAGATATATGGAAATAACATAGAAATGCCTGCATATTCTATGGGGTCTAAATCCAACTGATTAAGAAGCTCGTTTGGTGTCTGACATCTAGATATGTCGAATCTAGTTCTTCTTTGAGATATGCCTTAGCTAAAGATACAGAGTGAAACTGTTAAAACTTCGCCATTGCAAAATCAGCCAATAAATTCGGAAGCCCACATTTGATTGGCTTGCATGTAACAAATTGGTCAGTAGCTCCCTGGCAGATGAAATCCCGATCAGACAAAATCCTGAAGGAAAAAACTCTTGTTGTTCTGAACTTCCGATCAAATGAAAGATTGAACCGACTTATCAACTGGCGATGCTCGAAGAAGCCTGGAAGAGAAAAAGAAGAGAAAAGTGGGAAAGTGGGTGCAGAACGTTCGACACTAAGGATGCAGAAAGGGAAGCGATGCATAAAAAAGGATTAGAAGGAAGAATGCTCGCGGGACGTCGTTCCGTTCAGTATCCCCTCTGTGAAAAATTAGGCCATTTCTAATTTCGCTGGCCATTGATTTAAAAAAACAGAGATCTGATGGTAAGGGATATGCCACCTCAGATTTTGCTGAGGTGGAGATGATACGTGGATAGGCTAAAATTTGAGGAAAGGTTGTAGGCCCGGTAGGGAAACACCATTTATAAGGAAGCAATCCCTTACCCATTTACATTACAGCAGTGCACTAAGTCATTGATGTCCTTTTATAGCATCAAGGCATGGATTATATTAATTGTAATAGTGTCTCAATGGGCCACAGATGTTCAACATAGTACCATGAATGAAAAAGAAGCTTACCACAGGTATGTTTTCCAATCGTAGCTGTGAATGGCACAAGCCTGTAAAAATGTCTCAACTTCCACATATCACAAACTAAGCATAGCTCTGATCTTCCTACTTAATGGCGAAATGGATACTGTATATATTTGATCCAACTGTTCTCTTTACATTCTGCCCAAAGTAATCACGAGCTGTATACTCCATCTTTTATCATAATCACAATGCATAATAAAGCGAACTATGCTAGTCCACTAAAACTTATCCCCTACAAAGCACCCGACTAAGAGAGACATGTATGGAACAATGCCATGTTGTCCTGCCACAAAATCTTCAGTGAGAATGGCTTCCATGGCTTCCATAAACGCAGACATAAACTCATCAATGATCTGCAGCAGAGCAGACTAGAAGATATAGTGCCTGAATCTCAATATAAACTACTTTAGTCATGAAAGATATGGAAAGGAGAAAATATCGTCTGAGAGTCCGAGATGACTGCCCAAAATTGTTGATATTTTAGAAGCAATTGTTCCAAATCCGACACGTCTTGCAAACGTGATATTAAAGAATATATCAAACTTTTATATCACAAGTTCTTACATGATATGTTCGGAACCTGCGTCAAGAACAAAAATCCCATCGATCCGAGACATCGGATCGACATTCTAGAATGGGGCGAGCATGCATGTCTTGCATGCATGCATGCGGCGCATGCCCTTTCTGGTTGGGAGTTCGCTATTTTAGGGGAGTTCGCTATTTTAGGCGCGGTTCTGCATCAACGTCTCATCGGCGCTTCCTCTTCTCTCCGCAGTACCTTATTCTCTTTGAATTGTTTCCGGTGGGGAGGGCTTCTTCCTGCTTGGTTTGGCCAATTTGGCGTTTCTTTCATGTTGTGGCATGTCCTTTCTCGCCTTGGCTCTTCTTTAGCCTTCATCCACGTGACCTTAGGTCCCTCGATTCCAGTTTGTTAAGGAAGTTCTGCGGTATTGGTGGTTTGTTGGTTTCATGCGAGCCCCATTCTAGAATCCCATCGATCCGGGACATCCGGATCGACATTCTAGAATAGGCGAGCATGCATGTCTTGCATGCATGCATGCGGCGCATGCCCTTTCTGGTTGGGAGTTAGCTATTTTAGGCGTGGTTCTCGCATCAACGTCTCATGGCGCTTCCTCTTCTCTTAGCGGTACCTTATTCTCTTTGAACCCACCCTCCCCCTTCTTTGTTTATTGTATTTGTCGGCCTGCACGCGTGACCAGCCCCTCTATTTGAAGAGGTTTTGTTTTTGTCGCGTGGCGCGGCATGATTACCTCCACTGGGAGGTTTGTTTTATCTCGTTTTGTTGTGTTGGTGATGTGCGGTGTCGGGTTGGCGGCATCTGTTTTACTTCTCCATGCGTGGGTTTTTGAGCGATTTCTATGCCTTACATTTGTCCAAGCCCCTTGCCAAGGCTTATCACTAGGGTTTTCCCTCGAAACCCGAAAGGGCGGGTTTTTAATCCCTTGATAAGCACTTTCGGCAGTCGCCACACATCTATTAGCATTGTATTTTTGGGGTCCAAATGATATAATTGGATTTTCCCTTTATTTTTCAGGTGGGTAGTTCGCATGTGTGCGGCTACCCACTTATCCCCATTATAGAAAATCTGTTGAGATGAATGAGAAAGCCAAAAATGTTAAGTACAACATTTACACCATTTTGCCTTCAAAAAGTCACAACAAAGTACCTTGACTACCTTAATGTCTGACAAAGCTCCGCTATACCTGCATATTGGAATTGCTGGAAGTTGAAACCTATCAATGGCATTGCAACCCATCCCTTCAACATCAAACAGGGAAAAAAATGATTCAAAATATGGATGTTCCAAATACAACAAGTTTAAATGACCCATCAAAACTATGGCTTTTCAAATCTGACCGACCCACTTGTTTGTTAACAAATTAAGAACTCATGCATGATACACCCAAGGAAACACATGCACGATCAAGCTATGGCGCGGCGAGCCCTAGCATATTGCTATCAAAACTAAAACTTTCTGCGGGTCAAGGAGGCTGTTTATACAAAGCCGGTCTTCATTATATGATGCCCTCCAGGGGCCCAATAATTAGATGATCCCAAAGAAGCTTGATGCCATTTTCAAAAGGAATGGAAGCATGGCATGGCCGTTGAATCAAAAACCACGAGGTCGTGAGGACATAGGATAGGAAGATCGTGATGGAGGCAACCTATGGGAACTAAAGCTAACAAAAGACTAAAAATTTCCGGATGCTTTTGCCTTGGTCTCAGTGAAAGATCGGGTAAAATGTAAAATGGCCGAACAGAATCTCCTTGCCATGTCGATTCCGGGCAAAAAGCCAGCCAAAATGCCTTTCACAACTCCATCTATGCCTCTTCAAAATCCGTCACCAACTTATTATGCCAACTAAAAACTCCCGATTCAACAACTAAAATCCTAACCTTCATCGATATATATTCCACGTAGATGAAATCACGCTCTACCCAAAAGCAAGAGTTTGTCTACCGCTTGTCCACTTCGGCAGAGGGTTTGGCTCTATCTGGAGTAGAGGAAAGCAAGGATAGATGGTTTTGTTATCTAAAGAAAAGTTTTGAATCCCTGAACATGTCGCAACGACGGAGGGCACAAAATGAAATCGACAACCTCGACGCAAGAATGCAAGAATAAGGGCAAAAAATGAAATCAATAGAACAACCTCGACGCAAGAATAAGTTATTACCTGACTCTTCCCATCTCCGTTCCAATTTGTGACCGAATTTCTAATTTCCCTGGCCTTAGATTTGTAAAAGCATAGATCTGATGGTGGAAAATAAGGCACATCAGATTTTGATGAGATGGAAATTACACGTGGATAGGCTAGAATTTGAGGAAAGACTGTAGGCCCGGTAGGGCTGGTGTGCTTATAAAAAAAAAAAAAAAAAAAAAAAAAAAAAAAAAAACCCTCGCAATGGAAAGTCCGAAAAGGAGAATGAACTGTTAGAAAGTTAGAAGCTTCAGTCACAGGCACGTGCCAAAGTGCAAATATCAAGAATACAATAGCACTCGGAGGCTCCAGGGCCACGCCAAGGAAGAGACAACAGCCGACCAATCGGGAACCGTCCGCAGAAAAAACTGTCACGAAAAAGAACATCCGATTAGTGCTGCCTCGGAGGCTACAGCGCCACGCCGAGGACAAAAAGAATAAAAATACTGTCTCGAAGGCTATAGCGCCGCCAAGAGAGAATGAAGAAGCAAAATACGTCGGAGGCCACAATGCCCTACCAAGAAAAATGAAATTATAAGCATACCTCAGGGGCTACAGTGCTAGGCGGAGAAACAATGAAAGAACATATACGATAGTAGAAAATATGGAGGACATTGGAAGTTGTAGGACGACCTGAGAAACACAGACAGAAATCGAAGATGGCCAACCAACCAACAGAAATGGAGCAACTTCAACAAGGGAACAGAATAATGGAAACAAGATCGGATATATTCCATTGCCGGCAACCACCAAGGGAGCGAGGGGGGGGAAACTGATAGGATAGAGAAGACGGAGAAAACTAGCTCAAGAGAACACCGATGAATGAAGTGAGAGAAGAGGCAGAATAAATAGGAGAAGCGAGGATAGGCATCCCCATCCAAGGAATGTCGCTTCTATTGCGATAGCAATAGAACCGTGGCATTCCTAGGATGGGTCCTAGGGCATAACCAACTGGCCGATAGAAGAGGAACATCCCTCAAAAGAAAAAGAGCAAACTAGGCTGCTGGAATAGATCAGGTAAATGGGATACACATAACACTAAGCAAGACCAATGGGTTTACTGGCATAACAAGAGCAAAAGGCAAAAAACTCATGCGAAACAAGAGGTTAGAAGAGGAATCTATCTCAAAAAAGGAATAGGGCAAAGCTAGCCTAGCGGGAGGAAAAACGATGAAACAAATGTAAGTGAGGGAATGACAAATAAGATGGTCAAAATACAAGTCATTAATGAAACAGATGAGATCACAGAGATAAAAAGGAATAATGAGGCAACAAGATAATATAGCAAAGGGACAAGCGAGGCAGAAGGAGCAAATAAGGGGTTATGGCGCATCGAGAGCAAAAGAAAAACCAAGCGAACCAGAGTAAACAAGGAAGGAAGTGGAAACCATAAAAAATGGAGCAAAAGGGAAAAGAAAAGATAGAGAAAATGGAACAATGTGTGGCATCGCAGGTTTTAGGTTCCAACTGATTGCCTTTTCGGCCCTGACAGTTTCGGCTCTATGGCGTCAACTTCCAAGCTGCCTGCAAAACCTCCTGTATCCATGCCGGTGCAGGGGGCAAATTTGGCATTGCATGTTAACCCTTTGGCTTATAGTGAGAATGTCTTTCAAGATGCTGATTTTCCTGTTTTGGCACCCCATTTGGTGCATCAAGAGTACAAGTGCTTTGAATAGCGGTAATGCTTCTGTGGTGGGTGCCTCTCGGCGCCCGGTGTCAATTCTAACAAAGATCAGTCCAGGCCCACTTCCTTGGAGGTCCTCAACTTCTGGAGTAAATGCTAGCGAGGAGCGCTTTAGTGATTGGATCAAAGAAGGACTTGTCTTCAACTACGTCTGGCTTGGGCGTTGCTGACTATTGATGTGATGATTCGGGATAATAAAAGAGATCTTAGTAATCTTTTGGGTGAGTTCGCGAGCAAAGGAGACCACAGTTGGAACTTTTTATACTGTTGAAGTTTTCTATCAGCCTGAAATGTGTAAGAATACTCTTCAAAGCGTCCGGGTACAATGTGGTCGAGATTGATCATGACTTACACAAGAAGTGTATTAGTAACTTGTTGTCGTTTAGTGTGGTTGGTCAATATCTTGGAGCATTTCTTGATAGTAGGAAGCTTGGCTATTGGTTGACCGGTCATCTTCGAGATTAGGGTTGCCACCTTATCGTGATTACTTTAAAGATCTTTGGATAAGAAGTTCTTTTGATCGTTTTTGATGATGCCGTGGGTCGTTGAGCAACCGGTGGCACGTGGTGTGGACCCAATGTGGAGTGATTATATTTTGTACCAGCCTTACTGCTTTGGATTTTCTCCCTGGGTATGACTCCCCTCTTAGGATGCCATGTTGGTTTTCTATTCCTAATCTTCCTCCCGATCTCTTGGTGCGGAGTTTCTTATTAGTATTGCTAATGGTCCGGGTACTCATCCGCCCATTCTATTGTTGATGGTGCTAAAATTTGTGTTTCTCTTCCTTCCGGGTCGCGGTCTTCCCGACCGTGTGGTTGTGAAAAGTGGCCCTATCTTTACGAGTATGCTTTGCGGTTGCTCAATGGCCCTCGGCTTGTCGATTTTTTCCTCAACTTGCTTTATTTGCAAATTTTCGTAAAAAAGATCGCCCCGCAATGGTCCCTTCTTCCCCTCAGGCCTCCTACCTGTTGTGTCTCCGGTACCCTCTGTTGTCCCTTCGCCAATGCTATCATGCGACCTGTTGTTGCTACTCCATCTGGCGCTAAAAACCACTATCCCACGAAAGATTGTGCATACTCCCGCTTTTGAAGAGGATGCTAGGGCTAAGTTCTGAGAAGATCCGGTGAATTGCAAGAGCGGCATGAAAGTGTTCAAGAACATCATGAAAATGCCCAAGAGGGATGGACAAATGTTAATTGGAAAAGAGTCGCACGCAATAAGGCTAGTCAACATGTGTCACATGTCATGAGCGATCCCGATAATTTGCATGGAAGGGTGGAGCAGAGGAGGCTCTCCCTTGCCCAGTTACCAACAAAATAATGGGGGTAGAAGCGAGAGGAGGCTCTCCCTCACCAAGTGCTTGAACAAAAACAATGGAAGGGTGGAACAGAGAGGAGGCTCCCCCTTTGCCAATTTCCGGGGCGAGGTGGGGCTGACCTCCCTTGAGAACCATCTTGAGATGGACATGGTTGAGGCCGGCTCTATTGGTATGGAGGTGGAGAATAATATTTTGGCCACATGAACTTTGTTGTCTTGGAATGTGAGGGAGTGGCTTCTTCCCAAGTAAAAAGAAGGGTTGTCTCTTTACACGCCTAAGTTTTCCTCACGACCTTTTGTTGCCTCCAAGAGCATAAATGCCGCCCTTGGTGATGTACATAAAGTAGCTAATGTATTTGGGCCGGGACTATAATGTCTTGGTGTCTAGCTGGCGATGCATCTAAAGGCTGGTGTGCTTCTTGCGCATGGAAGTCATCCGTGGATGTCACTTTACTCAAAACAAAGATAGGTTGGTGCGTTGGATAATAATCAAATGGAAAGATAAGGGCCAAGAATGGGGTTTGATAAATGTGTATGCTCATAATAGACCTGCGTCGGTGGTGCTTTGTGGGCAACTCGAGGAGTAAAGTTCTCCAGCTTGGACAAAATGTTGCATGGTTGCTCGTTGGCGACTTCAATATGGTCGAGTTGGAAAGAGATAGAAGTGGTCGCCCTCGAAGTGGTGCAAGGATTCGAAGCGAGAGCAATGGCTACGCCTTTACATGATGGTCGTCACATGGGAGATTGATGGTGATCAGGTCCTTTACGTGGTGTAATGGTTGGACCGAGTTTGGCGAGCTTATGCAAGGCATGATAGAGATACTTTAATACTTGTGCAGCTGCTTTCGGCTAGCGGATTTTAAACTCAAATCTTTTGATAGCTCGTAATGGGTCATAATCCACAACTTCTAACTAATGATGTGGCTAATTGTCATCGACCTACCAGACCTACTTTAAAGCAATTGCAAGTACCGGAGGATGATGAGTTCAAGGTTGGTTAGTAGTCGCTTGGTTTGGTCTCGCCTTCTCACCTCGTAAAGGGCATGTCTGGGGTTGTTGCGGTGTATTGTCGCAGTGAAGTCATTTTGCAAAAGAATATGGGAGAGTCGAGTCTTTGAAGCCAGAGGGCTATTGACCGCATTGTACCGTGAATTAGAAGTACTCGCGCTCGTGGCCATACTAATGGAGTCGAGAAAAGGAGTTATTCTCTCGGATCAAGGCTATAGAAACCGTAAAAGTTATCAAGCCAAAGTGAAGGCGAGGGGCTGCAAAGGGTTCAAGGACGGTGATAGATGTACCCGGTTCTTTTTTACGGCTGCAAGAAGAAGGAAACTCGCCACTTCTATACATTCTTTGGTGCTGCCGGATGGTGCTCTTATCTCCGTCCTGAATCTTAGCGGTATCTTCATCATCACTTTTCTTCATTCTTTGCACGACACCCATTGCCCTTCGGATGACATGCAATTGGGTCAGTTGACTAAGGTCGCGCTGCATTGTTTTACGAAGAGCGCGGAGGTTGCTTCTTGAGTCTAATATTGTGAAGGAGGACTTAAAAGCGTTGTGGCTCTCTTGAAAAGGGATAAATGCCCTGGGTCTTGATGGCTTTCCTATTGAATTCTTTTCGAAGTCTTTGGGACTGGTTGGAGGATGACATATATGATGCCTTTTGTGAGTTTGATTTAGGAGCCTTGATAAGATTTTGAATACAAGGTTGTATCTCTCTCATTCCAAAGAACAAGGAACCCAAGACTATTTCTTTGGCGGCCTATTACATTGCTTTCCTCTCGTGTACAAGATCTTTGCTAAGGCATTGGCGAGAAAGAGTCCGAGACATCTTAGTGGACGCTATCTCGTCAACACAATCGGCTTTCTCCCTCGTCGTTGTATTCTCAACAATGTGGCTTCTTGCATATGAAGGAATATATTGGGCCCGATTCACGAGGGTCATAGAGCAAAGGTATCTTAAGCTTGATTTTGCTAAAGCCTACGATAGTGTTGATTGGGGCTTCTTGGAGAAGTGTCTTCTTGCACTTGGGTTTGGGGAGTCATTTACAAGGAATGTCATGAAGCTCCATACATCAGCCAGATCTACTGTCCTTTTCCAGGGCGAGCCATCGGATATTTTTGTAGTGGGTAGAGGAATTCGGCAGGGTTGTCCCTTAGCACCCTTGCTTTTCACAATTGTGGCAGAAGTCTTGTCCCAGCTCTTCTCCATGGCTACCCAAGATGGCGTTATTCAAGGCCTCCCAATGGACGATGGTTCTCAAGAGGTATGTAACCAATATGCCGATGACACTTTTTTGTTCCTAATTGCCGAGGCTGAGAATCTTCGTAATGCTAAGCTATTATTAGACACATTCTCCTTAGCATCAGGAGTTCTTGTAGGGTGGCAAAAATGTACGGCTTTGTGGACGTTGGACAGTCCCATCCCTCCCTGTATTTTGGACTATCCTTGGAAGATTCTTCTTCGCATGGCAATACCACAAAGTTGCTTGGTATCCCGTTGGAATTCATGTCTACGCTTCGGATGCTTGGGATGAAATCATTAGTGGGTTGCAAAAAGCACTTGTTTTGGTGGAATCTGACTAAACCGGCCCATGCCCTGGTGAGAATCACCGTGGCTAAATGTGTTCTTAGTAATACTCATGTCTACATGGCGCCCCTTTACTAGCTCCATCCAGTGTAAGATGGAGGAGATTGTGCGATCGTCGAAATTTTATTTGGGGTGGAAATGAGTTAGGAGCAAAGGGTCAAGGTAGCTTGGGCGAAATGCATTAGACCTAAAGGCAAATGGTGGTCTTGGTATGTTGGATTTTCACCTCCAAAGCAAGGTGATGATATCAAAGTTCATTTGGAGGATTTTCATTGGTAAGGATGATTCTCCCCGCCCGGTTGTTGGTGCGATCGATTCAGCATTGTCTCCCATTTTCATAAGGCCTCCATTAAGCCCCTCCTTCCTTGGGCTTTGCTTTATCATATGCATCCGTATCCTAATGCTTCTCCCTTTCTAAAGGGGTTGCTTGCGGCTTGGGACACCGTCGGTCTCTTTCCATATTAATCCACGAGGCATGTCTTGATTGTCCACTCCATGCTGGTGGATTCCTTTGCGGACACTCCGCAGAATGTGCCTCTAAGTGTGGTTGTTCATCCAAAGACACAACGGCGATGGGTAGCAACTACCGGTATCAATACTATTGCAACTTGGTATGAGTCTCGATCATCTCATGTCATGGGAAGCATTTAGAACAAAGTTCTTGTTGT
Source organism: Isoetes taiwanensis (assembly GCA_021234155.1). Lineage (NCBI taxonomy): Eukaryota > Viridiplantae > Streptophyta > Lycopodiopsida > Isoetales > Isoetaceae > Isoetes > Isoetes taiwanensis. The sequence goes on along the minus strand of JAJEKV010000016.1, from coordinate 12,694,889 downwards.
ACGATGGGACGAGTAATCTGGAATCATATTGCTGAATTGTTGCCCGTGATTCCGGTCCACGCATTGAGGTAGTCATATGGGGTTGCCATCGGGATATCCAACCGAGGCGGTTTGTGTCTTCTCATAGGTATAAATTGCTTGTGCATTACTGAAATCCCGCCTCCATCTAATAGATGGCATCTTCAGTCCCTCGACCACAATGGAAAAGTGTTTGGATATGGGTATGGGATAAGTCGCTTCACCCCAAAGTAGTAGTTTTGTGGTGGCAAGTGATCCATAGATGCCTCGAGTCAACGGGTTAGTCCATAAAATGGATAATCGGTTTGAGCTCGCCCTTTATGCCGACAAAGGGGTTGAGAGTATTGAGCATTGTTTTTCTTGTGTGAGAGGCTTGGCCGGGCATGGTCTTGGTTGTTGACCCTTTTGCATCGCGTCTCGATCTAGCCAAACAAATTTTGCTTGCTATCTATCCCGATACTTGGCCCAAACAACGGAAACGAGCTTTTCATCTCGCATGTGGTCGGGCTTTTATGGTCAATCCGAAGAGAAGGAGGTTGTTTATCTTTAAGGGCATAAATACTGCAGATGAGGTTGTTCTTGATTGGCGCAAGATAAAATTGTTATGGCTTACAATTGTTCTTCTCTTGATCAAGAGAAGAAAGTAATCGACCGCATACTTACCTTGATTCATTCTTTTGCATAGGCAGGTGGTTGTGCTCAGTTGGATCGGTTTGTCCACTGGGGTTATAATCCTGTCTTTGCATTTATGTTGCTCTGGTTTCTAGTTGGGGAATAAAGCTTGACGTCCTTCAAAAAAAAAAAAAAAAAAATGAAGTAGAATGAGCAAGTAAAGATGGAATCCGAACAAAGGGATGCATAAACGCGACCGATGCAATGGTACAATGTGGTGAGAGTTGGAAAAGAACTATAAAAATGAAGGACACAATGGTACAATGCAGTAAGAGATGGAAAAAAAAACTTATGGGATAACAATAGATGAAGCCCTGAGCATGATGACATCAACAAAGTAAGATCTCAAATGATGAATGAACCAGAAAATACTATACTAATAAAGATACTGTAAACTGAACTTAGCAATAGAAATGAGCAAAACGACCAAGAAATTGAAGACGGAATGATACAACCAAAAAGGTAATAATGTCAACAAAGTTAGACGGAATAATAAGCCAAGGGAACCCAAAGAAGGAAGAAATGCAGGCCCAACAAAATAGAGAAAAGATATCAAATGGAATTACTGAGATTATGAGAACTGTACATCAAAAGAAGTGCAACAAAGCTACCATGGAGGGATAGATGGAATTTGTGAAAAGGAGAGAATAAAGTCAAAAATCAGAAAGAATCAATAGGACCGAGGACCTGGATGCAAAAGCAACCGAGAAGCTAACAATGCGAATTAGATAGAGGGTCTAAAAAGCCAAAAAGAGACATAAAATAGTTATGGAAAAGAGGAATACGTGTAACAGAATTGAAGGATTGTAGTAGAGCAACTATAGGGTCAACCAAGCAAGTTTGGAAAAAACAAGAAACGAAATGAACATGAGAAACAAAAGCCAAAGAATGAGTCTAAGATTCAACGCAATAACATGCACCGATAAGGAGCTGAACATAAAAGGTGGACGCCAAAGGAAAAAACGGGTCTACAAGGACCAATACACGAAATGAAACAAAATGCACATATAAGGAGCGGATGGTGAACATGAAACAAATGGAAGAATGAAGTAAGAGGAGCGATTAAGGAGGTTTAGAATACCAGAACAATGAAGTTACGAGATAACAAAGGTAAAAAAATCATGGAACAAACGAGGCAGACGGGACAAGTAAAGAATATCAAAGTACTGGAACAAGGAAAAGCATAAAGTGAATAATTAGAACAATATGGTGAAAGATGGAGAAGGAACTGGGCCAGAGTATTGGACCAACGAAATGCATCAAGTGAACAAATGGAAATGTAACGAACGATGGGAAAGGACTACCAAAATAAAACCAATAAATCCACGAAAATGACAAAAACAGCCACAGTAAATACTTAAAAACAAAGACGCGACCGAATGAATGCAGGAACCACTAGAATGGATGATGACTTTATGTAACAAACCTTCAATAACAATACTAACCACAACACTAGAAAAAGCAATCAAAATTGAATACCATGGCCAAACATAATAAAAGGTAAGCGCGCCATTGGCACCAAAAGTATGGACGGAGTGCCATGAGGCCGTAGAAATAGGAATAAAGGAAATAAGAAATAGAGACAAAGGAAAGAGGTGGGAGACGTGGAACAAATAAATTTGTACAAACAGCCTTGAAAACAAAGCCATAATATAGAAACAACGAAATGCCAAACAATGAAATGCCAAACAACGAAATGCCAAAGTTAAACTTGGAAGAGAGTGGGCAAAGCTAGTCAAAAAGGGACATGAAAAAAGCAACTACCAACTAAAGACATGGAGCATAGGAAACAACAACCACCTTGAAAAAGTCAAGTGTGCCTGTCGTAGTCATATTCATCCGAATCCCAAAAGATGAACAAAAAAGATCCAGTTGCACATTTAAATCACTAGTAACCACGCAGCCAAAAGTGAAAGGTAACAATACTATGTAGAGCTTACATATAGAAAAATCACAAAGGTACAAGCTCCCGAACCCATAACTCCAAGCAAAAATATATAAATGCAACATCAAGCATAGCTAACGAGGCTAAAAAGGAGGCTAAAGGAACAACATGAACAAAGGCATAATAAAAGTGGTAATTGAGCCAAAGGGACTAATGAGTAACTCAGCAAGTGGAGCATGTAGGAGATAATGGTGTCCATGACCCAACATATATCAATAAAGCATCAGGGAAAGACGAACAACAAGAGTAAATTTAGGTCAATGAAACGAATGGTGCAAAAAAGAAACTAACAAGCTAAAAAACGAGGGAGCAAATGGATCATATGGCAATCAAGAATAATGGAGTCAATGACAACCTTGGACAAAGCAACATTGAGGGAGCAAATGGAATAGGCTAGGCAAAATAGAACAAACACAATATTAGCCAATGAAACAAAGAAGTTCAAATGAAACAAGAATAAGCATAATGAACTGGAACAAATAAATTCAGAGGGATAAATGGCAGAAACAAAAGCACTATAAACTCGACAAACGAAGAGATGGTATCTTAACATCCACGAGAAGCAAATAAAACCACTTGAATAGATCATAACTTGCAATATTTAACGAACTTCTGATGGCAAGACTAAGAATCTACCACAATACCACGAAACAAAAAGCAATAAAACTTGTACTACGTGGCGCACTTCTGATGGCAAGAATAAGATTTACCACAACACAAAGGAAATCAATAATTAGGATGGGGAAAATACTATGACCGAATGGGATAATCTGGCAAAAAGCACAAGAAGCCCAGAATCTTGGTGCCATGGGGTAATTCGAAGTACAATCTACCACAAACGATTAATAATCGAAACTGAGAAAACAATATGACCAAATGGGATAATCTGGTAATGGTACAAGAAGCTTAGACGAAGTATCATGGTACCATGGGGCAAATAGGAGAAAAGAGGCAAGACACCAAAAAAGAAGAGAATGGAAGTCATGAGACAAATGGACTAAGGCAAGCAAAAAATACACGCACGCGAGAATAGATAGAATGAATCACCCATCATGAGAATTATAGAGAATGAATCACCCATCATGAAAACTATATAACGAAATCGAATCACATAGCCACAAAAAAAACAATAAATGTTAACTTGTAGTTCGCAAAATAAAGACAATAATATTTCTATCAAACGAAATAAACATGCCGATGTCATATACATTGTGACGTATACCGTACTGCACCATCACGCGTACACGCCATTGCAATTGATGTGGATGCCGACGTGTAACCAATGTGCGCACCTTAGACCTTTAACCCATTAAAGGCAGACCAAGGGTCATAGAAACCCTAAACCTAACTGAGAGCCTATGTAAGGTAACCAAACCCTAATTCTTCCCTTTTCGTCCACGAACCTTCCAAGCTCCAGTTCGCGCGCCTGAGGAGTCAAATCCAACTCCCAAGATCTGCCCGTGCGCCTTAGCTCGTCAGATTCTCCTTTCGACCGCATCCCCAAGCAGAACAGCGACATGGACGCCTTCGGATCAAGAGGAGTGAACCAGGGATCAGGTATTTAGTCGATTTAATAGCCTAAACCGTATTCCAACCATCGAACCAATAGGTTTAGGCTATTAAATTACCCTTAGTAGCCAAGCAGATTCCCAGATTGACCCTGACTAAAGAACCTAACTCTATGAGATAGATTAGTTGTAATTGTTTAGTTCTATGATGATGTGATGGACGGATGCATTCTGTGGACTCATTGTATTGGGAAGGGGGGGTAGAGACTTAAAGCTTAGTAGTTGATGCTCCTAGCTAGCCTCCTTAGCACACTGTAGAATTCGGCCTGTGTACAAGAACCACACCAAGCAGAGTTTCATTAAAGTTGGAATTCTGAAGACAAGTTGGAATAATTTTTATATAGTATACCTTGGAGGGTTATGTATACCTCAATACTTATAGTATGGTTATGTGTATTACATAAGGTTATGTATACATGTGTATACTAGTATATCTCAATACTTATAGTACGGTTATGTGTATTACAAAAGGTTATGTATACCTGTTGTATACTAACACAACCAGATTACAATAAGATAACAAGTACTACTATTCTTCTTCTACTATTACTCTGAATGATCAAAACTAGCAGAAGGCGCTCCAGAGATCCTTTCGATCATGAACATTTGATACTCCCTATTCCACAGGAGATGGATGATAACATCAACGGGATCAGGATAATGGCGAGGATTGAGAGCAACAGTGGTGAGCCAGTCTTCAAGCGGTATATCTGCCACAAGGCCGCTTTTTGAAGTCCTCATGATTCATCTTGCAAGTGATAGAATCACGTTCAAGACCAGAATACGTCATAGCTAGACGGAGGCCAATGTTGCTGCACTCGGCAATTTGAGGTATATTTATACCCACCAAAATTATTGATGGTATATACCCACCAAAATTATTGATGGTATATACCCACCAAAATTATTGATGGTATATACATAGAAATTATTGGATCATATACATACTTGTATGGTACTCGTATAATGGCAATGAACACCAATAATTCACATCAATAATTTTACTTCACTATAAAAAGCAGCTCCATCCGGGTAGAGCTCATTCATCTCCCATGGCTTCCTTGCCCGATCGTCCGAGAACATCCCATCCTTCAGGTGCTACCTTAGCTATAATGATGCCGTGTGAATGCTACGAGGAAATGGTATCAAACTTGATCCATGGTCGCAAATTCAAAGCAGATGGTCTGCGAAGTGCTTGCAAGAAGCTCACTGCGTGTTAAGGTCCACCTTTATTGGCTTCCCCGAGGAGATCTATGAGTGAATAGCATCACGTGCTTTGATGTTGATGATGAGTGAATCAGAGACCGCTAAGGATATAATAATGACATGAGTACCTATGAACATGAGTGAATCATCGATGATATGTACACACCGTTAAGGATATAATAATATAAGCACTTATGATTTGTGTATCCGTTAAGGATATATATAATATAAGCATAGTGAATATGATGTATAGAATCGAAAGTACATGATAGAATCATACCGTATTTAGTACATGATACTTGTATACGCCAATGATGGCGCTTACTGATCCACCCCAATAATTCACATCAAAAATTTACTTCACTATATAAACGACTTCATTCGGGGCTGGAGGTCATTCATCTCCCATGGATTATTTGCCTTCTTCGTTCATTCATTACATCGAGGCGATCAAGTGCTCAATGAGCCACTCGATCTTGTTGGTTGCCTAGACAGGGCATCTTCTTCTTGATCCCTACCGCGAAAGAAAAGCTTTGGGCGCCGAGATTCATTGCCCTGCGTCAATTAGGTGTTATGATCCATCTGATATGGCTTCCCCGAAAGCATGAGCTATGAGATATCGGGGATCACTACTACGAGATCCCGAAGATGATTGAATCACATGTTCAACATATAAGCACTTCCCGACCATCTTATCTATGAATCATGTATGCATTTATATATTAAAGATGTAAGCGCTTATATATGATCACAAATATAGTAATGTACAAGATCTTATGTATTAAGATGAAAGATATGTATTACAAGTACAAGATCTCATGTATTAAGATGAACAATGTGCTATGTCTTTCCACATGTCTACAATATATTTCGAATTTGACTGCTTTTCGGCCTCTTGCCATTGGCATCCCAAGCATAATGAATGGCATCTAAATTTTCGCACCTTGAAGGATCGGAAGGATTAGGCCGCCAACGCTTAGTCAAGCAGTCTTTGTAGTCCCCTCCAAAGAGGCTTCCACCACGATACAAAAATATGGCCAAAATATGTAGATTCGGATCAAGAACAAAGATTCTCCTCTGCATATCCTAACCAAGTGGCGGTGTTATCATCTCCGTGTCCGACTAGAACAAACATACCCTTTGTCACATGTACGTGAGGATCAAACTCTTCAAGAGGCAACCTTTGGGCCGCCATCCGACGGCCACAATAAGATGGTAAAGGTCGTGGTGACCAAAGGCGAATCGTCGACCTCTCGAACAAATGCTGTTTGTTCTAGAGGAGCTTGTCTTGTTTGTGGCCAAAATGCATCATTTTGAGGGCGCCCCGAGCAACATCCTCCAAAGAGATAAGAAGTCGGGCCCAATACTCAACACTTGCCGTGTATTGCCTTGCAAACAAGCTACTTTCTTGATTCTTACATATGTCCTTCCATAGGGAGATGTATTTGTTGATGCTATCCTTCAACCCCCGAAGATCCTTCAATGTTGGTCTAGGAGGAATATTTTGTGGCACACCACTTGTTGGCTGACCATGTTCATCCTCTTTCCACATTCTAACTCCCCGAGAATCACCGGAAGCCACTCTTTATGTGTAGGACGATTTTGTATTGCATAACAGGCCAATCTCCCCGCCATCTTAAATTTGAAGAGCAATGGTTCAAGATGCCCTACCGTGTGCTGGCCCTTATCGGGGATGAATCCCTTCACAAAAGCCTTCCAATTTGGAACTTCATCAATAAAGTATGGAATTGGAGATTTTGCATTGCACTTGCCGAACAAGTAAAGTAGCTCGTAGTGTCAAAGCATCCGATGAACTCATCAAGGTTGAAAAATTTCCAAATAAAGCATCAATATCATCATGGGTGTGGCCGACCATCATAAAGCCCACTTGGATCTCATCAAAGACCTTAAGCCAAGTCAAATAAGATAAGTATGAGAAGACATACCTATTTTTGTTTTGCCCCCGATGCATTATCAAGTTGCAAATAGAGATTTCGGGGAGAGGGTTGAACACCTCGAACATTCGTTGTAGTTGAAGCATTTGGCAATACTTCTGCCATAGAAGCAAGTTTGTTCTTCAAAGGATTGGTATCCTTGACCTTGCATCCATTTGCAATCTGCAGGGCTTACTTCCACATAAGTCACCTATCTTGTCCTCTTGTACCAATTCCAAGTTATGCAATATCCTAGAAAGTGAACCAATGTGGAAGTTCAATCATCTTTCCATAAATCAAGTGAGAAATGACCATAGGCACGACCACCATGCCCATGAGTCGGAGCTCTGTCAAAATTTGCTCTTCAAGCGATCACCTCTCCATACGATTTTTGCTAGATGATGACTTCTAGGCACTAAAGTCTTAACCTGATCCATCTTATCATGTATTATATATAGATGATTTTCCGGAGACCGTTTGTGACAATGCTCTCCAATGCCAATATTGACTTCAAGCAAGAACGTTGCTCTAGCATATGAGCCCGACGTTGAATTGCAAGATTTCGCCTCTCTCTTGTATCTTTTGTTTTTCCGACTTTTTGCTTAATCACCACGCAGATGTTGCATTTAGAGAAGGTCAGTATTTTTGCAATGCTAACATCCGAAATTCCCTTTTCCATATACTATAAAAGGAGTTCAAGGCTCTGGGTTGTTCCCCGTAAGCTCTTCAACGACCGCACCAACTTCTTTATGTATAAGCTTCTTATTAAGAATGGAAGGAAGCTTTATGCGTTTTTCTCTTACATCATCTCTACCTCTTTTGCTCCTATGGGGGAATACTTTCAAGATTCTCCCGAATGAATGCCTAGCACACATTCGATTGGGATGTAGTGGATCTAGGCTTCTTAGAGCCAAGATTACCATGTTCAACTACCTTTGCACCCGCTTCAAATCTGTTTCTCCAATTGTAAAATGTTGATCGACCGATACCTAAAGCCATCGCCACCCACCCGAACGAGAATTCCATCCCCTTGAGCACTACCCCCGTCCTCTCCTTCTCCTGTAAGTCACACTCAAAGACGTCAAAAAAAAAGGTAACCCTTTGCATTGTATGGTTGGGATAAAAATTCTTTTCTTAATTCACGCACTTGATGCTTGGTAAGTTTCTTGTTGCAAGTATTTTTGCAGCAGCTTGACTTCATGAACTTATTAATTGAAGTTGTGGAGCATAGCCTTTCCTCTTTGCTTTTCCCCTTGGGCTCTCTTGGAATCCTATGTGTGTAAGTATACTTCCTCTTTTCGCTTGAATTGAGCCCTAATGTTGTCCTCAAATGATTCTAGCTCTATATCCTCATTTTCTTTAGCTTCTCGAGCTTGCGGATGTTGTGAGACAAATCCTTCCATCCAAAGAAGATCACATCGCTATTTTCCCAACCGAACAAGTGCATTCTCACTTGGCCTTTACGCACAACCATGACATCTCGGATCCTCTTTCATTAGTCCCCGAAGCACCTTTCCAACACAAAGGCCAACCTTTGTGTCTCCTAAGAATTCATCATCAACAACATCCTGAGGATCACTGAATAGAATTATAGCTTCGGCATATTTAGTTCTAGTACAAGAATGGAGAATGTGGCACTTTGCATTTCCAAGAGTTCTCGTTTTGAGTAACTAGGTGGTGGCTCATCATCATCGATGGTATTCTCATTACCAAACCGAGTAGCTAAATCCATCGATGGATCAATCTCTTCATCGCATCCGACACGCCTCCACGCATTCTATGTATGAGTTGTATGAGGTAGGTGTCCCCATGTCCGATCTTGGTGTCTCATCATAGGTGCATCAATGCCATGAAAACGATATCGCTTCGAGGCCATTCGATGAATGTGCCCACAAAATCTGCAATATTATCGCACCCGCACATGCAATCTAAGCACCTCGAGTTGGCACCACAAAATTTGGGTAACTTGCACAACCACGTTACGTGCATCCACATCCTTCCATGGATGCTACTTCTATTCAGCCAATGACCTCGCCAACAACAACATTGTCATCATATAGTTCACCAAGTTCTCCGTGTTGCTCATTGGTCGAGATGAAGGAGAACCGGGTGATGACGATGTAGAGGAACTACTAGGCAGGTTGGGGGTTTCCGTCTCGAGATGATGATACAGTGAAGCATCCGGACCAGTTCTCACGCCACGCCTAGGCCATTCGATAAATGTGCCTACTGCCCAAAGAACGTTATCCGCGACCGCATGGAATGGGAAGCACATGGGATGGAATTATGGCTTTAGTAACCTCCACGGCGACGTTCTTAAAGTAGTCAATGCTCTTTCCATGTAGGTGCCCTATGCGCTTCATGCCCCTAGCAACAACCACGCCCCCACGAGGAAGTTCTGCGGTCCTTTTCCCGCAAGCATGCAATGACACACACATTGTTAGAAACCCCGCTGAAATGGGCATAAAATATTCATTAAAATCAGATAAATGGCGCGGTGCGCCATTTGTTCAAATAGCGCAGCAGCGCCATTTGTTACAAAATAGCGCCGGCCCGCTTATTTGAGTAAATAGCGCCGGATCGCTTATTTAGATACAAATGGCGCTACCAGCATATTTGATCTAATGGCGCACCAGCCATTTGGCTTTCTTAGGAACAAAACAGAAAACTTAGGACGCCAGACACACACAAGACATTACTACACCTTTTACTACATATAACTACAGATACAACAGACATCAAGATTACAGATTACACATTAGTAGAGATTACTACGCACTACAAGATTATTACATTGTTACAGACACGCACACTATGACATTATTTCTGGATTGTTACAGTTACTACATTACTACAGTGGTAGAAACATTATTCTGCACTTATAGGAGAAATTGCCGACAAGAAAACTAAAACGTAACAAATACTAACCTTGGGATCATTGTAGATCGAGAATCGCGCCATTGAAAGAAGGGGAAGAGCCTTGAATCAAGTAGGCGCCGCTAACCAAGTGAAGCCCGCTATGAAACCTGTATGAAATGAGAAGCGCCGCTAATCAAGTGAAGCGCCTGCTATCAAATGAAGAAGCCACATGAAATGAAGAAGCCCCTATGAAATGAAGAAGAAGCCAGAACCAACTAAAGCGCCTACAATCAAGGTAGCGCCAAAGAAGCCGCCTTGAACCAAAGGCCTAAGGCGAATAGATCGTCGACTTGGCGGCCAAGTCCTCTAAGGCAAGTACTGCGATGTTGAAGTGAGGACCGGGGCCGTAAAATCGCAAACTAGAACACGAGGACTAAAGCGCCTACATTTTACCATATCAGATGCCCGAGATTTTATAAACGCTTTGAGACGAGGACCGCACAATATATGCTCGAAAAGTGGCGGGAATTCAAATTTTAAAATTAAATTATGGCCGGGCCAGGGAATTCAAATTTTAGAATTCAATTGGCGACGGGGGAAATTCAAATTCAAAATTTAAAATTTAAGTATTGACGGGCTGGAAGGGTTTGGCGGTGCATCGCTCGGCGGGCCAAATCCTGTCGCGCCATTTATTTCGACGGGTTTATTTTCTCTCATTTCATTTCTTTCATTTCATTTCATCCGCCATTCTCCGGCCTTCCGCCCGGCCCAAGCGCCATGCCTTCCTTCTCTCTCTAAGCCTTCCGCTCTCTCTAAGCCTTGAGTAGCGCTTTTGTTGATCCTGGAGCTCGAGGAAAAAGGTGGAGTAAATTTCTCGGTCCTCGTGACGTTACATGCGGTCCCATATCACATGGCCTCGAGGTTCGGGTTAGTTCGTCTTTGTTTTTTAGTTTTAGTCATGGGTATTGAAATAGCGCGTGACCGCTATTTCATGTAGCCGTGTTTCTAGGATAGCTAGTTTAGTGGGTTCGCTGAAAGAAATAAGCGCGGCCGTTTCATGTAGCCAGTGTCTAGGATAGAGTTTTGGTGGTTCCGCTTTTGGGCCGTGTTAGTTTTGTAGTTTGTTTAGATCGTGATGTAGTGTAATGTAAATGAAGCCACCATTGCCATTTCCATGCAGATAAGCGCCGCTACTAGCATTTCTCGGTCGCGGTCGCCTCTCCCTCAAATTGCCAACAATCAGAAAGTAAAGTTTTATTATCACTCGCTTCGAGAATGCCTCACTGTGAACGAAATAGGAGTGTACACTGATTGTTGGTCGGCCGAGGGATACCCGGTCGAGAAATGAGAATGATGATGACGCCATTTGCATGGAAATGGCCGAAGGGCGCCATTTCCATGCAAATGGGCGAAGTGGGTTGGGTTTGGGTTTCATGATTTGATAGTTGATTTGTTGTTTTCTTTGTGCAACCGTTGTCCAAGGCCCAAAAACATTGTGACGAGAAGACCGCGGTCATGGTTGGAAGGCCATGGTGCATGGAAATTGTCGGGGCAATTCCCTTAGAGGAAGGGGTCGACCCCACAAAGGGGACAAGAGGGAGAGAACTTTGCCTCCTCACAAAGTCAAGAAGTGGTGAACAAGATGTTGTGATGCGGCTTGGCATCATTGTCAACATCGGAGGTGAAAAGCAGGGAAGATTAGACTTCCTTGGTTGCACGATGGAGGATCCCGTGAATTGCGGATTGATCCAGACTTGCATGGATCGGCAGCTTTTACGATCCACGATGATGGAATCCAAAGATCAAGGACCGCATCTACGCCAAAAGAAAAGGTCGGCCGTTGCCTTCATACCTAAAAGCGAGAGGCAACCGGGTATTAATGGCGCCTGTCCGAGCTACTTAAAGGATTTGGCATTCTCCGCTCAGCTATGGATCGGATCAAAGAACTCGTGGTCACATATTGTCGAGCCAAGACCTCTTGTAATATGCCCGCTCTAATGGACGCCGACTTGGCTTCGACGGAGATTTCAAGGAAAAGCCAAACCTTAGGCAAATCAAGCCAAGGGAAGAAAAAGCCAAACCAAAGGAAGTCCAAATGGAAGGGACAGAGCATGAGGAAGAGAATCAAAAGAAAGACGAGGAAAGTGCCGTCTCCTCCCAAGTCGACTCCCAAGTCTCCTCCTATCGAATCGGTTCTCCTATCAAGTCCCCCCATGCCAGATTCGAGAGAGAACCATTAGTGATACTAAATCCTCCCCACATCGGAGAGGTAAAGGCACTGCATCGACGGCTGAAAGCATTCCGCAGAAAAGGAGGAGGGAAACAAAAAAGGAGACGAGGGTCAGAAAGCAGAGGAAAATGGAAAGTCTGGAGGTGCCCTCGGAGTTGAAGATGGACCGTGATGCCGAGGAGGAGTTGGCAGAAGAAACACTAAAAAAAATACAGCAACACGGTCACATGTTTCCTCTAGGTGTGACATATCTAAGAAAAATATCCATCTGGGATATGGAAGAGGCACCTCCTAACATGACAGCACGAGTTGTAAATCTTGAACATGTTAGGAAACTGTGCAAGTCATTTGCTGAAGATCCCCATCCAGTCTTCACGCCGGCAGATGTGGTGCCCTTTGATCCGCATCTGGCGATTAGTACCGTCGCAAGAATCGACACGGCCGGTATGAGGTTCTACATTATCAATGGCAACCATTACGTCTCCGGCCGCCGCGGCGGCTCGTTATTAATTAGAAGTTGGGGGACGAAGATGCGAAAAAGAACTTCGAAAAGATTTACACTTTTAGAATGTGAGTTCTTTTACGGAGCATTGAGTGACTTGGACCTTCTTCAGCTCAGTGTGGATGTCAATGACATCGTAGCCAGGACAGTGTTTAAGGAACCCTACGCAGATCAAATACACCACCTGCGTAAGCAATACCAGGAGTGCGGCAAGCCAGCACCAGCAGGAAAAGGCCAATCAAGAAGCGACGAATACAAGGTATGTACCATCGTATGAGCCAAATGGCGCCGCTGCGCCATTTGAGGTCAAATGAGCCGGCCATTGCGCCATTTGAGTCAAATGAGCGCCCGGCGCCATTTGGCTCTCAAATGAAGTAGCGGCGCCATTTGACCTCAAATTGCTGCATTCAAGCTCTAACATATTTGGTTTGCCTTTCAGCATTACCTTGAAATGGTTGACAAGATTCTCAGGGGAAAGCATGCCAAGGATGTCAACAGGTTCGTTTTCATGCCAGACGACATTTACGCTCTCTTTCGCCAAATGTGGAATAAATGGAAAAAGGGGGAGCTGAAAGATAACAAGGGCCAACAAATAGCAGTCAATTGGGCAAAAGATAAGGATTATTTTAGCAAGAACTACCTCGGATGCATGAGGCCTAGATTATGAAGATTGCGTAATGTTCTCCAAGAAGCCATCGGAGGGGACATTTATGTTAAGGTCACATCCGGATTATAAGGGTGATAACTGTTTTCAAGGCGAGAGCACGTAACTTGAGGATTCTTGCCTACATGAAGAAGGAGATTCTCAACTACATCCATGATGAACTTGGAATCAAGTACGAAAAGTTCGAGGACTTGAGAAAGATGTCCCACGGATTCCCGACTCAACCCTCCTATCTTGGGGTGTAGTGCATAATAAGTGGGTCTCGTGACGGAATACCAAAAGAGGGCGTCCATGGTAATGTGCCCTTCTCATTAGGCAGATCCATCCGTAAGATTCTAAAGCCCGAGGCCGAGGGCGAGTTCAAAAAGATTTTTTGTGGAGTCGTTTCTAGTGGTGGGATTGTCCAGGATCGGATCGTGTTGCTGCCAAAGATGATCTGTTTGGATCTTGGCAAATTACTCCGATTTGGGATCCCGCCACTCGCCAAATTCTTTGATGTTTGCTTCTAAGATGACGGATGTTGAGACATCTTGGATAATCTGCTTTTGCTAGGCCGAACATACGAGTCTCTTCTCGCAGACCGCGGAGAGACTAGAATCCGGATCTAGAGTTTACTTAGGCCCCAGCAAAAAGAGGAAAGTGGGTGGGCACCGGGTGGTGGCATAAAAGAGCCAACAAATGTGGTTCTAGCCACCGGGGATCTCAGCCCAAGCACGGCTGATGAACACCGGATCTCGGGTTTTATGGTGAACATCCCCGGAAAGCACCTGAAGTTCCTAAGACCCATAAAGATGCAGTTGGTGCCGAGCCAGAGAATCTGGCTAACAAGCTCCTGAGGGACAGGTTCAAATATAGTTGGCAAGGTATGGAAGGGGAATACTTGGTTCACAAGCAGGTTGGTCCTGCTACAACAGCATACCTTGTCGATAAGCTCTGCCCTCCAGGTAACTTTGTTCTGGACTTTTTTTCTGGTGGGGCTTTTACTAGGGCATCATTGCAGTTAAAAAGGAGTAGTGTGGCCTATGAGCATGATGGAAAAAAGATCCAATGTATGCTAGGGATTCTTGGAAGAATTGACAACGTCATTAATCCCTTGCTTGATCCAGCAGCCATGGACTCTCGTAAGGTTTTGGCACTCACTGCACCTACTCCAGGAGAGACATCACATGGTGGTGGAGGAGAGACATCACATGGTGGTGGAGGAGAGGCCACAGGATCCGGGGAACAAGTGGTACAAGACACAGATTCGCACATTGACCGAAGTAAGATTAACCCGGATGATATTGATAAAGCAGATGATAAAGTTTTTGGTGATGAATATTGAAAACTGATTTGCATATCATACTTGTATATAAGATTTACCTCTGTGGTATTGATGATTAATGTACTGATTAATCTTTTGAATACTGATGACACATACGATCTTAATGTATTTGCCCCTTTTGTATATCTTACTTGTAAAGCAAATAGCGCAGCAGCGCCATTTGCAATATGAATATATTACCCAGCGATGCATTGCCGCAAGCTATTTGTTTGCTTTTTTTCCGTGTATTGTCCTTATGATTCACTTCAAATGCAAATGACTTTATTGCTTTTTTCCACAATTTTTACTCAAATGGCGCAACCCGGGTTGTTTTAGCCCGTCGATTTCCGCCCCATTTCGTGTCAAATAGAGCGGTTTTCAGGCTAATCCTTGTGCATTTTTAAGTAAATAGCGCAGATTTGATTGCTGAATGTGTGAAAAAACAACGAACAATTTCATTTCGAGCGAAAATGGAATCACGAAATTTCCAACTTTAATGAAACTTTGCAACTTTAATGAAACTTTAATGAACCCACAACCGGTGACACAGTTGTGGGTGAAAAAGCCGACCGCTCGGAAGGAGGTTAGTGTTCTCGACTCTTGACCGATCCCTCGGTGTGTAAAGTCTCTGGGGGATCAATGTAGACTAGGTCTAATGGCTTGCCATTGAGTGTGGGTAAGGCATGGGCTCGACACCCGTGGAGTGGTCTTCACTTTCCAGTGGGTTAAGTCGAATAAGGGCAGTGGCCCTCTAGTCACCTTGAGTCAGCATTGAGATCTCTGGAGGGAGTGATCCCTACCTGCCCCATCGGAACTGGGAAGATGCAACCCGGGAATAGCCCCTTTGGCTATGCATCCCGTGGCTTCTGATCGTCCCAACACTCTTCAACCTACTCTGCAAAGTGTGCACAGAGGGCGGATGGAGTGGACAACCCTATGCCATGTTCTCATGCCAGCCAAATCCATTGTCATGATTAATGCGCAATGAACTCGAGACCCAAGCCGTCCATCATCCCCCGAGTCACAACCTTGGGTAGGAACCCATAAGTATTGTGCTAATCTTTGTCTATCACGGATGTTGATGTACCACCCTTCGAGGTGGATATGTGATGATGTTATGTACCGACATGTATGTTTACGCCTTAAGCTGTGGGTAGACCCCGAGGGAGGCGGGGTAATGACCCCCTCACTCTTCCCAATCGGGACTCGTTACGGGTGCGGTGATATGTGGAGGGCCCTCAGACGATGGGAGCTGGTATGGGGATGAACTCTGTTTGTATCACGGTGAGTGCAATCGTATACGAGTAGGGGATCCGCATAAAGTATCGAGCCAAGTTCTTGGAGACCAAGAACAAAGCACTGACCATGCTCCCAGTAGTATTAACTTGATAGGATCCTCAAACCTCGAAAAATGGGAAAATGTTTTCTCATTTTTGTAGTATATGCTAAGCTAGTAACAGTTAAGTGAATGAGAACATAAAAAGACTAAAAACAGTGAGCCAAAACCTTCAAAAGTAGGATGGTCTCACACGTCGCGCCAGGAGTAATAATGAAAAGTTCATTTTTGAGCTGGGCGCAACGTGTGAGACATTGAGACCAAAACACCTTGAAAAGCGATGAATTTTAGAAAAGTAACATGATAATTCGAATTTTAAGCTAAAAACTAGCTAGATTAATATGTTACATTCCTAAAAACATGCTTAGAAAGTATAAAATTTAGCATCAAAATCCACCATGTCTCACACGTCGCGCCAGGAACAAAAATCAAACTTTCATTATTGGTCTGGGCGCAACGTGTGAGACCATGAGGTTAGAAATGTCTAAATTTAGCCATGTAGTAAGATAATAAGTGTTTTAGGTGACCCAAAAGGGTAGTTTGAAATTTGACCTAAAATTGCCCATCTATAAATAGACCTAGGACACCCCCATTTCTCGTTCTTCCTTAGAAAAATTGCTCCCCTTGCTAAAGGCGATTTTTGGGCTCGACGTCGGATTGACGAGCCGTCAAACATGGCGGAGACGAAAACAACCGCCGAGTTCCCGACACGGTGAATGCCCAGCGCCCATGATCCTAGCTTGATCTGAGAGAATGCTCCGGGAGCCTTCTTAGGCAAGGCCGGTCTTCATCGGCGAGGGAGGCGGCTTGGAACGAGCACCAAAGCGAAGGATCCCAAAGAAGTCGATCAAAGCGAGATGCACTCTCTGGCGTTCGATGACGATATACCCGGTCTTGGGCGTATCCGCGTCTTGTCGCCACCGCCGCATTACCGCCGGCCCAAATCGGCGGCGTGTGCGCCGACGAATCTCAAGCAAGGGCGCCCTAGGGGCAACTTGCAATGGTGCGCACACTTAGCAATGCGCACCTTTAGACCTAAACCCTTAAAGGTAGACAAAGGGTCATGGGAACCCTAAACCTAACCGATAGCCTACATAGGGCACCAAACCTAACATTCCCTTTTTTAGCCCACTGCAGACCTTCCGAGCTCCGATTCGGCGCTGAGGAGTCAATTCCAACTCCCACGATCTGCCACGCCCGGCTTGTCGATCATCCTTCCCGACCGCATCCCGGTAAACGAGACATGGGCGCCTTCGGATCAAGAGGAGTGAACCGAGGATCCAGGTATTTGGTGGATTGAATAGCTTAAACCTCATTCCGACCTTGAACTAGTAGGTTTAGCCTATTAAATGCGCCCTTAGTAGCCCAAATGCACCCTAAGATTAACTCTAACTAAAGAATTGACTCTATGTATTAGATTAGTTCTTATTATTTATGATCATATGATGGATGGTTGTATTACGTGGACTCATTGTATTGGGAAGGGTGGGTAGAGACTTAAAAGCTTAGTAGATGATGCTCCTAGCTAGTCCCTCTTAGTGCATTACTAGAATTCCTTTTTTTGTGCACAAGAACCCCACCGGTTGTGGGTGGAGGGCCAGGCCGGCTTAGAATGAGGTTAGTGTTCGACCCTTGGCCAGATCCCTCCGGTGTATAAGGCCTACCAGGGATCGAGTGACTAGGTCTAATGGCTTTGCCAGCGAGGTGTGGGTAAGGCATGGGCTCGACACCCGTGGGGTGGAGTTCACCTTCCAAAGGGTTAAGTCGAATAAGGGCGTTGGCCCTCTAGTCACCTTTGGGTGCGGCATGTAGATCTCGGAGGGGAGTGATCCCCCACCGCCCCATCGGGGCTGGGAGATGTAACCCGTGAATAATAGCCCCTTTGGCTATGCACCCGTGGGCTACTCTCTGATCCGGTCCCAACACTTTTCAACCTACTCGCAAAGTGTGCACAGGGAGGGGCGGATGGAATGGACAACCCTAAGCCATGTTCTTATGCCCGGCCCAACCCATTGTCATGATTACATGCCTGCGCGACCTAACTCGAGGAGACCCAAGCTAGTCCTCCTTCCCCGAGTCTGAGCCTTGGGTAGGAACTTCCTTTGTATTGTGCTGATCTTTGTCTATCACGGATATTGATGTGCCACCCTACGAGGTGGATATATGATGTTATGTTACCGGCGTGTATGTTTTACGCTTCCAGGCTAGGTAGGCCCCGAGGAAGACGGGGTAAAATGACCCCTTCACTCTTCCCATTGTGGACTCTAGGGCGACACACGGTGATATGTGGAGGGCCCCATCGCATGTGTAGCTGGTGCGGGGATGAACTCTGGTTGTATACGGTGCGGGCATCGTATATGATTAGGGGACGTCACAGTGGTATCAGAGCTATGTTCTTGGAGAGCAAGAGCAAAGCACTGACCATACTCCCAGTAGTACTAACTTGATAGGATCTTCAAGCCTCGAAAAGTGGGAAATTTTTTTCTCATTTTTGGTAGTTATGCTAAGCTAGTAACAGTTAAGTGAATTGGAACTTAATAAGACTAAAAAGAATGAGCCAAAAATTTGCCAAGTAAAAGTGGTCTCACAAAAACCGGGCAAAGAACTAAACTTTAGTTTTTGAGCGAGGCAAGTCGTGAGACATCGAGCCAAGGTCACTCAAACATGACGAATTTGAGAAAACTAAGGTGGTAAGGCTAATTCTAAGATAGGAATTAATTATAATAGCATGTTTTAATTACTTAAATTACTTAAAGATATGTGAAATCTCACAGCTCGCGCCTGGTTTTAAAACTAAACTTTAGTTTTTGAGCGAGGCGCGACCTGTGAGACCAATAAGTAGAAAAAGTCTGAAATAAGTGTAAGTTTTAATTAAATAGGTACCTTAGCAGGCTAAATAGAGCAACTTGAATTTTGACCTAAAATTTCCCAAGCTATAAATAGAAGTAGACCCCCCTCATTTGAATGTTCCCGCCTTAGAACAAGCTCTCGCTCTCTAAAGGCGATCTTTGCCCGGATCCGGGCTGACGATCACCAAACATGGCACGAACCAAGCAGATCATGAGGAAAAGCCCGCCTCGGGCGAGCACCAGCCGATGCCGGGTATTTATTCTACAAGATGCTCCAGAGCCCCGAACCCTAACGGTCAACCTTCTTCGAGTGAGGGAGAACCTTCGAACGAGCAAAATCAAGAAGAGGAAGTACATTCAGAGGCCGGGATGGAAGTGATTGAGGAAGAGGAGGAGGGAGCGCAGAGGGAAAAGAGAACCAAGGCCCGAGAAGAACAGAGGATGCCGACGCCAGAGCCGACCATTGAAGAACAAGTCGAGGCCCTGATTCAGAAAAAGAAGTGAGGAGCAAAGAAGAGCGAAGAGCGAAAGCCGAGGCTCGAAAGCCGGCAGAAGCAGCACTACACGCTTTCATCAGAAATATGAACGCCGAAAGAAAAAGGGAACAAAAGAAGAGGAGAAGAGAAGAGGATGAGGCAAAAGCTACCGAGAACCCAAGAAGAAGAAGGGCAAAGCCGTGGAGCAGCCCAAAAGGAAGCTAAAGAAAACGCCCAATCCTAAGATAGTGATAGCCGAACGACCACCTGATCAGCCCCCGGCGACCTCGGACGATTCTGACGAAGATCATAATCCCAACACCGAGGGAGCAAAGTTCCTCCAAACCCCGATCGAAGGAGCGGTGGTGACCGAAAGCGATAGCACCCGAGGAGGAGCAAAGAGGACCACGTTGAAGAAGCCCCCCTCCTTACCCGAAATGGGGCAGGAAGAAGCAACCCCTGCCGCCCGAGTCTTCGTCACCAACCCCATCAAAGTCTCACGAAAGCGAAAGATGCGGGACCCACGAGGCCTATATGAAGGAGTGGGAGGCATACAACTCCTACTACCCGAGAACAGGTCGGGGACCATCGAAGGGGTCACCCCACAAAGCAAAGAGACCCTCGACCCCCACCACCCAAGCCCAAGGTCCCAAAAAGCCTTCCCGAGAAGAAGCTCACTAAGAAGCGGCTCGAGCAAAAGAGCACTACGGAGATTCGGCACTTCAGTAAGCAGCCTCACGCTTTCCTCGATTCCCCGTGCCCCCTTCGCCGACTAGTTAGAGAGGTAATGCAGGATTTCGGGACTGACTTTAGGGTCCGAGATGAAATGCTTCGCTGGCACTACAAGAAGCGGCGGAAGCGCTTTATAGTGCAACATTTTGAAGACTCAACATCTTACACTTGCTCATGCCAAACGAGTAACCCTTATGAGGCAAGACATGTATCTTGCTAGGCGCGATAAGGGAGAACGCCCTTAGAACCTTTTTGTAAATAATTGAAAATTTTGTAAAATGGAACAATTTTGTGTACTTTTTAGTTGCCCGAACTTAACTAATTAGGACGAAGTTAGCGGTTTTAGCTTTTATTTCAGCAAAATAGGACATTTGCAGACCGAAAGGCGTGATGTCTCACAGCTCGCGCCTGGTCGAAGAACTAAACTTTAGTTTTTGAGCGAGGCGCAAGCTGTGAGACCTCCTAACATTTCTTCACCAGAACTTGCCAAAATGATCTTCAACCTGTTGTATAGCATCTTTCAGTAATCCAGCCATGCTCTAACACTTGAACTAGTCTTCAAATTCCCATTTTGACCTTATTATAGACTACAAACACCCAACCCGAAGAATTTTCCATGTCCCTCAAAAATTAGGGTTTTCCTCTTTTCTATAAATAAGCCCCTCATTTTACACGTAGCACCCTACAAGTTTGCTCCTGCTCTTTTAGCCGATTTTCCAACTCCCTGAGGCGCTCTTGCAACCATTTGCTACTCTCTTCCGCATTGAACTCATGGCAACCTCTGATTTCCGCAGATGGTACAGCGCCAGCGCTCATGCTGCCGAGGCCGACATCGATGAAATTTTCCATGTCTTCCGGAAGGAGGTAGATGTCCAAGCAACTTTGCACGCAACCCCACTTACAAAGAGTCCCGCCTCAATTCCAAGCTAGGGTAGAGCCATCTCTAGTGCAGCTCCCACCACTGCGTGGGTTACTTTGTTCCTAGGCAATCCCCTTGAAGCGACTTTTTAGGCGATGTTCCAAACATTGCCAAGTACCTCACAAACAAGGCGCAGCGCACGCCCGAGCCAATGGTCCTAACTGTCAATAGGACCAAATACTTCTCTTTCAACACTGCCTTGGCAATTTTTCTTACCCATCGTGCCGAAAACACTGTGGGAGAAACCTCCATTCCCCCCATGGACGTGGACCCATTAGCCATAGCAGGTGAACAAGCGGCTCATACGCAATCTGAACAGGGAGCATGAAGGAAAAAGAAGAAGACTCGAAGAAGAGGAATCAGAAGAGGAGGAAGACTCGTCCGAACTCGACCCGGAAAAGCGTGACGAAGAAACAAGAGTGGCAAGACTTGAATTAAACTGTTAGGGCAATCGATACCTGTTCATGCAAGTTCACAACCTCCACACATGTTCACATGTTCATGCAACTTTGCAACCTCCTCCATACATATTCACAAGATTACTTAAATTGTCTAGGCAATGCGGTGCTTGCTTCATGCAACTTCCCAACCTCAAGAGATATTTACAAGATAAACTTTACAACCTCCTCAATGAGAACTCATTTGCCAAGACCTTGCCCATGCTCCCAACAATGGCGCTTTGAAATTCCTTAGAAGATACAATTCAATATCCCTTTAGCCCCCTCCATTTTGCTTTTGTCCCAGAAATTGTGCATTGGTTTGCCTAAAGACAAAACGCCGGATCTCTTATGAGTAAGGAGGTACTCCTCTTCAATGTGCAATTTTCAAGATGTCAACAATTAAATGATATTTTGAAAATTTTTGTTATAATAAAAAGTTTATTGCACACTTTTTTCCATTGCAATAAAACATTTACAGATTTCCAATCGATGCCCAAAGAACTTGAGCACCATTACTAGTATAATATAAATATAACTTCTTACGCATTTTTAAATGTTTTGTTGATATATTTTGTAACGAACTATTACCAACAACACATATAATGCAACAGAACAAACAAAACTAACCGTACAACCATGACCAATTGTGTATGCAGAAAGGGAACAACGTACACTCGAGCAAAACAGGAGGCCCAACAGAGATGAAGAAACTCCTGACAGGCAACCCCTTCAAAGGAACCTCTTCGAGGGATATGGCCCCATGACACGAAGAAGAGTTGTGCGCCAGATCTAATGCACCCTGGACGGATAAAGGCCCTACTAGCAGCCCAAGCATCATCCGGCCATTAATCGACGCCCAAAAGCCTGGGAAAGACAAGAAAAGGAGTAAGAGAAGGAGGTCCCTAGCACGCGGAGACCTCCGAATCAAGCTCAACCCTGACTCGAAGTCCCAAAAGAGGCCGAAAGCGGCCGGACCGTAGAGAGACGGCGCACGGAGGGACACTAAGGCCCTAGATTACCGTAAGAAGGTGGACTCAAGACTGGCAATGTTTGAAAGCCCGAAAACTCGAGCAGCTGCGGCGAGAACAGATCCGGCCTAGAGGCGAGGCATGGTACGGACGAAATGAGTGAGAGTACGGCAATGCCTATGGCATGAAGGACAAAGACAAAGGTGGGTGGCGGCAACCAACCCGAAAGGGGCCGCATATGGTGGAAGGGCTATGCCAAAGCCCATGGGTTGAGCGAGGACGCATGCCGATTTAAGAAGTTCTCAAAACTTTCAAGAAACACTATGTCCCTCGAACACAAGTCGAACATGATGCAGCAGCTTTTTTACAGATTGCGGCGAGGGGTACAAGAGCGGTCGCGAATCAAGAATTCATGAGGCTAAGACTCAGTATGTGCCTAAATCGAGCGAAAAACACGCAGTTGAAAAGCTACATAGAAGGGTTTTGAACGAGGAACTCAGAAACTTGTAAGGGCAATAGACCCCAAAATGATTAATCAAGGCGGAGTCCAAGGCAATTAGTTTGCAAGGATCGGGACCGCAAAAGCAATACCTGAGGCGCAGCCTTACTATCGGGGACGGAGGGAAAGCAACAGGGAGCTACAGTCCTAGGGCAGCCGGCCCAAGCCCAAAGAAAGTCCCCATATAATAGCAACCCGGGGGTGCACCGCAGCGCAATCTCGGCGCTCTTCAAATAAGCGCCCGAGCCAATGGTCCTAATCATCAATAGGTCCAAATACTTCTCTTTTCAACACCGCTGCCTTGGCAATTTTTCTTACCCATCGTGCGAAAACACTTGTGGGAGAAACCTCCATTCCCCCATGGGCGTGGACCCATTAGCCATAGCAAGAACCATAACGGCTCCTTACGCACACGCAACTGAGCAGGAAGGGGAAAGAAGAAGACTCCGAGAAGAAGAGGAATCGAGAGAGGAGGAAGACTACGTCGAACTTCGACCAGCGGAAGAGCGGCGACAGGCAGAACAAGAGTGGCAAGACTTCGAATTAAACTGTTAGGGCAATCGATACCCTGTTCATGCAAGTTCACAACCTCCACACATGTTCACATGTTCATGCAACTTTGCAACCTCCTCCATACATATTCACAAGATTACTTAAATTGTCTAGGCAATCGGTGCTTGCTTCATGCAACTTCCCAACCCTCAAGAGATATTTACAAGATAAACTTTACAACCTCCTCAATGAGAACTCATTTGCCAAGACCTTTGCCCATGCTCCCAACAATGACGCCTGAAATTCCTTAGAAGATACAATTCAATATCCCTTTATAGCCCCTCCATTTTGCTTTTGTCCCAGAAATTGTGCATTGGTTTGCCTAAAGACAAAACGCCGGATCTCTTATGAGTAAGGAGGTACTCCTCTTCAATGTGCAATTTTCAAGATGTCAACAATTAAATGATATTTTGAAAATTTTTGTTATAATAAAAAGTTTATTGCACACTTTTTTCCATTGCAATAAAACATTTACAGATTTCCAACTGATGCCCAGCAACGCTGGGCACCATTACTAGTATAATATAAATATAACTTCTTCTGCATTTTTAAATGTTTTGTTGATATATTTTGTAACGCAACTATTACCAACAACACATATAATGCAACAGAACAAACAAAACTAACCGTACAACCATGACCAATTGTGTATGCAGAAAGGGAACAACGTCTGATCGAAAAACAAAACAGAGGCCCAACAGAGATGAAGAAACTCCCCGACGTAAACCCTTCAAAGGAACCTCTTCGAGGGATATGGCCCCATGACACCAGAAGAAGAGTTATGCAGGGAATCTTGAAGAACTGACCAGATAAAGGCCCTACTAGCAGCCCAAGCATCATCCGGGCCACAATCGACGCCCCGAAAGTCGGGGAAAGACAAGAAAAGGAGTAAGAGAAGGAGGTCCCCTAGCACAGAGACCTCCGAATCAAGCTCAACCTCGGACTCGAGTCCCAAAGAGGCCGAAAGGTAGCCGGACCGTAGAGACGGCAGACAGAAGGACACTAAGGCCCTAGATTACCAGAAGAAGGTGGACTCAGCACTGGGCAATGTTTGGAAAGCCCGGAAACTCGAACAGTTCTCGGGCGAGAACAGATCCGGCCTAGAAGCGGAGGCATGGCTGGACGAAATGAGTGAGTACGGCAACGCCTATGGCATGAAGGACAAAGACAAAGTTATGTGGGTGGCCAACTAACCCCGAAGAACATGCGCATATGGTGGAAGGGCTATGCCAAAGCCCATGGGTTGAGCAGGGACGCATGCCGATTTAAGAAGTTCTCAAAAGCTTTCAAGAAACACTATGTTCCTCGGGAACACAAGTCGAACATGATGCAGCAGTTTTACAGATTGCAGCAGGGGTACAAGACGGTGCAGAAGTACACCGAAGAATTCATGAGGCTAAGACTGTATGTGCCTAAACTGAGCGAAAAACACGCAGTGGAAAGCTACATAGAAGGGCTGAACGAGGAACTCAGGAAACTCGTAAGGGCAATAGACCCCAAAACAGTGTCTGAAGCGGAGTCCAAGGCAATTAGTTTGCAAGGATCGGGACCGCAAAACAGCGCACAGAGGCAGCCTTACTATCAGGACAGAGGGAAAGCAACAGGGAGCTACAGTCCTAGGGCAGCCAGCCCAAGCCCAGCAAAGTCCCCATATAATAGCAACCAGGGTGCACTGCAACGCAATCTCGACGCTCTTCAGCGCACGTCCGAGCCAATGGTCCTAACTGTCAATAGGTCCAAATACTTCTCTTTCAACACTGCCTTGGCAATTTTTCTTACCCATCGTGCCGAAAACACTGTGGGAGAAACCTCCATTCCCCCCATGGACGTGGACCCATTAGCCATAGCAGCAGAACAACGGCTCCTTACGCAATACGAACAGGAGCAGGAAGGAAAAGAAGAAGACTCAGAAGAAGAGGAATCAGAAGAGGAGGAAGACTACGTCGAACTCGACCCGGCGGAAGAGCGGCGACAGGCAGAACAAGAGTGGCAAGACTTCGAATTAAACTGTTAGGGCAATCGATACCCTGTTCATGCAAGTTCACAACCTCCACACATGTTCACATGTTCATGCAACTTTGCAACCTCCTCCATACATATTCACAAGATTACTTAAATTGTCTAGGCAATCGGTGCTTGCTTCATGCAACTTCCCAACCCTCAAGAGATATTTACAAGATAAACTTTACAACCTCCTCAATGAGAACTCATTTGCCAAGATTTGCAAATGCTCCCAACAATGACGCCTGAAATTCCTTAGAAGATACAATTCAATATCCCTTTATAGCCCCTCCATTTTGCTTTTGTCCCAGAAATTGTGCATTGGTTTGCCTAAAGACAAAACGCCGGATCTCTTATGAGTAAGGAGGTACTCCTCTTCAATGTGCAATTTTCAAGATGTCAACAATTAAATGATATTTTGAAAATTTTTGTTATAATAAAAAGTTTATTGCACACTTTTTTCCATTGCAATAAAACATTTACAGATTTCCAACTGATGCCCAGCAACGCTGGGCACCATTACTAGTATAATATAAATATAACTTCTTCTGCATTTTTAAATGTTTTGTTGATATATTTTGTAACGCAACTATTACCAACAACACATATAATGCAACAGAACAAACAAAACTAACCGTACAACCATGACCAATTGTGTATGCAGAAAGGGAACAACGTACAGTCGAGCAAAACAGGAGGCCCAACAGAGATGAAGAAACTCCTGACAGGCAACCCCTTCAAAGGAACCTCTTCGAGGGATATGGCCCCATGACACCAGAAGAAGAGTTGTCGCAGATGCGAACAGACCTGGACCAGATAAAGGCCCTACTAGCAGCCCAAGCATCATCCGGGCCACAATCGACGCCCCGAAAGTCGGGGAAAGACAAGAAAAGGAGTAAGAGAAGGAGGTCCCTAGCGCGAGACCTCCGAATCAACCAACCTCGGACTCGAGTCCCAAAAGAGGCCGAAAGCAGCCCGGACCGTAGAGACGGCGGGATGTGAGGGACACTAAGGCCCTAGATTACCGTAAGAAGGTGGACTCGGCAATGTATGGAAAGCCCGAAACTTCGACAGTTCTCGGGCGAGAATGTAGATCCGGCCTAGTGGCGAGGCATGGCTGACGAAATGAGTGAGTATGGCAATGCCTATGGCATGAAGGACAAAGACAAGCAGTGGTGGCGACATTAACCAACCCTCGAAAGGGGCCGCGACGCGATATGGTGGAAGGGCTATGCCAAAGCCCATGGGTTGAGCGAGGACGCATGCCGATTTAAGAAGTTCTCAAAAGCTTTCAAGAAACACTATGTCCCTCGGGAACACAAAGTCGAACATGATGCAGCAGCAGTTTTCTGATTAAAAAGGGGGGTACAAGAGCGGTGCGTATACAATCAAGAATTCATGAGGAGGCTAAGATCAGATGTGCCTAAACCGGAAAAAAAAGCACGATGGAAAGCTACATAGAAGGGTCAACGAGGAACTCAGAAACTTCGTAAAGGGCAATAGACCCCAAAACGATTGTGCGGCGGTAGTCCAAGGCAATTAGTTTGCAAGGATCGGGACCATAAAAACGAACGCGCAGGGCAAACCTTTACTATCGGGGCCGAGGGAAAGCAACAGAAAGCTACAGTCCTAGGGCAGCCAGCCCAAGCCCAGCAAAGTCCCCATATAATAGCAACCAGGGTGCACTGCAACGCATAATCTCGGCCTCTTCAGCGATTTCGGGAAAAGATAGAAGAAACTCATTAACAGATGTCGACTTCAAGGAAGTATGGGCAAGCGCTTTGGCAAGGAAGCGAACGGATAAGGAGAGGGAAGCCTTCAAAAACTTTAAGAAGGAAGGTAACCTCCTATACCATAAGAACAAGTTGTGCGTGCCGGAATCATCTGGAGTAAGGAAGTTGATCCTCCACGACACCCACAACAGCCCAATAGCTGGCCACGCAGGATTTATGAAGACATATTTTAAAGTGCGTAGCAGCTACTATTGGCCGGGAATGAAGAAGCAAATAGCCCGCTACATCAAGGAATGTCAGCTTTTCCAGCAAACAAAGGCAGAACAACTCCGAATACCGTGGGGAACCATTAGCCCCCCAAACGCTAAGTGGGAAGTAGTCGGCATGGACTTTATAATGGAGATTTCTGAGGGCGGTAAGAGGCAAGGATGCCTTAATGGTCGTGGTGGACAAGTTGTCGAAAATGGCACATTTTGTGCCTTGCAGGACCACGGACACAGCTATGGACACGGCAAAGCTCTTCACCAAAGAGATCTTCAGACTCCATGGCATGCCAAGGGAAATCATCTCCGACCGAGATCCGAAGTTCATCAGTGCTTTTTGGCAGGATCTCTTCATAACGATTGGAACAAAATTATCCATGAGCACGGCCTATCATCCTCAGACGGATGGGCAAACAGAGCGTGTCAACAGAATATTGGAAGACATGCTCCGGAACCACGCCCCTGAACAAGCAAGGTATGTGGGAGGAATTTATTCACTTGGTGGAATTTGCATACACAGCACCAAGCAAGAATCATCCCAAATGTCCCCGCTCATGATCAACTACTGGCTACCAATGCCTAACCTGCACACTTGGCACAATCCCGTGTCAAAGTGGAAGTCTCTCAACAAATGCTGGCGACATGCATGCGCCTCGTAGAAGAAGTGGGGATACCTCCTAGCAGCAAAGAAGTCGTCAAAGAGCATCACGACAAGCATCAAACAAATCGTGGAATTTGAAGTTGGCGCGACAATGTGTGGCTCAAGATCAAGGTAAAAGCGGTGCTCCGCGATCGAAAATTGCAAGAAGCTTGCTCCAAGGTGGGCTGGACCATTCAAAATAGTCAAGAGAGTGGGTAACCAATCCTACTGACTAGACTTACCAGCACACTTAAAGATACACAAAAGTCTTCCACGCGAGTCTGGCTGAAGAAGCATACTCCCAATCCGTAAGAAGTTTTGGACACTCCAACGATGTTGGAAATGACGTAAGAGCGTTAGAAGTAGTTCGAGCTAATTCTTGATAAAGCATTCAAGAAAACAAGGAGATCGGAGTTTCTCCAATACTTAGTCAAGTGGAAACACTTGCCGCTGGAAGACGCGACATCGGTACTCAAAAGAGATCCGGAAAAACAAGTACCCACAGTTTATGGAGCAATGGAATGGCAAGGTCATCTCCCAAGAAATCGCCTCAGGCATGTCGATTTGAGTAGATTAATAGCTTGTTTAGGATAATCCACATGCAACCTATGAGGTTAAGGTTGCATGCGTTGTTGCCGGCGATGAGATTACTACGGTGATCTCTAGGGCGTGGTGTAATGTCAATGTAGGCATGACCACGGTTCGGCTTGGAAAGTCTACTGGCCATCCCGCGAGTAGACGACCTCGAAGAAAGGAGGTCATGAGAATGCATTGATAGGAAAAGCACCTCTAGCCCCATATATGCTTTGATAGGAGGAATCGGGCTTCACGCCCCATATACGGGAAGGACCTATCCGCCCATGGCAACTAGGGTGTAGGCATGAGCGGCATATAGGCATATAGGCTACTGCCTCCACGCCATAATGGAAGATTCACCCTCTTCCTACGCCGGGAGATTAGCCATGCATCCATGTAGATAGGTGGGGTGGTCACCATATAACCAAAATGTTATTAATAATTATGGTACTAACGTAGTATTGACCTGCAGGCCAATAGAGCGCTCCGGAGGGCCACGAGGTCGAACTACGAAGACTTGCAACACAATTTTGTTATAATGTGTTGCAAGGAATAAAGAGTACCTCAAGCAATAATTGTATATATAACTAGTAACAGTGCCCAGCGTTGCTGGGTATATATAAATGTTGGAAACTTGTGCATTTGTGTATAGTAACTTCTGAGCCATTGGATCATTTTGGAAAGTTGTGCATTTGCGTAGAGTAACTTTTGGGCCATTCGATTATTTTGGGAACATGTAGATTGCAAGTGGCCATGTCTATGAGTTGTTGATATTGTGTACTAAATCTCATATAGTCACTCTCTCTCTCTCTCTCTCTCTCTCTCTCTCTCTCTCTCTCTCTCTCTCTCTCTCTCTCTCTCTCTCTCTCTCTCTCTCTTCTATTCTATTCTATTCTATTGTATAGTACAGCGTTGTTGGGCATATGTTGGCAGTACAGGCTCAATGGGGGCTGGGCTATAAGGCAATTGTTGTGATGTAGTTGCTAGGCTTTAAGGTGGTTTATAGGCATTATATTAAGGTTAAAGTGGTTTATAAGCATTGCTATTTTGTACACTTCATATCTTTGCCCATGGGGAACCCCCGCCAAGTTATTAAATATTGTGTTAGGTTGTAAGGTGGTTTATAAACATAGGCTAAAAGGTGGTTTATAGCCATTGTTATTTTGTACATGGGTCCATATCTTTGTCCATGGGGAATCCCAACAACGTTATGATTCACGACATGCGGACAATAATTTTATAATATAAGAAGCAAATCAAGCCCAACATTGCTAGGCAGTAAGTTGGCAACCTCCAAATGAATATGTTGCAGTAGTTTGATCACATCAGAATATAAAGTTTTTGATATTGGATTAATCAATAATCACTAATAAGTCACCGTAGCCTTTACAATGCTCAATATTAAAACATAATTATATGCACAAAATGAAGCTATGATTGGTGCTATAAACCAAGCTTTAATTGGTGTTATAAGATTGAATCGTATGAAATAACTTGTGCCCATTGCACACTTATTAATGTACATCACAATGCGTGCAAAACAATGTATTACATTAGATATAATCAGTTAGTTGAGATGTTAAACTAACAATAGTACTATTCTTGTGGTAATTTCACGTTCTTAAGTTTCTAACATTTTCAAAGACATGTGAAATAGATAATTTTCTTTACTGTCTCCTTGTTGAACACCGAACATCTAGCTTCTAAAGACAGAAAAGATGGTGCTAATTAACAACTGCCACCTTAGAATTTTCTTTGTTACGTAAGGAAATTTCAGGATGTTGCTTGCCGCAAATAGGATGGTCCCTCTTATCCTCTTCCACATCCAAATTATTAAGACTGACACTTACAAAAGCTACTGCAACAACTGGGGCCAAGACCTTGCTTGTCGGAGTGTAGCTTCCTTTTATGGCATATCTTAATCAAAGTGTCACTCTCATTTGCATAGCAAAGACTGTCGATTTTATCATTCAAGAAACAATAGCCATTCTGTGTTTTCAGAGAATGCAGCCTTACATGAAGAACTCCTTTCGCATATTCTCTCACAGCCAGCTTCATTAGTGTTATTAGCTATAGGCATGGCAGCAGTAAAAATCAAACCCATTTTCTGTTACCATTTTGCACTGGCCAGACTACGCTCAGATTTGAGTAGGCACTCGGATATGAGAGGCTGTATATATGAATCATTCAAAGCACATCCCAAGCAGGTATCATTTTTGCATAGGCCATATGTGCCACAATAGTAAGGAATGCTACAGACCTTTGTAGGCCTTCTGCTCCACATTTTATCCATTCTAAGAACGCTCCTTTTAAGCCTAGCCAAGCCCACATAATTTTTAGATTCCAAATGCAGACTTAGAATTTGGGAAACAACTGAATCTCCACTAAGTTACAGTTCTTCCAATTAAGTTAGCCTACGGCCAGCTTCATTACTGTCATTAGCTACAGGCATGACATCAGTATTTCTCCAATAACCAAACCTATTTTATGTATAACCAAACCTATTTTATGTTACCATTTTGCACTGGCCAGACTGACGCTTGGATTTTAGTAGTCACCCAGATGTAAATTTAATGGCTTGATATGAGAGGTTGTGTGTATGAATCATCCAAAGCACATCCCAAGCAAATATCATTTTTGCACATGCCATATGTGCCACAATAGTAAGGAATACTACAGGGCCTTTGTAGGCCTTTGTGGACCACACTGCTCCACATTTATCCATGCTAAGAATCGACACTTTTTAAGCCCGGCTAAGCCCACATAGTTTTTCGATTCCAAATGCGGACTTGGAATTCAAATTTATACTCACAAGATTAGCATAAAAAAAAGGTAGAGAGAAGATCCAAAAATCGAATTATACATCACAATAAACATGTGGCATACCACAGAGTTGTTGGATCCCCAGGTCTCACCGCCCCGCAATGAAAGCAAAATATCATGAAGCGTAAGGAATACTCATGGGATGCGATCCAAATTTCACAGAGAAGAACCAGTTTGTTGTAACCTTGAATGCTTATTCTAGAACTATAACGTGTTTGCAAGATCGCACCTCTGACTAAAAGCATGTGACTCAGAGCAAACTAAACAATGTAAGCACCATTGCATACACGATTCTAGCAAGCTTGCAATACCTTGATAGGGAAGAATCCGCTTGTTGTAACCCTAAATGCGATCTTACGGCCCAAAGTATCGTTTGCCATAACGATCTCGAAGGAACCAAACAAATGCTCACAAAGTCAATCAAACGCATCGGAATAAAAACAAAGGAGTCGAGAATGCCGGAGTGCAAAAGAGGGATACAAAATGCTCACTGCAAATTTTGTGAAAGGCTTTCTCTTAAACCCGCAAGAATAGAGTTGCATATGCCAAATCCGGCGCCTTCTATCATCCTATATTCAATCGGGACGCATACTGCTCCAAAATGCTCCAACGAAGCTCCCACGCCCACCGAGGAGCGGGGGTTACCTAAGGAACCAAAGCGGTACCTCACAAAGCCGAATCAAACGGGCATCTAATAAAAACAAAGGAGTCCGGAATCTTGAGTGCAAAGAGGGATACCAAAATGCTCTGCTGCAAATTTTGTGAAAGGCTTTCTCTTAAACCCGCAAGAATAGAGTTGCATATGCCAAATCCGCTGCCTTCTATCATCCTATATTCAATCCAGACGCATCTGCTCCAGCTCCAACGAAGCTCTACTGCCACCGAGGAGCGGGGGTTAAAAAAATAGGGTTTTCTTTCGACATGCGATCTCAAACAAATTTTAGACCGCACGATCTCCTCAAACAAATTCCAGGCCGCACGATCTAGGGCGAGATTCACAACGGACACACTGAATAACATTACAATATAAATAATAGACTGAAACTTTAGGAGTTATTGTTATAATGACATAAGTGATAACTATTGAATTGAATAATCTTCTTATATTATAATGTTTTGGGGTGTTGTATCTAGCCCTAGATCCAACGGCTGAAATCTCGGGCTAAGATCTAATGGCCGTAGGGAAAAAAAAGGGGGCCTAGCTGTGGTGAAGCTTCTCTTTTTTTTTCACCTCCGTTCTTTTTTTCCCCTCCCTACTCATGCCGTAGACGTTTGAAATGGCCTAACCTGAATCAACACTTAAGGCGGCACCAAAAGAAAAGACGGCTTCTTCTCATAGGAAATGGTTCTGGCGATTTATTGACGAGTCTTTAGAGCATTTGGTGATCTCCGATTTGGTGAAGTGTGCTTTTTGCAGGTAAAGCTATAAGAATCGTGCAAAGCAGGAGCTTCTTAGATTCTGAAGCTTCTTTTGGTGCAGGAGAAGCAACAGTTGCAAGATTCCTTGACTCATATTTAGGGCATCATGATTCAGCTACGAAATGCCATGTATTCCTTCATCTGCAATTTGCCAGCCTCACCGGTACTCCATTGTGGAGCTTCAAACAGGTTTAAACCAGTTTCTTCTTAAATCCGACCAGTTTGCATGCTATATCATTTAGGACATAAATGGAAGAGCGTAATTTAACCCTGCCATGGCTGGCTGTTGATCGGCTTCCAGACCTTGGTGCAGAGTATGGCTGGCTTAGTTAAGTTCTTTTCTCATTTTTTGTTCTATTATGCTGTTGTACTTAAGTTGTTTTGTGCATTCTGTGCCCTGTGCTCATTTTAACTCAGGTCTTATAGCAAGGGTGCATTACCGATTTTTCGTCACTGTTACAATGCAGTCAAGTATGAAGCTAAGTTGAAGGAGAGGTGAAGCGTTGAGAGTTCCAAATTGACGAAGGTATATTTCTCCTTGCAGTTTCTTTGCTATGAAGTTCATTCTTTTCGTTCTGCTTCACAAGTGCAATCTGGCAACAGAAAGCCAGAAAACTTGCACCTAGGAACAAAACTCAAGAAACTGCTCGCAGTAGGCAGCTTATGTGTGATTAACATTATAAAGATAAAGGAGATACAAGCTTGCTCAGGGTGATTATTATTAAGGTTTAGTTGCATGGTGGTGGGTGTTTTAGCTCAACATCTTCAAGATGCTGAACCATTACTTCACCTCACTCTATGTTTGAAATGTCTTATGCAAGAAATGTAGATGACTTTGCTTTTGCAGTTTACATTGCAGAATACAGTTTATATTGCAGAATACAGGGCAGTATGCGTTTGCCATGTATATAATGTGTTGGGCGGGAACCCCTACTCTCAGCTTCAACATCTCTATCAACAACTGGTCAAGCATCCTAGCATCATATAGAATTATATGATGCAGTGTGTGGTGGCATAACTGCTACTGTTATCTATGGTGATGTAAATTTGTAGAATGCTTAGAACTTCCTCCCAATATGTCCAAAAATTAGTTCAAAGATCTCTTTGCATGGAAGGGGAATAATCCAAACCAACAGGAGTTACAAGAACTATGAGGGTGGCAAACAAATGATTGCACTCGATCTGCATATTCTCCCCAGTCCTATAGCAGGTTACAGTGACATGTGACATGTGCCTACAGGGTAACATTTTTTAAAAACTCAAACCAGTTATGTTTTGGTGATATTTGGAGACAAAAGCTCCCATAGATTATTGGAATGAGCCGGATTTTGTTTAATTTGTACCCATTTTGAGGACGGATATCATATTTAGTAAATTCTCTGCTGTTTGTTCCTTTATGCTTATATAACTGTATTGCCATATCCTAAATATAAGTGTGTTGCCATGTCCATTTCCAACAACTACAACTACAAGCCATGTCCTTTTCCAACTACAACTTTATACTTAAATAATTGTATTGCCATATCCTTTTTTAACAACTACAACGATAGTAAAGGATGTAACTACGTGTGACGTGGATAAAAAAGATAGAACATTAAGTTACAACCACATGAACAAGGTCACACTAAATAATGCAATACGTGCAATAAATGCAATGTCTTCAAAAGGCTTACATGGGTGTTGTGCACATTCATACACAAGCAACAAAAAAATGGAATAGATGTTTGTAGCCAGAAGACATCCATATTCATATACAAGTAGCAAGAATAGAACACAAGAGAAGGAAAAGTGACTATAGAAGACATCCATATTCATATACAAGTAGAACACAAGAGAAGGAAAAGTGACTATACGAGATTAGATACACAACATCAACAACTCATAAACATAGCCACTTGCAATCTACAGCTTCCCCAAATGATCCAATGACGAAGAAGTTATCATACGCAAATGCACAAGTTCTCAACATTTATAAGTTCCCAAATTATGCCCAGCAACGCTGGGCACCGTTACTAGTAGTATAATAATGTTCTATAAATATTACCTTGAGGTAATCCTACGAAATACATAACTATAATAATAAGTATATGGTATGCATCAGGTTGATTGCAGTTAAGAAGATCCCAAGGTGGGGGTGACCCAAGATGCCGCGACATCAATCAATCTGGGAGAATGTGGCGCCCAAAGAGATATACCGGTCTGGATGTATACCGTCTCAGTCTTGAACGCCAGCATTACCACCAGCCGTCCCGGTCGGCGACGTCGCGGCGCCGGATGAATACTCAAGCAAGGACGCCCTAGGGGGCAACTTGCAATGGTGCGCACACTTAGCAATGCGCGCACCTTTAGACCTTTAAACCCTTAAAGGTAGACAAAGGGGTCATGGGAACCCTAAACCTAACCGATAGCCTACATAGGGCACCAAACCCTAACATTCCCTTTTTTCGCCCACGCACCTTCGAGTCCGATTCGCTACCGAGGAGTCAATTCCAACTCCCACGACCGCCAAAGATGCCCCAAATTGTCGATCATCCTTCCGACCGCATCCCGAGAATAGAGACATGGACGCCGGATCAAGAGGAGTGAACCGTGGATCCCGGGTATTTTGGTCGATTGAATAGCTTAAACCTCATTCCAAAATCTCGAACTAGTAGGTTTAGCCTATTAAATCAGCCCCTTAGTAGCCCAACGCACCCCGAGATTAACTCTAACTAAAAGAATTGACTCTATGTATTAGATTAGTTCTTATTATTTATGATCATATGATGGATGGTTGTATTCGTGGACTCATTGTATTGGGAAGGGTGGGTAGAGACTTAAAGCTTAGTAGATGATGCTCCTAGCTAGTCCCTCTTAGTGCATTACTAGAATTCTACTGCACAAGAACCCCACCTCGGTTGTGGGTGGAGGGGCGGACCGGCTTAGAATGAGGTTCGTGTTCTCACCCTTGACCCATCCCTCCTCGTGTGTAAGGCCTCACCGGGGATCGAGTGACTAGGTCTAAATGGCTTGCCACCGAAAAGTGGGTAAGGCATGGGCTCCGGACACCCCGTGGGGTGGAGTTCACCTTCCCAAAGTCGGGAATAAGGGCAAAGTGGCCCTCTAGTCACCTTGGGTCAAAGATGTAGATCTCGAGGGAGTGATCCCCACCCGCCCCATCGGACCGGGGAGATGTAACCAGTGAATAGCCCCTTTGGCTATGCACCCTGAAAGCTGATCAGTCCCAACACTTTTCAACCTACTCGCAAAGTGTGCACAGAGAGGGGCGGATGGAGTGGACAACCCTAAGCCATGTTCTTATGCCACCAACCCACATGTCAGTGATTCCCCTGCCCTCATCGATCAACTCTGGACACCCAAGCTAGTCGGGCCTCCTTCCCCGAGTCCGAGCCTTGGGTAGGAACTTCCTTTGTATTGTCTTTGATCTTTTGTCTATGCAGAGATATTGATGTGCCACCCTACGAGGTGGATATATGATGTTATGTTACCGACGCAGTATGTTTACGCTTCAGCCTAGGTAGGCCCGAGGAAAGACGGGGTAAATGACCCCTTCACTCTTCCCA
This sequence comes from Isoetes taiwanensis, assembly GCA_021234155.1. Lineage (NCBI taxonomy): Eukaryota > Viridiplantae > Streptophyta > Lycopodiopsida > Isoetales > Isoetaceae > Isoetes > Isoetes taiwanensis. The sequence goes on along the minus strand of JAJEKV010000016.1, from coordinate 12,658,199 downwards.
CCGTGGACTCTAGGTGGACACAAGGATATGTGGAGGGCCCCCAGATCGCGTAGGTGGTGCGGGGATGAACTCCTGTTGTATACTCTGCGGCATATCGATATGATTAGGGACGCCACACACTTTCAGGCAGGATGTAATCGCCAAGAGGAAGAGGAGGGAGCAGAGCGAGCCGGCGACCAAGGCTCGCTGGCGAGGTAGAGGCAACACTCGAGCCGACCATGGAGGAGGAACTTCGGCTTGATTCGGAGAGAAGGAGGCGGAAGAGCGAGAAGAACAGGGAGAGCCGACCCTCGAGCCAGCTGAAGAAGAAGAACTGGCGGCGTGGATCAAAAAGCATGAAGCTAAAGAACGCTGCCAGGAGAAGAAGAGGGAAGAGAAGAAAAGGAAGAGGGACGAGGAGGAGGCTAAGGCAGCCGAAGAGTCAAGAAAAAGAAGGGGAAGTTCGTGGGAGGTAAGCAAGAGGAAACTCAAGAAAACCCCACCAACCAAGGTAGTGATTCAAGAACGCCAAAGAGACAAGCCTCCATCCTCCTGATGACTCCTGAGGATGAGGATTTTAACCCCATGATAAAGAGGCGGTCCTTCCTCGGATCCCACAATGAGCGTGCAGTACAGGACCCGGAGCAGCCCGAAGGTGTGTAGAAGCCCCCCCACCATACCCGACGTGGGGATGAAACAAAGCGCCGCGCCAGCCCGAGGGGCGTGATGTGATAGACCCCGCCAAGGTCTATCGAAGAAACTAAGGGAGCACAACGCCTTCATGGCGAAGTGGGAGGCGCATAACACGCACTATTAGGAGAATCGTAGCACGGTCGCCAAGGTGGAGTGCCTCCCAAGAAGACGCCGGCCGCCACCACGTAAGCCCAAACCTCCTAGACCACCGCCAGCAAGAAGAGAACCGCGAAAGGAGAGAGCGCAGAGGAAAGCCACCCAGAGACGGGCATTTTCAGGTACCCCGGTTCTTGATTCACTACAAAATTAAAGCCCTGTTATTTATCGCCTATTACGACGCCCGCGTCGCCGTCGTTTAGGCGTCGATGATCGACGCCAAAAAAGCCGATAAACGACGCCTATTTCGACGTCCCAGTCGATAAATGACCTTTTATCGCCGCTATACGCCGTCGCAACCGCCGCGGGTTTTAAAGCGACGACGTGGCGTCGTTCAGCGCCGCCAACGACGCCATCGCATATCGCCGGGCGGCGGCCACGTGCGTCGGCGGCGGGCGCTTCGTGAGCCCGGTTTGGCCGACGTTTAAGTTAATGCGTTTGACGCCGCTTAACGACGTGACGCGGCTTGGCGGCCGTACGGCGTTACCCGGGCCAAGTTCGACGGCGTGGCCGCCACTAATACGTGTATTAAATTTTTTTTTTTTTTTTTAATTTTTTTTTTTTAAATTGAAAAAAATAATAATAATACATTTATTATGAATGAAGTTAATACATTTAATTTAAAGCCTATAAAATGAATTTAACCAATAAAGAAATATAAGATTTTAACGTCATTAAATGATGTCGCTTAAATATATTAAAAATACAAAAATAAATGAAGCCCCCAAATTTTTTAGCTAAATACATTAATCAATAAATTAAGCTAAATACATTAATCAATACATTAAGCATATTAAAATTAAATGCTTACCTGGTACAAATTTGGCAAGGTTGTTTTGCACAAACAACGATTTGCTAGGAGTGTACATGCAAAAACAATAAATTCAATGATTAGTAAAATATTAGTATAAATAAACAACTTAAAGGAAAAAAAAATATATGGAAAATCAATGGGGAGGGGTGGTTTCAATGACGTCCCCTTCTTGGATAACAATTTAACCTAAATAAAGCATTAGTATTTTATTAGCGTATTGAAAAAATTAAATCCTTACACGGAAGAGGTGCCAACTTGTTTTGCAAGAAGAACACATTTTGCTAGGAGTGTACATGCAAAAACAAAAATTCAATGATTAGAAAGAAATAGTATAAAACAACTAATAAGGAAAAATTTTGGAAGAAGAAGGGTCTCGTCTTTTAACGGCGTCTTCTTAGATGGGAAAAAAAATAGAAGAAGAATGGAAGAATTCAAGAAGAAAAGGCTAAGAAGAAGAGGAGGAACCAAAATGGGGAGGAAGAATAATGAGAAGAAGATGAAGCCTAAGAGGAGGATTAAGAGTAAGAATTTGAATAAGAGGAGGAAGAAGTAGTATAAGAGGAGGAAGAATCGAAGAAGAAGATGACAAAGGGAATGGAAGAATATGTATGGAAGAAGGATGCAAGAATGGAAGAAGAAGAATGAAGGCACTCGTAGTCAATTGGCCTAGGAGGTGGGCTGCTTGAATCTTTAATGTAGGGCGTAAGTGTTTCTTTCTTTTTGCAAAACCATCCCAGAATTTGGTCCCTAGGGTAATTTTGGCATTCCTGACGATGTGGCGTCCCGGATCGGCATTTGAGCCCTCCGCAATGTCGAGCGACAAAACACTTTGGTTTCTACACCGCCGCCCGCAGAGGGCGCGCCTGCTTTTGATATGTTCTCCGGACGGATGTTGGATTTTTGAACCTTCTCGGACCAGGTTCCCCTCGAACGGCGATTCAACGGCCGGATACGGAAACCGGAATCCCAGTGGTCTTTAGCGTCGCCCCGCGGCCGCCGAAAGGCTGCCTCGGGGAAGCTTTTGGGGCTCGCCTCACAGGGTTCTGGACTCTCCCCTCTAATGAGGAGGCCTTGCAAGGTCCCCGCCTTGTTTGACTTGGGCAAGTGCGGCTTCGGCTGCCCAACAACAGCTGCCCGGACCGTTCTAGTTCAAACTATTTGATCTAAACCATATCCAAAATTTTGAAAGTTGGCCTCAGATGTTGGCGATGACTTAGGAAGCTAGCTGACAAAAATCAGAATTTAAGTCCGTACTATGCATTAATTACGAATTTACTTAATGTCTTGCTACCGCAGTTTTGCCCTTGACTTCTAACCGCCACAACGGGAGGAGTACAGTCCAAACTCCATTCCGCAGTTCTTGCTTCCGTTCTCAATCGCATGTGATCGGCCACGCCCAAGTGCAAAGACCAAAACTTCGGCACCCAAAACGCAAAACCCCGCTAGAACCCGGCAACTCATAGGGTTTACGTTTCGGAGGCTCTATCCTTGTCGATTTGACTAGGACCTTGCGCCCGTGTCTTGACGTGAGGGGGTGTTGGCCTTGAGCAGCACGGACCTAAAACCACCCGGAAGCGCCTTTGCCCCAAAATTCCTCTCCGGCGGCCACAGCGGCGGACGGCAACTTCCCCTCTCCCGAACCGTGATGTCTGCCTCTCGCCAATGGACTCGGAACGCCGACATTGCCCTAGGGACCAAGTTTTGTGGCTTAAGCCCGCCCTTCTCGAAGCCTAAACTATCTCATGTACAACACACTCGTAGAGTCAATTGGCCTAGGAGGTGGCCGCTGGAATAATGCAATGTAGGCGTAAGTGTTTCTTTCTTTTGCAAAACTGACCGCGTAACTTGGTCCCTAGGGTAATTTTGGCATTCGGGACGATGTGGCGAAGTCGGATCGGCATTTCGACCTCGCAATGTCGAACGACAAAACACTTTGGTTTCTATAATTGTCGCCCTTGAGCGCCTCGCGGTTTGATATGTTCTCCCGGGACGGATGTTGGATTTTTGAACCTTCGGACCAGGTTCACTGGAACGAAGGATTCAACGGCCGGATCTGAACCCGAGATTCGGGAGTGTGGTCTTTAGCGTCGCCCTCCCGTGGGCGGCCAGCCGAAAAGGCTGCCTCGGGAAGCTTTTGGGGCTCGCCTCCCCGGGTTCTACTCTCCCCTCTAATGAGGAGGCCTTGCAAGGTCCCGGCCTTGTTTGACTTGGGCAAGTGTGCCCGGCTCGCTTGCAACAACAGCTACCCGGACGTTCTAGTGCAAACTATTTGATCTAAAACCATATCAAATTTTTTTGAAAGTTGGCCTGTATGTTGGCGATGACTTAGGAAGCTAGCCGACAAAAAATCAGAATTTAAGTCCGTACTATGCATTAATTACGAATTTACGAATGTCTTGCTACTGCAAAAGCGCCCTTGACTTCTAACCGCCACAAATCGGAGGAGTACAGGTCCAAACTCCATTCCGTCCGGTTCCCCTTGCTTCGTTCTCAAATCTGCATGTGATGGACGCCACGCCCCAAGTGCAAAAGACCAAAACCGGCACCTAAAACGCAAACCCCGCTAGAACCTCGCAACTCATAGGGTTTACGTTTGGGCTCTATCCTTGTCGGTTTGACTAGGACCTTAGCGCCGTGTCTTGGCGTAGGGGGTGTTGACGCCGAGCCGCGGACCCTAAAACCACACGAAGCGGCTTGCCCCAAAATTCCTCTCCCGGCCCCCGGCGACGGACAACTTCCCTCTCGGAACCGTGATCCGCTCTCGCCAATGGACTCAGAACGTCGACATTGCCCTAGGGACGCTTTTGTGGCCGGAAGCCCACCCCTTCTCGAAGAAGCTAAACTATCTCATGTGCAACACACTTTCGTGGTCAATTGGCCTAGGAGGTGGTGGCAATCGCAATGTAGGGCGTAAGTGTTTCTTTCTTTTGCAAAACTGACCGAAACTTGGTCCCTAGGTAATTTTGGCATTCCTACGATGTGGCGGTCGGATCGGCATTTCGAGCCTCCGCAATGTCCGAAACGACAAAACACTTTGGTTTCTACTTAATCGCCGCCCGGCGCCTCGCTAGGTTTGATATGTTCTCCCGGGCGGATGTTGGATTTTGAACCTTCGGACCAGGTTCCTGGAACAAAGGATTCAACGGGCTGGATCGGGAACCAGATCCGGAGTGGGTCTTTAAGCGTCGCCCGGGCGGGAAGGCCACGGAAAGGCTGCCTCGGGGAAGCTTTTTTGGAGGCTTGCCTCACGGGGTTCCGGACTCTCCCCTCTAATGAGGAGGCCTTGCAAGGTCCCCGCCTTGTTTGACTTAGGCAAGTGTGCCAACTTCGGGCTGCCCAACAACAGCTGCCCTGACCGTTCTAGTGCAAACTATTTGATCTAAACCATATCCAAAATTTTTGAAAGTTGGCCTCAGTATGTTGGCCATGACTTAGGAAGCTAGGTGACAAAAATCAGAATTTAAGTCCGTACTATGCATTAATTACGAATTTACGAATGTCTTGCTCTTTGCAAAAGCGTCCCTTGACTTCTAACCGCCACAACGGAGGAGTACAGGTCCAAACTCCATTCCGTCAGTTCCCCTTGCCCCACGTTCTCAATCGCATGTGATCGGCCCACGTCCCAAGTGCAAAAGACCAAAACTCGGCACCCAAAACGCAAAACCACGCTGGAACACGGCAACTCATAGGGTTTACGTTTGGAGGCCTCTATCCTTAATCGATTTGACTAGGACCTTGCCCAGCGCCTTGGCGTAGGGGGGGTGTTGGCCTTGAGCATCGGACCCTAAAACCACCCTAAGCAGCTTGCCCCAAAATTCCTCTCCCGGCTCCCGGGCGACCGGACGGCAACTTCCCCTCTCCTGAATCGTGATCTCATCTCTGCAATGGACTCGGAATGTCGACATTGCCCTAGGGGACCAAGTTTTGTGGCGGACGCCCACCCCTTCGAGAAGAAGCGCCAAACTATCTCATGTGCAACACACTTTCGTGAGTCAATTGGCCTAGGAGGTGGCTCAGCCAATACCGCAATAGGGCTGAAGTGTTTCTTTCTTTTTTGCAAACCGACCGCTAACTTGGTCCCTAGGGTAATTTGGCATTCCGGACGATGTGGCGAAGTCGGATCGGCATTTCGAACCCCGCAATGTCCGAACGACAAAACACTTTGGTTTCTATTAATCGCCCCGCAGGGCGCCTCGGCCAGTTTGATATGTTCTCCCGGACCCGGATGTTGGATTTTTTGGACCTTCCGGACTAGGTTCCTTGAACAAAGGATTCAACGGCCTGGATCACGGGAACCGGAGATCCGGGAGTGTGGTCTAGGAGGTGGGCGTTGAATACTTTGCAATGTAGGGCGTAAGTGTGTTGTTTTTTGCAAAAACCGAGTGTAACTTAGTCCATAGGGTAATTTTGGCATTCCAAACGATAGCGGCGTCGGTATAAATTTTTTTTTCGCGCGTTTTTTTTTTTTTTTCCCCAAAAAAAAAAAAAAAGTGACGCCGAACGAACGACGCATGCTTACGCGGGCGCCACAACAATAATAGCGCGGACGATGCCGACCATCGGGCAAAACAAACGCCCGCGTCGATATTCTAGGGCGCCGCTTAATCGACGTCATGTCGTCGACGCGGGACACTTTGGCGTGCCGACTGGCATGTCGCCAAGCCACGGAAGACCGGTCACGCCGGATTTTTTAGTCGCCGCTCAACGACATCATGTCGACGATGGCGTAACACGGTGGCGTGCGGCGACATGTCGGCAAGCCACGCAAACGGATGTGCCACGCCGGCTCTATGAGACGTCGTTCAAACGGCGCCTAGCCGACGATGTTTTGACACGCGGCGAGCCCGCCTGGCGGCGATATTTCATGCCATGCGTTAATCGACACGCCAGCCACGTAACGCTTGTCGTTGAACGACGCCGAACGACGCGTTGTCGCCGTTGAACGACGATGTCGCCGATGTTAAACGGGACGACCAATTCGCCGTTTTTCGACGTCGTCGACGCCGTTGGACGTCGACTATCCCTTGTAGTGATTCCCCGCACCGTTAAGCCTCGACTAGTCCGAGAGGTAATCCAAGAATACAACACCTGAGATGAGGGTGACGGATGAGATGTTGCCGCACCGCAAGAGGCAAATGAACAAAAACTAGTGCAAACATTTTGAAGATTCGGCGGCACACGATCCATGCAAAGAGAGTGACACTAATGAAGCAGGACATGCATCTTGCTAGCTACATCAAGGGAGAGCGGCCTTAAAATTTTGTAAATAATAGAAAAATTTTTTTGTTAATATAAAGAGTTTTAGACTAAATAACATGTGAAATCTTGCTTAATTAAGTTGAGTTAGTAAGTTTTAGCTTTTGTTTTAGTCAAAACAGACATCCTACGCCAATTCGAGAGGATGTCTCACATGTCGCGCCAGGAGCGAAAATGAAAAGTTCATTTTTTTGTTCAGCGCTAACGCAGTGAGACCATGCCCCAAAAGTGCCCAAAACAGCTCCAAATCGACCAAATAAGGGTCAATTTTGCCTAACTCGATGAGTCTAGCAGAATTAGACCCTTATATCACCCAAATTGGACAAGTTTAACCCATTTAGAGTCAATGTCTCACACGTCGCGCCAGGATGAAACTTTCATTATTGGTCTGGGCGCAACGTGTGAGACCTCTCAGCAAATTCTCCACCATGCCATATCCAAATGACCTCCAGTTTGTTGCAATAGGTTCATTAGCTAATCTTAGCATGCTCAAACCCCAAAAGTAGTCTTCAAATCCTCATTTGGACCTCCTAATAGGTCAGAATTGCCCAACCCCAATAAATTTCTAAGTCATCCAAAAAAATTAGGGTTTTTCCCTTGTCTATAAATAGGCCCCCATTTCCCACTTGACACCCTACAAGTCTGCTCTTGACCCTTTAGGCGATCTCCCAGCTCCCATAGGCGCTCCTGCATCTGTTTGTTACTCACCTCTTCCCTAGATCAATGGCAATTGCTGACTTCAGACGATGGTACAAATACCGGTGGCCATCAAAATGGGCTGATGTCAATGACATCTTTCGAGTCTTTAGGAAAGAGATAGATGTCCAAGCAACCTTGCACGCAACACCAGCATATAGGCGAGTTTTGGCCGAGTTCCAAGCTAGGGTAGGTCAGCCCCCTAGTGCAGCTTCCCCTTGCATCGCTATTTTGTTCCCCATCCCTACAAGCGGCCTTGGGTGATGTCCCTAACATCGCCAAGTATTTGACCAACAAGGCACAGAGGTTGCCAGACTACATGGTCCCCGACGGTTGATTTGGGACCAAATATTTTTCCTACACCGCCGCCTTGACCATATTCCTTTCCCCACCGTCTGAAAACCCAATGGGAGAAACCTCTATTCCTCCCATGGAGGTGGACCCCATAGCATCCTGAAATGCCCGGTGCTTTTTGGCAAGCACCCAAATGAGAGCAGAAGGAAGAACGAGAAGAAGAGGAATCCGGACGAGGAAGAGTATACGAGCTTCGACCCGAAGAAGAACGGCGCAGCGTAAGAGGAGCTACACAACCGAAATGCGAAAGCGCCCCTCAGAAAGTGGCTCCCCACTAGGGCTAGGCATCACAAGCCTAGCCCCCATCATCATGGGCGGTGAGGAGGCACCCCTCCTCGCGATATCCTAATCTCCCCGAATGCGAGGGAGGGAGTTCGCTTTGACGAAGTTGCTACACCAAGCTGCGGCGGCAATCGGACTTGGACGACTTCATCGTCCGGGGAGTCTCAGACTTCCCGCTTCAAGTGAGAGAAGCCGACACCTATACAGGGGAGTCGACTTCGGACATTCAAGCCTACACCAACATAAGGCAAGTAATGGAAGCTCGAGAACTGCCATCTGAGGAGGAGTTCTATGCCATCCAGGAACGGATGGGGATCCGTGGCAAGACCCGCGAGCATTTTGATGCGAAGCCTCTTCACACCAGCTCGCACAAGAGGAGCAGAATCGACGTCGTAGCGAAGTTTCATCGACAATTAGAGACTACCAAGAAATCACTGAGGTAGAGGTCGATGAATACGCCGGAAGGCATAGAGCAGGAGGCCAGGCAGGTGGAGAGTCATCGGCAACACACAATGACAGGTCGTTGAGATACTACCTTCCCCTGCTGCTGGATGGTAGAATAGCGGTAATACACCGCAAATTCAGTCCCCGGGGCGAAGAAGGAGTGTTTATGCTCATTGCACTCCTTGGCTTTGGCATGCATGCTCGAATAGCCTAAACGCCGACTATGCTTTGTCTTAGTCAAGAGAGCGATGGCACTTGACATCTTCGACCGCGTGCCTACCGACAGCAGGAAGATTGGCGAATCTCGGCCTACACCTCCGATCAGCAGAGTAGAGGAATTGGTGACAAACTTTGCTGTATGGACGCCAACCAATGTCCTCGGGAACTTGGGGCGCTTCGGTAGGAATCCACCCAAGTTAAGAAATTTCTAGAGGATAACCCATCCCACCACCGGGATTTCAAGAGTAGTTAAAATCTTGATCCCTGAGGACTTGTATCTAAAAATATTATGTAATAAAAACATTTTGTGCCAATATTTAAATACTTTGTTGAGTGTATTTGATTCCAAAAATTATATCGTCAAATACATGAGTACAATAAAGTAAATGAATCTAACTATAAGGCAATGGCCAACTGTGTATGCAGATAGGGAACAAAGAACAGTCGAACAAAATAGGAGGCCCAACAGAGACGAAGAGACACCTGACAGGCAACCCATCCCAAGGAACCTGTTCGAAGCATATGCTCCCATGACCCCCAGAAGAGGAGATGTCGCAAATGCGAACCGAACTGGACCAGATAAAGGCTCTACTGGCAGACAAGCATCATCCGGGCCGCAAACGACACCTCAAAAGTCGGGAAAGAAGGATAAGAAGAGGAGTAAGAGAAGGAGGTCCCCTAGTACGTAAACCTCGACTCGACTTCCGCTTCTCCGACTCGAACCGGTGAAAGAGGCTGAAAAGTGCGGACCGTGAGATGGCGTAGACAAAAGGACGCTAAGGCATTAGACTACCGTAAAAAGGTAGACTCAGCATTGGGCAACGTATGGAAGGCCCGAAAGCTTGAACAATTCTCAGGCGAGAACAGATCAAGTTTGGAAGCAGAGGCATGGCTCGACGAGATGAGCGAGTACGGCAACGCTTACGGAATGAAAGACAAGGACAAAGGCAGGGTGGCAACAGCCAACTTGAGCCTTCAAGCGCCATTACGTTCCACGGGAACACAAGTCCAACATGATGCAGCAGTTTTACAGTTGCAAAGAAGGGTACAAAACAAAGGCGTAATACATCGAGGAGTTCATGAGACTAAGGCTGTATGTGTCGAAGTTGAGTGAAAAGCACGCAGTGGAGAGCTACATTGAAGGACTGAACGAAGAGATCCGGAAACTTGTAAGGGCAATAGACCCCAAGACGGTATCCGAAGCAGAATCCAAAGCAATCAGCTTGCAAGGATCAGGGCCTCAGAACAGCGCGCAAAAACAACCGTACTACCAGGATAGAGGCAAAGCAACAGGGAGTTATAGCCCTAGGGCAGCCAGCCCAAGTCCAGCAAAATCCCCATATAGTGGCAACCAGGGGAGACAGCAGGAAAGGAAGCAGGTGTCCTTCAAGGACAAGCAGGAAGAATCGAACTACTCGAAAGCAGTGCGATCCTTCTTACAAGCAATGCCCAAAGAAAAGAGGCAGGAGTGTATGGAGAAGCAGCTTTGCTTCAGATGCTTCCAGCCAGGCCACAGAACGACAAATTGCCCCTTCGTCATGAGCTCAGCGCTAGCGGATTTGGGTGGATGGGACACTCCGTCTGACGACGATGGCGAGGCAGCGCGCGATTATATTGAGGGTGAGTGCCACATCTTTGCTGCTATAGATACAGAACAGGCAGAGAATCAATATAGAGTAATTTCCACAATAGGGAAGGCCAAAACCAAGTCCTTCATAGTCCTAATAGACTCGGGAAGTAGCCACAACTTCGCTTCCCCAAGGATGGTCGACATGCTAAAGTTGAAACCCTTAAAGTCCAAGCCAAGACCCGTAATCTTGGCGAGCAGAGCAATAAGACAAACGGCAGGGAAGAGGATCAATTTCGACATTGGGGTAAAAGCACGTTAGGGTGTCATACATTAGGGGGCAATTCATGTAAACTTTTGAATGGGTTGCTGAATTTTAAATGTACTTATTTCATGTATAAATTTTGTCTTATATATTTAAAAAGGGGCAAAATTCCCATTTGTTTGTAATTATGACGAGTAGAGGCCGGCGGTTGATGCGAAACTCCTGGAGGAAATTCCTCCCTCCAATTTCCTCCAGGAAAATTCCCTCCAGAAAAATTTCCTTCCAAGAAAATTCCCAGATCGAACCAAGAAAGTAGAACACAATTTGAATTTTTTTCGGGATCGTGAAACATGCAATCGGTGATTTTGAAATCAATGTGGCGTCGGGAAAACATGCAATCTGGGTGATTTTGAAACTGAATCGGTGATTTTGAAACCGAATGTGGCGTCGGAGAACATGCAATCTGGTGATTTTGAAACCCAATGTGGCAAACATCGGATGGCATCCGTGAATTCAAAATTGTGAAGAGTAAACAACGGGTGGCATGCGTTAATTTCGAAAGTGGGAGAGATGAGAAAGGGAAAAGAAGATGGCGAGCATGATAGCGAAATTGAAAAGGGTAGTACATCCTCAAGGTATGTTACCAAAAATAAGGACCAAATGTGCAAAATGTCATATTCTTATGAGAAAGAAAAGAAGCTGAATCTCGGCTCCTAATCAAAGGTACTTATTTGCTTCTAGATTCTTGCAAGATCACGGGCTATTGGAGCTTTTTGAACCTGTGATTGGGTTGCCTTCTACAAGCGATGGTCAAGCATGCAATTTTAGAAAACCTTAAAGATGGATTGGAAGAGGTAAAATGCTCTAATAGTGGTGATAAATTGGCTGCCAAGCACTTTCGGTTTTATCAATGGTTGTGGGGAAAAATGGTGATTTGAAGCAAAAGGGAATTGCTTGCAAGATGCTCAAATGCCATCCCCGAAATCTTTCATATCTTTGCTAGCGTAAGAAAGAGAATGGCAATTCTTTGGTTCAAACATTTGGGCATAAGCGAGGCGGGAAAGGCTAGATCTGATCGTTTGGATGAAGAAACCAAGCTAAAAGTCATCGATTCGGCTTAACAACACCAAGGTTTCACCAAAAGTACGAGGGATGTGAGGAAAAAAAAGAAGCGAGGCAATCCAAGATATCTTGACATTCCTCGGGTATTAAAGCTTTTGTCAAAGAAACTATTATATTTCAGTTTCTTTGTTGTTTTCATGTACATTTTCATGCACATATGTGAACTCCTCTACTAATCTTAGTTTACTTGCTTTGATGTAGCCTTTTCTGGTCTGTTTTTGCTTCTTGTATTATACATGTAAATGAGGTTTATGGGGTCATCTACTTGCTCTTGGAAGTATTTCATGTATATTATGTGATATATATGTACATAGTGTAAGGATGTAAGATTAAATGTGCCAGAAGTGAACTCCTTTGCCAATCTTAGTTTACTTGCTTTGATGTAGCCTTTTAGGTTACGTTTTACTTAATGTATTATACATGTAAATGAGGTTTATGGGGTCATCTACTTGCTCTTGGAAGTATTTCATGTATAATATGTGATATATATGTACATAGTGTAAGGATGTAGGATTAAATGTGCTATAAATTGATACTATACATAATCTACTGTACATATGTCTTGAATATTTTCAATCAAATCTTTTACATGTACAACCCGATATGTACTGGTATACATAGTATTTCTTACTTATGTACTGGATATGTAAGGTATTCAATGCAATGCTTCTCCAACTTACATATTTTCTTTTTGCAATGTGCGGTGAAATTGTATGAGCAGTTTGTGGAGGAGAATCCAGATGCAGATGTTGGTATTAGAATGTTCGAATACCTGAAACCAAGTTGCATAAGGAAATTGAAGGAGAGAAACACTTGCTGTTGTGTCAAGCATGAACAAGCAGAGAATTTCAAAAAAGCTTTCAACTCTATGAGGCAGAAGTTTCACATAAATTGCAGTTGCAATTGTGATGTATGTGCTGTTGGTACACATGATGGGGTTTGTCAGGCACAAAAGCTTACATTTTGTAATGTTAGCACTCTTTGGAGAGAAATGGTTTGCCAAAAAGAGGAAAGGGAAGAGTGGCACAATCTGAAGTGCATAAGGGGGGATTGTGAAAAAATGTGGTAAGCAAAAGATTCCCTTATGTCCAAAAAAGAGACTGATCGAAATAATGAAGATGATGTTAAATGGCGAGGCTTCTTGTTATATGGGACGAGAAGTCAAGGTAGGGCACTTCTAGAAGACTAAGATTGGTGGAGAAGCGCAGCGGATGCTCCTTTCATGCTATCGCCATGTTTGATCACATGAAAAAGTTTGTGCATCACAACTTTGCGGCTCATTGGCGAGCAAGGAATTTATGAGAAGCATTGAGTCTAAGAGATGATTACGTGATATCAGTAGTAGACTTTGCAGAAAAATTACACATTGCGACCCTTCAAAGAAGTGCGGTCCCGAACATTGGAATGCGAGACCAAATCACTATTTTGGTACACATCACTCTCTTCAAGGTAAATGGTAAGTTGCAGAAGACTGTTCACTTATATGTTTCTGATGATAGAAGTCATGACACACATTTTGTACAACATGCATTTCAACTTCATCTTCAGTGGTTGAAAGAGAATGGAGGATCTCACATGCGGTATCATCTCGTGTGGTCAGATGGTTGTGCTGCTCAGTTCAAATCCAGAAGATCATTCTACTTCATATGCAGGTACCATTGTCAGCATGGCATTCGTGTACAATGGAATTTCTTCGGATCAGAGCATGGGAAGGGGGAACATGATGGAGAGGCTGCCAAGGCCAAGCAACTCTTGGCCAGTGAGCAAAGAAGAGAGCATGGGATTGAAATAAAGGGTGCTCATGATGCCTGTGTTGTTTTGAGAAACAAGAAATCTCAAGTTCGTAGAGTGTATTGGGAAGTGAAGGAGGCTGAGATTGACAGGTCAAAGCCATTTGATGTGCAACCCCTTCCTCGGTGTCCAAAGTCGTTGTATCTTCCATAAGTCCGGAGGACCCAACCTTACTGATGGTTAGACCACTATCTTGTTTTTGCAGTGCCTGCATAAACTTTGAATGGCAGGCATGTGAGTCTATTCAACACTGTGGAAAGTGGACATTGAAGAAGCTAGTCCCAAGGTACAGAATTGGAATCAGAAACTGCAATGTTTGCAAATGAGGTAGAGGAGTTACATGATGTGATCTGGTTTGGTGATAATTTTGCTTCTTTTGCTCTTCACGGTAATGAGGAAGATGTGCCATACTATGTTCTTGCTTGCACTAGAGAAAAGCATGTATTGGATCAAGCAGTCATTGATGATTACAAGAATGAGCATCATGCGGTGTGATCATATCATCCTTACTATTATCGAAAATTGCCAAGTTGCCATAACAAATATAAAAAATTGTTGGATGATAGAGAAGTATTGGTGCCAGTAGAGTCTGTTATTGGAGCTAAATTTCCCATGAAGAAGATAAATCACAGGGTTAAAGGTGCTAGTGCAGCTTTTGCATTGTCTGATGATGTGCATGAGATGTTGCTAGGAAGTCTTCCCGAAATGGTGGATGCCTTGGATTAGGTGAAGGCTTTGAATTTGCAGTGCTTTGTATTGTGTTACTTTTTGAATTGAATTGAATTTGCGTGGTTTTGTCTTGTGTGAACTACCTGGTTTGTAAAATATAGCATGGAACATGTTGAAGTTCAAATTGTAGACAAGTGCAAAAGGTACACATAATTATATTTCTGGAGCAAATAGTACAGTGTACACACTTAATAACTTAAGAAGCAGGCCTAATCACTATGTCATTTGGAACACAATATCTCAGTACTATTGCATCATGCACGCCTTTCTTCCAACGGTTTTCAGGATTTACATGTGCTGCAGCAGTAGCACTTGCTGTTGGGCATTCTCTGGCTATTGGAAGGCCGGTCCACCCTATTGGCTGATCAACTACTTCTGCAAAGGATGGTCTCCCCCAAGGATTATGTAGTAAACCTTGGACTGCAAGTAGATTTAGCAAATTGCTTCGAGTATCTGAATCACTGATTCTCTCAACCATTTCCCAAAGCTCAGGAAGCATGGTATTCGACCTTGGATTAGTCCCCCGGCCAGCATATTGGGAACTTAGATTTGTTTCTTCTATATCAGTTGGTTGAAGATCTACTTCAGCTGGTTGAAGAATTTGACACTTGTTTTGTAGATCATTCCTTACACCTACAATGCATACAAAATTATTAGTATATCATGTGAAAGCTTAACTCTATTACCTAAGTTATGTACATACAGCCTGTATTGCAAAAGCTCTACAACATACAACATCTAAGCATAATTGTATTACCTAAGTTAGATACATACACGAAGATGTGCCCGTGTCCTCGACTTGTTTGCTATCTGATGTACCAGCACACTCATCTTGTACCCCACCTTCATCATCTTCACTAGATTCTTCTATTATTGTGAATCTCTTCACTGTGATGCTAGGCTTCTTAATTAGCAAGCAACCTCTATTGCAAAAGCTCCATAAACTATCAATGTCTTCACCATATTGAGATTTTATGCATTTCACTACTGTGTCATTGTATGCACGAGAAGTATCAAATTGATGCTCTTGGACATAAGTGGTAAAGTCATTTGCATTCTTCAAGCCTACAAACCAGTCAAATAGCCAACACAAATCTTTGTCTTCACCAGTTAGCCCGGGATGCCATCTTGGTATCGCGGCACAAGAGCAACCCTCATTGAAGATACATTTGAAAGGAAGGTCGATAATCATAACACATCTATTTTCGTATTCTGATACTTGAGGAGTGGAATATCCAAAGGGAAAAGAAATATGTCTGTCCCATCATTGGCCTCTAAGAAGAGGGTCCAACATCTATTGCCACCATAAATGAATTTAAATCTTGGTATGCCTTGCTCATACAACTTGTCTACAATGGCTGTCAGAACATCCAAGGGAAGATCTGACCAAACAATAAATCCCAATGGTTGGAACACCCGGTACAACAATGATTTCGACAATGGGCGACAAAAGAAGACTCCATCGGGTAATTGGATTGGCACTTGAGTGCCATTATAGTCACCGGGTGCTGATTTACAATAGTAACCCAAAATGCCTTGGAGATCAAATATAATAAGCCACATAAAGTAATCCAGGCGCATTAGGTTAACCATACATCTAACGACCAAGCCTAAGGATAAGACAAAAAGTCTAAACTAATTCTAGTTTTTAACCCTTGATAGAAATTAAAGCGTTGCAAACAATTTCTTATTCAAATAAATTTCAAAGTACAATAGTCAATTAGCTTTAAATTCCATAAGTTGGAATGAGTTTAACTACCACTCTTCTGCCCAGTGACAACTTGTTTTGTCTCATCTCTTCTTCTCAAACCATATTCAATCATGGCTTTTATTAATACATTTCTTCTGCCAAGTGCAAAATCCTTGTCGAACCATGTTGATGAAAACTGCAACAAACACAAGAATTAAGATCCGCTATAATAAAACATCCCAAAAGATTTATGTGAAATATAAGAACAACTCACCATGCTTTTAGAATTCACTTGGGCATCCACAAAAGCTTGCATAAAGGCCATCACATAAAGACCCGGACTTACATTATCTCATTTGTTGTGGAACCTGCGGAATAGTTTCCTTCTTCCTTTGCATTCTTCACATATAATTCAACTCTCGTGAGCTAGAGTTGGTTAGATATGTGATGACATCCTTATGAAGCCTGCACACACAAATGAGAACATGCAACTAAGATTTAAGCAAGCAGCAGTGGTACATATACTGAAAGAAAATGCTCACATATTTAGGAGTTTGTTGTCCACTGTTATACCAGTCATGGAGTTCAACACAATAATTGCGTGCGGAGAAGCCATTGAGGTGGTAATGCAATTTTTTTGCGAACTCTAAAACAAAATCACCAAAACATGATGGGCGGGGTCCTCAACTTGAACTGGAACCATAATATCTTGGCATATACTAACAACAATGCCTTGTAGCCCTTTCTCAACTGCACTTTTTCGACCGTCCCATACTATTAGCATCCGGGGCTAATCTTTTAAATGCTGCCCGATAAGTCAAAAAAGTTTTCTGAAGGGAAGAAAAAGAAGACATCTACGCCATTTGGATGTCAATGTCTTTGCTCACATACCTTCCGAATATGTCTAAATGTCTTGTTAGACATGTGCCTATCTTTAAACAATGTCTCCACACAATATTTATGTGACCTTAATCGAGAGGTTCAAACTTGGAGCGGATAGAATGGAACCATTATCGAAGGTTATCCATGTCACTTTACAAACCAAGCATCAATGGTAACTAGTATAAAACACATATTTACTAATCCAATTACACTTACAGTTGCTCAACTGATGTCTGGCTTCTAGTTCTCTTAGCTGGCCGCGACACCTTTGTATCTTTTCTTTTTCTTGACTCTTTCTCGTTCACACCACTATCTGTATCTGTTCTATCCTCAGATTCCTCCTTCTCTTGCTTCACCACAACCACACTTCATATACGGCAGCCACATTCTCCTCTAAAATTTCTTGATTACCGGTTGTATATGTTCTGTCTTACATGATTCTTCAATCTTTTTAGATTGTAGTTCCAACTAAGGCCATAGATCCACTAGTTTCCTCTGTTTCTGCGAATAATAAAATGTATGAACATGCAATAACTAAATGCAATAAGTAGTTTTTGACTTACCACTTGAAAACAACATTTCAAGTTCGGTCTGATGATGTGGCATTGGCTTTAGAATTGGTACCTTCTGCACATTGTCTGCAACTGTTTTCTTTGGAGTGTCGAAGACCTCTACAATAATATCTTTTTTCTTTAGAGTGTCAGAGACGGCTTCATTGTTCTCCTCGCTCGCTGGTTCCAGTACTACAAGATAACTCATTGTCAACAACAGCATAAACATCAAGAAAATGTAGAAATTAAACTAATATGGACACACCTGTGTTGCCACATTCAGCCCTTTGCTTCAGGAGCTCAATTTGTTGTGCATATGAAGCTACAATTGTAGCTTTGCTTGTGACAACTGTATCTGTTATTAAAAAAATGAGCTCAATTTGCTTCCTTATAAAATCCAGCAAATTCATTTAAAACTAATTACTTACTTGATGTTCCTTTTCCTCCTCTCTCATGCTCTGCTACAAATGTGTTGAATGTGTTCAGAGGTGACCTAGATGTGGACGGGGTTGACTTATCATGCTTCCCTCCATAATAATCATCTACACAACTTGAAAAATCAAGTGTCTTTGCAGGAGGATCTACTCTGTTCTTGCCGGCATCTGCATACGAGGTGAAATTGAAATACATATGAAAATACCATAACCACATATCACATACCTTTCTCTGGCTTCTTTATACTACCCATGTCACCTGCAAGAATGAAAGCATTACCAATAATAACTAGATGACTGAAAGAAATGTACAATCCAGAAAAGCAATGTACAATCCAATTCCAAATGTATTCCATGTATCTGTATTGCAGAACTATGTACAGTTTTATGTACCCACATCCAAATGTAGAAAGCTTCCTAGAAAAAAGAATTCATAAATGCATTCCATGTAGCTGTATTAG
Source organism: Isoetes taiwanensis (assembly GCA_021234155.1). Classification (NCBI taxonomy): domain Eukaryota; kingdom Viridiplantae; phylum Streptophyta; class Lycopodiopsida; order Isoetales; family Isoetaceae; genus Isoetes; species Isoetes taiwanensis. The sequence goes on along the minus strand of JAJEKV010000016.1, from coordinate 12,639,814 downwards.
ATATATTAGATATATGTATTTGGAGCCAAGTGTAGAAAAGCTTACTGGAAAATTGTAATTGCATTAAAATGTATCATAGAGTACAGCATGTATCAAAATGTCCCCCAGTAGAAGACCACATGTTATACAAATGTACACACAGGCAGTTACCTACTTATCCTATTTTCTTAGTACATAAAAGTAACTCCTCAATAATATCTGGCAACACTGTACATCATGCACATTAATAATATGCATGTACTAACATGATGTTTACACCAGCCTAGAAAAGCAAAACGATCCAACCCTACAAATCTTCACTTCAACCTACATTTTAAAACCCAAATGTAATTAATATACTACAGAACAATTAATGCACAACCAATGCACAACTTCTAACTAATATCCATCTACCAATCTTACACCTGAACTAATAAAGAAAGACATGAAAGAAATCGATTATGCATGCTTACCTTTTCCAATCAGCCCCAATGCACGTAGATTCACATCCCATGTGCAGCACTGGTACCTTGAGATTGTTCCTTGTGCTAGCAAGATAGGAGATACATAATAGGCAGTAGGGATGTCTGCAAGATGCCAATACCACCGCTTGAACCAAAACACCGCTGCAATTTGTGCGGGACTGAAAATCAGCATTTGGTCGCTCTTCTGCAAAAACCAAAGAAAGAGGAGGAGGCTGCAAGCTAAGGACCCGAGGAGTGATCTAAGAACTCCCTCAACTCCAAAATCTTTGTGCCCCCTCCTCAATTGCTCTCTTTTTTGAAGACCTTAAATTGAGTTGAGAATCTAGGCTGCCTCAACTCGGATGCTTTTTGCTTCCACTTCCTTGCTAAGCTTAGCTAGATCCCCGCCCCGCTTGCTCTTCTGGCATAATTGCATCCTCCACCTTCCATTTTATGTGCTCAAACTTCATAGCACTACCGTCACTTCCATCCATCTGCTGTTGAAATGCCTCCAACTCTGACATCAGATTCAAGTAATTAGTCTCGGCCTCATGGACTAGCTTAGAATATCTTGCCCTTTCCCTTCCCTATGCTTCAAAGTCTCTCATTATAGGCTGCGGTCCTAGTCTCCTGTAAATTCTGCATCTCCTTACATATGCTTTCCTTCAAAGAGGATCTGCTCTCAAGAAATACATTCAAACTGTCCAGATCCTCTTTTTTGTAGAAAGTATCATAGGACTTGTGGCCCTTTGGCATTCTTTGGACTTGACTATTACAACTTCATCAAAAACCTCGGATTCTTTGACCTTGCTTTTAGTAGTATGGCTGTTTTTTTAACATCATCCCAATCAAGCTGATTCACCTTTTAAGTGTAAAGGCAAATGCTCTAGCAAAATCTGAGGGAACATAGTGATTCTGTACATCTTTCCTACCAAATGCAAACTCATACCACTTAAAAATTCTGCTGGTCTTCCAACTTCACCGGCTCATCCTTGTACCCTGCACGGTAGGTTCCTTAGATCCCAAACCACGTCATTAAAGAGTTGTACTCTGCAAATTTTTCCTTGAATTTCATATTCGCGGATCCCTTGCGAAAAAATCATGTCCTCCTTGCTTGCGGCCGGGACTTCCGGACTTCAAATGTGTCCCCTGCTTTGGAAGCCACAGGAGATTTTTCGGGGCCGATCTTGCAGGGGCAGCACTCTTCTTTGGTGTCTTTGCCATTGTCTATACCTGCAATGCAACAAAAATATCTTTTAATTGTCCTAAAGGGGCAACAATGAGCTTGCACATGTAAACAAAAACCTAAAGTAATAAATTAAAAGCGAAAAAAAAAAAAACTAGGGAAGAAGACGATTGTACCTTTGATTTGTTGAGAATGGCCAAGCGACTTGGGAAGAAGCGTCTTTAATTAAACTTGCAAGAGATCGAGGTGCGGATCGCGGGGGTAAAAGCAGAGATCAAATGACAAAGAAACAAGAACGGGGAAGAAAGAATTGGAGGGATTTTTCGATATGCCTATTTTCTCGAAAAAAAAAACCAAAATTCACGCGTAAATTATTATACATTTCTAAAAATGTATATGTATTAAAATGACCCAATATTTTATCACCCTAACGTGCTTTTACCCATTGACTTGCGAGAATTAACATCCAGATGGGAGGCCGGAAGCGTATGGGGGTATCGGCAAAATGACACGATAATAGGAATGGAGTACCTTGGACCAGGCCCGGGGGCCATCATTGACCGTGGAAGCGGAAGGTGACTCTCCACAATGCCCGACGACAAAGTTATTGAGATCACAGGTAAAGAAGTTGCTCCCATCATGCAGTATTAAGAAGCTGCTCAAGTCAATCAAGAGTGAGCAGGTAGCATACATCTTCAAACTTGAGATTGAAGAACACGAGTCGGAGGAAAGCAAGGAAGACAAAGTGCTCAGCAAGTTGCCCAAGCAAATAGCTAACTTGATCACGGAGTTCCACGATCTCTTCCAGTGTTGTTTACGTACCCGTATTTTACGTTTACGTACGTCCCGTACCTTCCTCAAAGTACTATACGTACTATACCTATAAGTTGACAGGTCAAATTAAGCTCTTGTTTTATTAATACCGTACTTAACATATTAATACGTACAGTACGTATGATACGTACTTTATATAAAAAAAACCGTCCAAATGACATTAGACCAATAGAATTGGTAAAATTATACATTAGAAAAAATACATTATTATATATTACTACTAGTAATGGTGCCCGGCGTTGCCGGGCTTTAGCTACAACATGATATACAGGAATGAGATATAAATAGTAGAGGAAGCATTTGTATAATTTGTTTCTTGGTGCGATGTGCAAGAGGTGATCATTAGATTCAATATCTAATGTCAATGTGGATGAAACGTGACATTCGTTTTGTACCATATATGCCGCCATATATATGTCATTCGTTGGAGTTATAATCAAGATGCTTAACTAAATATGTTGCTTGTTACAAAAAGTGTATTGTGGATGAGATGGTGCATTCAATATGTCACAATCGTTTTTGTCAAAAGTGTGCAAGGAATACACAATTTCGGCAAACCTCTACCTTTGTGAATATAAAGAGCAGAATGTTATTACCTTGAGTTGGGCAATATGTTGCTTGTTTGTTGGCAATAATCACAACCACCTTTCTTAAATGTGGGGAAGGAATACACAATGTTGGGCAAATATCAACCTACATAATCAGGAAGAGAAGAATTATTACCTTGAGTTGGGCAGTGCAGTTTGATAAGCCTTTCTGGCACTTCCAATGTGGAAGTCCTTTAGGTTCAGCTAAGCTTTGTAGTTCCATTGTACCGGGCCTCGGGATTGGGACTTTACTGCAATTTTTTTTTGTTGTGTTGGATGGTGAAGTTGATCAATTAAGTGATGTTTAGAGGTGTTTGATTATTGGTTTTGCATGTGGGTTGCAAGGGGCCTTTTGGGGATAAACACAATTCTATATAAGTATTTATGCAGTTGCAGACATTTGTAAAATGCCTTTGTGAATCTGGAAAATGATGGAAGAGAGGATCGATTGGTATGTTGTGTGCTTGATAAAGATTTGTAATACAGGTAGATGCATGCAACTTTGGTCGTGTCATCGTGCATCTAGAGCTTCATATAAAATGTGCTTGCTAATGTCAATGTGCTTGCATAACCTAGAGCTTCATATTATCCTTGGTAGTTCCCAACGTTAGTTCCTAATGAAATTAGAGCAAGCATAACAAATATAAATACACCTATATGAAACTTAGAAATGTTTTTTGCCTCTAATAGTAGCTTAGAAATGTTTTTGCCTCTAATAGTAGATTGTTCAGACACCACCTCTAATAATTGATTATCACACACCAAGCTGAAATTAACAGTCACCACCTCTAATAATTGGTTATCACACACCAAGCTGAAATTATCAATCACCACCTCTAATAATTGGTTATCACACACCAAGCTGAAATTATCATTAGACACCTTTTTTAAACCGTTTTTTCGGATATTGGATAAAAAGCAAACATGGAGTATTGGCCACAATGTTTTGCAAGATTGCACCAATTAAGAATGCAATATGGGAAAACACCCATGGGAAAACTGCACTGGATTAGAATATTTAAATTGTCCAACAAACTATAAGTGTCTATGCACATGAAAAAATGTCATTGGATTCAATACCTGCAATATTTGAACAATTGGAATCTTATAGTGAATTTCTCAATTGCAACCATGTGAGCAATGTGGAAAGTGCAGCTTTACCAAGTGGGCAAATAGGTCCAAGATCCAAAAATCAAAGCCTTCAACTTTCAAGCATCTTATATTATAATGTTATAGCGTGTGTCTTCAATGGAGCCCTAGATCGGACGATCAAGGATTTGTTTGACCAACGGTGGAGATGATGTGTGCGTGTCTTCAACTAAAGTTTCATCTTGACCATGGCTCCAATATGATTAACTCAATCCGACAGTCGAACGATGAAAGGGAAAAGGGAAAAAGGAAAAGAGGAAGGGAAAAGGAGAGAAGTAAAAGGAAAAGTGAGAGAGAAAGGACAAAAGGAAAAAAGGAAAAGGGAAAAGGAGAAATAAGAATATGAAAAAATAAAAAATGGAAAAGGAAAAATAGAAAACAAAAAAGGGGAAGAAGGAAAAGGAACAAAAAAGGGTAAGGAAGGGGAAAACAAAAAGAGAAGGAGAAAAGGGAAAAGGGGAAGATAAAATGACCGATGGCCAAAATTCCTCAATCAGATAGTCAAAAATCGGAAAAGGAAAAAGGAAAAAGGGGAAGTGGTCACCAAGCTTCGAGGGAGGTGGGTAGCCATGTGGAAGTGGGCGTGGAATACATTGCCTCCTCCTAAAATCCGTTACCCTTCTATGGCGGATCTTGCCGCCGTAAATTTGTGGTGAATGTCCGAAACACGTGTTCAAGCCTCGAGGTAGCGGAAACATGCCCTCTATGTGGGAGCCTCGAGACCATTGAGACCCTTTGTCCTATGCAAAGAGGTAGGGGCAGCTTGGTCTGGGTGAGAGCCCTCTTTGGGTCTTCACCTGTGCAGTCGAAGCTTCTCATGGGAGTCTTTCCTAGCGGTTGGTCAAGAGCCAAGCCAGGCGTTCCATTTATCTGAGCTTGGCCGTGGTTGATTTGGAAAAGGCGGAGAGCGAAGGTCTTCGAGAATCGCGATGCTTAGCCCTTTCCGTTTGGTTCCGATCTTGAGGCATAAGTTGTGGCGGGCTTACCAAGTCTCAAGCTTGTCCGCAAGCGCGGTTAAAGCGGGAAATTTGTCGACATTCCCTCTGATTGTGAATCATGATGGGCACTTCATTTCTTAGCACCACACTTATCATTGTACTTGATCACATTCTAGTGGTTTAATATATTCCTATATTCTTCAAAAAAAAAAAAAAAAAAAAAAAAGAGGGAAATAAAGATAAAGGGAAACAAAAAACAAGAAAAAAAAAAATGGACAAGGAAAAAAAGAAAGGAAAAGAGGAAAAGGAAAAAAAAAAGAAGGAAAAAGGAAAAAGGGTAAAAGTGAAAAAGAAAGGAAAGGACGAAAAAGGAATTAGAAAGGATGAAAAAAAGAAAGATGGGAAAAGGAAATAGAAAAGGGGACATAAAAGGAGAGGTAAAAGGGCACCGGGAAAAGGGTAAGAAAGTAAGGTGGGAAAATGAGAAAAAAGTTAAGGAAAATAAGAAAAAGGTTAGAAGGGACAAACAAAGCGCATGGGAAAAAGTGAAATGGAAAGGAAAAAAGAAAAAGAGAGGGAGGAAAGGGCAAAAAGAGAATCAAAAAAGGGCACGAGGAAAAGGGGGAAAAAGGGAAGGCGTGGAAAAAATGGGAAGAGAAAAGGGTGAAGAAAAGAGGAAAAGGGAAGCAAAAAGAGCATCTAGAAAAAGGGAGAGGAAAAAGATGGAAAAAAAGGAGGAAAAGGGTGGTGGAAAAGTAGAAGAGGCAAAGGGTAAGGAACAAGGAAAAAGAAAAGGAGGAAGAGGAAAAGGGCATGGGACAAAAGGGAGGAAGAAAAGGGTGAGTAAAGGGGAAAAAGAAAGGAAAAAGAGCATGGGAAGGGAAAAGTAACAAGAGAAAAATAGGAAAGGAGAAATTGAAAGGCAAAAGGGGGAGGAGGATGGGGAAATAAGGAAAAGAGGCACATAAAAAAGTTGAGAAAAGGAATAGAAAGAGGCATATGAAAGGGAAAGGGGAAAGGGAAAGGGAAAGGGAAAGGAAAGAGGAAATAAAAAAGGAAGCGGGAAGGGAAAGGAAAGGGGAAAAAAGGGCACGGGGAAAAACGAAAATAGGGGAAAGGATGAAAAGGGAATGTAAAGTTGAAAGGACAAGGGAAATCAAGAAAAGGGAATGTAAAAAAGTTGAAAAAAGGCACGAGGAAAAGGGGAGAGGGAAATGGAAAAAGAGATGGAAAAAAGGGCACGTGATCAAGAGAAAAAGTGGGTGGGGAAAGGAAGAGAAAGGGCACATAAAAGGTGAGCAAAAGAGAAAAAAAAAAAATGCATGGGAAAGACTAAAGAGAAAAAGAATAGGAAAAAGAAAAGGAAGGGAAAAAACAAAGGGAAAAATAGAAAGAGCTGGGGAAAGATAAAAAAGAAAGGAAAAAAGCCCATCAGAAAAAAAGAGAAAGGGAAAAAGGGGAAGGGGAAAGGGAAGGTAAAGGGATCGACAAGGGGATTAAAAAAAGAAAAAAAGAGAGAACGAAGAAAATGGTAGAATGAATAGGTTTTTGTCCGCACAGATTCCTAATTTATGCCCAGCAACGCTGGGCACCATTACTAGTAAGAAGATAGTCACATCAGAAGACGACACAAACTATAGAAGCAATAGATAGATAGATAGTATTTTAACGTCACGCGACTAGAAGAAATGCAAAGGGACTCTGGCCTTCAATGTAACATCAGTAACTTCTTCAAATGCTAAATACTCATGAACTGAAGCACAAATAGGATGATGCCCAGAAATGTGTGAAGAATGTCATTCGTTGCCATAATCACATAAAGTTCTTACTGTAGCTAAGCAAGAAGGTTACTCTATGAATAATCTGTTGAAGTTGCCTTTGTGAGGTGAGGCAGCCAGAGTTCATGAGCTTAGCTGTGTAACATGAATTCCAAAGTCTATTAATAGCCCAATAATTAGCAACCTAGTTAAAATCACATGACCAAGACTAAGATATGCTATAAATTAGAAGCATTTCTTATTGTAAAACCAGTTTCAATCATTTGTATAACTGAAATACATTTTCCAATAATAGTGTAGTTTTAAACTGAATCTCCACAAACAATAGCAGATGCTAACAAAAACATATTTTTCTACAATAATATCTCCAACAATTCGAAGTTATTATAGAACAATCAATAAAGTTGTTGTACTTATAAGAATGGATGCCTGAAAGACCATTGTGGTTTGGACTTAAGCTAAGGCACAGAAAGAGGGGGATAAACAGTTCTTGGGTGTTCTATGACTGTTCTATTCTATTCTATTCTATTCTATTCTATTCTATTCTATTCTATTCTATGATTGCTACAGAATTCAAAAGAAGATTAAAAGAAGATTACCTTAAATCATTTGTATATTGCATGCTATGTCATAAGGTAAAAGTTTACTAAAGACTTAAATAAGTCTCAACTGACAGAAGATCCTCCCACATGCAAAGCTTATAGTGGAAAGCAGGCGATGGTGGTAGAAGCCCCTCAATCTGCAATCACACATGCAGAACTTATAGTGCATTGTAACAGATGCCTCTTAAGTGGCCAATTACACATGCATATGCTCAAAATGGAATATAACAAATGATGGGACCTATCATCATTGCACATAACTATCAGCATGCATTCAGTCCAATCCAGGTATTGTACAAAATTGACCAACAGACTTAGTAGTATCCATCGTGCAAAAACCTACTCCAAGCACCTACGCAGATCAGCTTTGGATTGTCTAAAATTGTCCACTAAATTGCAAGCTTTTGCTAAAACAAATGGCCAAAATGTAGCTGAAATTTGTTGCAAAGATATGAAGTGATGGTGATATGGAAATGCAAACGACCTATAAGTACCTTCCAATAAACGCACCTTCCAGCAAAATAGGGTCTTCTTCACGGGATAAAGCCAACAATTGCACACACAAAGCTCCAGACTTTATGAAAAAATACTGGCTTGTATAGTAGATGTTTCCTACCGAGGAATATGATTAAAACAAATGGTATGATTATAGGAAATCAAAAGCTTAAAGCTTCACCTACCCAAATGCTTCAGAACTTGTGATGCTTTTCGTAGCTAGCATCAGAAATGGCCAATGAAACATGCCTCAAATGCTTAGGAACCTGAGATGCCTTTTCTAGCTAGCATGACTTGCAAAGTCACTAAGTCACTGGCGCAAGCTAGGCCAAACATAAACATAACTGCATGAAAGGCGTAAGATATTGATGTACATCAGAAATGATCAGATACAATGAGTTGCCTAGATATCTTTCACATGTGACCAGCAAGGCCAAGATATTGATGTACATCAGAAATGATCAGATACAATGAGTTGTCTGGATATCTTTCAGATGTAACCAGCAAGGCCAGAACAGAAAGTACCATGATATAATGCAGAAACATACCATGATATAATGCAGAAAACTGAACATACTGTGCATGCCAATGCTTAGCTAATGAAACAGCGATGAAACAGAAATTAAGAAGGTATAAACCACAGATGGCCATACAATTGCGCTTGCAAAAGAATAGCTAGACATGAATGCATATTCACCTTCACAGTCAACAAAACTGAGTATGATGTAGGAAAAAGCAACAATAATTTCTACAAAGGAACATGATTAAAACAAATGGTATGATTTATGGGAAATCAAAAGCTTAAAGTTTCACCTGCCCAAATGCTTCGGAACCGTGATGCTTTTCGTAGCTAACATTAAAAACGACCCAAGAAACAGATGACATGCCTCCATCAGAAGTCAAACCTTTCCATCATTGCTGCCGAATAAGACATGTTTGCATGCTCCAAGCTCAATGGGGCATATATGCTCTTTTGGTCTTCAATTTATGGAAGATCAAAAGCTTAAAAATTCACCTGCCGCAAATGCTTAGGGACCTAAGATGTCTTTTTGTAGCTAGCATGACCTGCAAAGTCACTGGAGAAACCTAGGCCAAACATAAACATAGCTATATCAAAGGCGTAAATTATTGATGTATATCAGAAATGAACAGATACAGTGAGTTGCCTGGACTTCTGATCTGCAGCTTCAAGTATCATATCTTCCAAATGTAATCAGCAAGGCCAGAACAAATAGTACCATGATATAACGCAAAAAAATAAGGCCAGCATAGAAAGTACCATGATATAATGCAGAAAAATAGCCATGATATAATGTAGAAGACTGAACATACTGCGCATGCCAGTGCTTAGCTACTGAAACAGAGATATAGCATAAATTAGGAAGGTATAAATCACAGATGGCCATACAATTGCGCTTGCAAAAGAATAGCTAAATATGAATGCATATTCACCACCGATGCTGGAAAAAACGAAGTACAATGTAGGAAAATGACACAATAATAGTTTTGTACATGTCACAATAAAACCCCTTTGCCTAATATCATGACAAAAGCATCTGCCTATTATATCAACTGTTGTTACAAACAAATACATAGTTGAAATTTGAGAGCTGGAGCAAGCATATCTTGCTCATAGGTATACGTGCCTAGAAAATAAGTTAAACAGGTCTCCATCATTCCAATTACCTCCACCTCAACAAATGCATAATCAATTTTGTTGAGCATCGACTTACAAAAAGAACCCTTAGTTGGGCCGATTCCAATACCTCTGTAGAATCAGAAAAATAAGAGGATGATTAATCTGCCATCCTGCTTCTATGCTATTAACGTCTCCTAAGATGATACGACCAATAGCCAAGCTTGAGAAAGACTAAATCACAAGGCTCTTACGTGTGATCAAAATCATCGGATAAAATAATTCTATGAGCACGCATGCGAAATACCTTGATTTAGCAATCGTGGCATGCATCCACTATGTCGAATCGAATGAGGAAGGAAGGTTTTGCAAATAACAACGAAAAAAAATTCGAAGCATGCCGAAATACCTTCAGTTTAGCAATCGTGGCATGCATCCATCCACCTGTAATCGAATCGAATGAGGAAGGAAGGTTTTGCAAATAACAACGGAAAAAAATTCTTCGATTTCTGGAAAGTCGGGAATTTATTCCGGCGCCCAAAATCCCATAAACCTTAGAAAAATAACGTTAAAAAAATTCCAAAACAGTTTTTCTCCAAACCGGAAAAACCCAAATTAACAAGATAGATAGAATAGGAGTAAAAACACATTAGGAGATTTTAGACATTAGGGAAATTATGGAATTGTAGTTAAAAAGAAAAAAAATCACATAATCTTCTTGCAAATAAACACCCAAAACCCCTGTGTTTTCCCCCTCTTTCTTCTTACCCTGTTGAATCGGAATGGAGATGGAGATGCAGACCCACCTTTCTCTTTGTTTTGTCATGGTAGGAGGCAAACCTTCTCCTTAATACTTTAATAGCTTGCATTCATGCCAGGAAAGAAATGCAGAGGTCAGCGGCTGTTAGTAGCTTCAGATGCAACAAATGAGCAACAATTACTTGAATTTATTTGTCTGTAGGTGTAGATTGCAGACTAGAATATATAACTCTTAAATAGACATATTTTGGATTGAAAACTTTAAGAAATACTTAATTTTCTAAAGTAATATATTCTGGTTCATTATTTAAAACTTGAAGTTTCTTCATACTAATTGTTATTGCAACTATTTCAAGTGCAATACAAGAAATAACAGTTCTAAAAATTACAGAAAGTACTTAACATATAGTACGTAAAGTACGTATTTTACGTATTTAATAAGTACTTTATAATTCCAAAAACGTATTTAAAGTACTTTTTAAATGAGAGGTATGCATACGGGTATTAATACGTTACGTGCATTATAATACGTCACCGCACTAAACGCATCTGCGACAACGGAGATCGAGCAACTTCCTCCTTATAGGAGTCGAGTCGCGAGATAGCACTCGAACCGAGGGACCAAGCCCGACGAGCAAGGCTCAGTATAGAATGATGACGCAGAACTGACCGAAACAAGAAGCAATTCGCGAGGAATTGCTCGACCCTAGGCTTCATTAGACCTAGCGTCTCACCATTTGGGGCACCCATCCTCTTTGTCAAGAAGAAGGATGGCGGCTTGAGGATGTGCATAGATTACGGACAATTGAACAAGCACACCATCAAGAACAAATGCGCTCTCCCGGATCGGACGACTTGATGGATCAGCTCCAAGGGACAAAGGTCTTCTCAAGATCGACCCTAAGGTCGAGGTTACCACCAGACCAGGATAAAGGAAGAAGACGTCCACAAAACGGCTTTCAGGACCAGGTATGGGCATTAAGAGTTCACGGTAATGCCATTTGGGCTATCAAATGCCCCAGCTACATTCATGAGGCTCATGAGCGACATCTTCGAGAAATTCTTGGACACCTTCGATAGTGTTCTTCGGCGACATTCGGTGTATAGCAAATCCACTGAAGAACATGCACAACACGTAAAGAAAGGTGCTCGAGAAGTTGAAGAGGCATCAGTTGTATGCCAAGTTGTCGAAGTGCCACTTCGTAACAGAGAAGGTGGAATACCTCGGTCATGTGATTTCAGCAGAAGGAATCTCGCGGATCCCGCCAAGATTGAAGCGGTGATCCAATAGCCAAAGACCACGTAACATCCACGAGGTCAGAAGTTTCCTCGGCCTAGCAGGATATTACAGGAAGTTTGTGAAGAACTTCACAAAGATAGCAGCCCCACTAACAGACTTGACGAAGGCGGAGAAAGTGAAAAATTGGGCAGACCATTGGCTCAAGAAAGCCCAAGCAGGATTTGAATTGTTGAAAGAAGCTTTGACAACCGCCCGCCTTGACCACCCCGGACCCTGGAGAAGGACAAGCTTGTAGCGGCGCAGGCGCAAGTAAGATAGCCACATGTGCAAAGGCTCATGCAAGAAGAGCGGTAATAGCGTATGACTCTAGGAAGATGAACGATCGTGGGACACGCCACCCGACGCCGATCAAGAATTGCTTGCAGTTGTCAGGGCGTTAAGAATCTGGAGGCACTATCTCTTAGGAAGGAAGTTCCAGTTGGACAAGGATCACCAGAGCCTCCAATATGTATTCACGCAACCACACCTTAACCTGAGGCGCGAAGGTGGATGGAGTTTCTCGAGAGTATGACTTTGATATAGTCTACAAGCCCGGGAAGCTTAATGTGGTACCTAGAGATGCACTTTCAAGGCATCCGGCCGACAACTAGAGTGCATTGCAATGCAATTTTGGCGACTCCGGCGATTCGGAAGAAGATTGAAGAAACGTTGCCAGCGGATGTGGACTTCAAAAAGTATGGGCAAGCTTGTGCAAAGAAGCGAGAACAGATAAGGAGAGGGAAACCTTCAAAATTTTAAGAAGAAAGGTAACCTACGTACCATAAGAACAAGTTGTGCGTGCACAGATCATCCGGAGTAAGAAAATTGATCCTCCACGACACCCACAACAGCCCAATAGCTGCCGCGAGGATTCATGAAGACATACTTCAAAGTGCGTAGCGGCTACTATTGGCCGGGAATGAAGAAGCGGTAGCTTCGCCACATCAAGGAATGTCGATTTCAGCAAACAAAGGGCGAATAGCTTGAATTCCAGTGCATTGGAACCATTAGCGGTGCTAAGCGCTAAGTGGGAGGTCGTCGGCATGGACTTCATAACGGGGCTTCCAAGAACGGTAAGAGGGAAGGATGCCTTGATGGTGGTGTAATTGACAAGTTGTCGAAGATGGCCCATTTTGTGCCTTGCGGGGACCACGGACCACCGACTATGGATATGGCAAAGCTCTTCACCAAAGAAATCTTCGGGCTCCATGGCATGCCAAGGGAAATTATCTCCGATGAGATCCCGTTCATCGATGCCTTTTGGCGAGAACCTCTTCATAGCGATTCGGGCCGAAGCTATCCATGAGCACGGCCTATCATCCCCGACGGATGGGCAAGCGGAGCATACTAACGAGAATATTGGAGGATATGCTTTCTTAAACTATGTCTGGAACAAGCAAGGAATTTATTCACTTGGTGGAGTTTGCATACAATAGCACCAAGCAGGAATCATCCCAAATGTCGCCGTTCATGATCAACTACGGCTACCAATGCCTAACTCCGGACACTTGGCACAACCTTGTGCCAAAAGTGGAAGTTCGCGACAAATGTTGGGCATGTCATCGCAGCCTCGTGGAAGAAGTTCGAGGGTATCTTCTCCAGCAGGAAAGTCGACAAAAGAGCATCGCCGACAAACATCGGACAGTCAAAGAGTTCCAAGTTGGAGATGATGTATGGCTCAAGATCAAGGTAAAGCAGGCGAAGCTCCACATCGGAAATTGTAAGAAGCTTGCTCCAAGGTGGGCTGGACCCTTCAGAATAATCCAAAGAGTAGGTAACCAATCCTACAAGCTAGAATTGCCAGCACACTTAAAGATCCACAAAGTCTTCCACGTGAGTTTGTTAAAGAAGCATACTCCCAACCCATGAAGTTACGGACACTCCAACGATGTTGGAAATGACAAGAGCGAGATAGAAATAGTTCCAGAACTAATTCTTGATAAAGCGTTCAAGAAAACAAGGAGATCGGAGTTTCTCCAATACTTGGTCAAGCGGAAACACTTGCCGGTGGAAGACGCGACATGGGTACTTAAAAGAGATCTGATAAAGCAGTACCCACAGTTTATGGAGCAATGGGACGGCAAGGTCATCTCCGAAGAAATCGGCTCAGGCATGTCGATTTGTGTAGATTTATAGCTTGCATAGTTAAGTATAATCTACGCATGCAACCTATGAGGTATGGGTTGCATGCGTTATTCTCTCCGATGATGAGATCACTACGGTGATCTCGGAGGGCGTGGTGTAATGTCAATGTAGGCATGACCACGGTTCCGCTTGGAAAGTCTACTACATCCCGCGAGTAGACGACCTCGAGAGATAAGAGGTCATTCAGGAATGCATTGATAGGGAAAGCACCTCTAGCCAATGCCTACGGGGAGGACACTATCCTTCACGCTCTATATACGAGAAGGACCCTATCCTCCACGCTGGGCAACTAAAGGTGTAGGCATGAGCGCCATATAGGCATGATAGGACGCTGTCTCCACGACCACGATGGAAGAAGCATCCTCTGTGACGTTCCAGGTGTTGAAATAAGATCATATTATAATCAGTGGAAAAGGATCAAAGTGACAAGCAGTATTGTTATCCAGTGAGATGGTGGAGAAAGCCCTTAGAATCATACGAACTGGGATTAGAATGATGGGAGAACCATTAGTGTTAAGGTCTATGGAGAAATAAAGGTTGATGTTATAATAGACCATTGACCTAAGGTTTTGGATAATCATTGTAAAAGGGATCGATATGGGATAAGGCCAATGAACTTGAAATAGAAACGAGTAGAAAACGGTGGGAGAACTTGGTGCCGATTCTTTGTGGATCGGTGCCGATTAGCATAAATTTAAGGAGAAACAACATTTCGGATACATAGGTGAACTGATCGGATTTATATGGTGATGAATGCATGTCTTTGTCGAACAAATTTAACAAAGGAATACATGTGTTGAACCATTGCTACGATTAGCTTTAAAAATTCATTGCTATTGTATTTCCTAAGGTTATCTATTGAAGAATTTGCATTGGTGATTGTCTATTCCTAAGCCAAAGGTTATCTTTTAAGTGCAACCTGTAGTGAATGATAATTGCTAGACATTAATCTATTTGATCTAACAGTGGTATCAGAGCCAGGTTCAAAATGTCTAGCAGGTTTGGAGCCTCTCTTTTGTCTGGAATCAAAAGTTTATGAAGGTGGCCCTGGTTTTCAAATATGGAAAGAGCAGATCAAAAATGTGCTGGAAAATGAAAATCTATGGGAGATAGTGCAAGGTTCTCATGAATCTTCTAGTGCTGTTGCAGGAAGAAGGGAGAGCAGTTCATCTGATACAGGTGAAACAGGAACCACTGTGACTAGTGGTGGAGGTGGAAACACTAAGGTGAGGCATATGCCATTTTGACAAGCAAAGTTGGAGCATCCATTCTGCTCAAAGTGAGAGGAAAATCACCAGCAGAAATCTGGAGGTATTTGCTAAAGCATTTTGAAGAAAAATCATCTTCTCAGATAGATATTTTGGACAAATCTCTTAGGAAACTAAGGCTTAAAGAGGATGATGATCTTACCAAGTTTTTTCAAAAATTTGACAATATAATAGCGGACTTGGAAGGTGCGGGGGATGGTTTTGGTGATCAATGAAACTTCTTCACATAGCTAGAGCTGTAGAAGGGAATAAATGCGACTAGCAACCTTGATCGAATGTAGCAAAACCGAGAGGCAAACAAGAGATGATCGAACCGAGTTTGAACAGAGGCGGGGTCTCTCTGATGAGAATGAAGATAATGTTGAAGTATTATTTATTTTGCAAAAGGAAAATACAAAGGTAGTACCTCAAATAAGTCAAAGGAAAGAAGGCAGCTGGGCCATGCTATCATTGCAAGGAACTTGGACATCTTAAAGGCGACCGCCCAAAAGGCGAGAGATGTAGAATGCTACAATTGTGGAGGTAAGGGACACTTTGCAAATAGGTGTTCCAACGGAGTGAGGAGGAAGGGGAAAAAGCAGCAAAGGGAGAGGTTCACTTAGAGGTCGAGGAAAAGGTTATGGAAACAAGAATGCAGCTGTCAATCTTGCTGAAGAAAATGAAGAAGATTCAAGTGAAGAAGACGAGGATGCTGACATTTTGACTGTTTCAAAAAAGGAATCTAATGACTTGAATGATATGTTAATATTAGATAGTGGAGCAGAAAAGACAGTGACTGGTTCAACAAAATATTTCAAACAAGAAAATGAAGCAAGAACAGGGTACATCAAACTCGGATGTTATGCCTAAATATCTTACAGACCATTGTTTGAAATTTGCATGCATGCTAATGTTATTAGGCATAATGGATATTTATGATGGTCGCATGCCCCTAGTCTAGATTAGGTTGTTGTGGTGCACCACGGCATGGGAGATCTTAGACTAGGGCGCAACCAGATGTTCTAATGGAAACGTGGTTGCGGGGTGCCTTAACATTGTGGAAACAATGTAGTTAAGGTTGTAATATGGTTAATGGGTTAAAAGAACCATAGGACCTTAAAAGGCATTTGAATGGGTTAATAACCCATGGAACAAAAGTTAACATAATGGTTTTTAGAACCATTGGACTTTATTAAAAGTGTGAGCACCCCTTAATCGGGGGATGCTACCTGTTCTTTGCGGATGACCACCGACCGGTTTGGGCGGCAGGTCGGGCTGCTATCCGTGAGACCCACATGATTGCGATTAAGGTCGCATTGCCGGCCCGCCAAATGTCTTTGGGTTTAGCGAGGTCGGCTTTATTACAAAAGGGCGCCTAAGACAAAAGGAAAAGGCGGAACCGCATTACGAGGAAATGGAAACCGCATAACAAATGATCCGGAGAGGGAAGCCTGAGCGAGCTTGGAATATTAAGAACGGGAGTTGATTGCGCCGCTTTGTAGCTCGTGGTGAGGCCGAATAATTCGAGGCAATTGGTAAACCTTATGATTGGAGAATCGATTGCCATGGTAGATGGGGTCTTCTGGAAAGGAGATCGAAACCCAAACTTACCTCGAACTCGAATTAAGGCTTCACCTTAAGGGCATTCTTGGATTGCCTAAAGGACTTTCCCCTTAAACAATATTCGATACTAGCTCTGTGACTCCTTTTGTAGAAACCAGTTCTGTAACAGAAGCTTGTAGGTGCTAGGGGGGTTCTTTGGACCGTGATGGATTTCATGGTTGTTTAGTAGCAGCAAGTAAGTTCTGCACTTAACAAGCCAGCTGAGATAACCTTATGCATAGCATGCTTCGTAAGGTGTTCCTGTGAAAGAACGTAATGGCAAGCGAATGCTTACCATAAGAACTTCCTTATACCGGTGAGATACATATATAGCCTTAGTATGGGACAAGGTTATGTGTATATCAACAGGCCGGAGATATTGGTAGTTCTATGGGGCTCTGCTCCATTGTAAAGACATCTTTATGATATGGGAATGAGCACGTTGAGCGCTTATTCCAGGGAGTTATGCATAGCATGTATGTAGATGAGCGAGGCTTATCTTATTAGGAACCATTGGCATTAGTGAGGCGAAGCTCATCACTGGTATGGGACGGTATGGGTGGAACCAACAGTCTAGTGGCACAGGTCCCTATGATGCTTGCGGTTTCTCCCTCACTTTGGATCCACCAAATACGGGTTCTAGGCGGCGTCTTGTCTAGATATGGTGGGGTGTGTCCGCTTGGCGGATGCTATGGTCGTGTGGTGGATTCCATATGTGTGCTCTTGCAAATTCGGTCGTTGCTTCATGTTGACACTACCGGATAAGCTGTTATGCATGTTCTTGACACGTGTAAGCTTGTGCAGACTATTTGATAGCTAGCGGCAAGCGTACGTGTGCATTTAGTTATCTTGGGTTGTCATCTTGTTATCTGTATACGTGGCTTTCATGTATATAGCCTCGTGGGAGGCGTGACTTGTTCCATGTAATCGATGGTTTGATGTGAATACAAATCAAATTTTGGTACTAAAGTTTTGGTTAAATAATAGTGGGTATCGAGCCTAGGTTGCGCTTGGACCTTGAGTAGCCGAGATGGAGCACTAAACTAGTGCGGCGCATATGTTTAGCGGGGACGAGCGACTCCTATGGAGGAGGAGCCCGACGACGAGGGCTAATTTTCCACAGCATGAGAAACCCGTAAGAACCCGAGACCATGCAGATGAAGTGGAGTGAGGACTTGCCGGGTGTGCGCAGAGCCTCAAGGTCAGATTAGACACTCGACCGCCATGAGAATCGCTTTTGGAGACCCTTGCCGCACGGAGGGCCTAGGGAAGTCCCTCATGGAGAAAGGGAAGTCTCCCAGTTGGGGTGGTAGACCCCGATGTACCTGGTGCTGAATGGCTGCTATGGAGCGTATTAATCAAGAACCAACCATCATCCAATTAAATTGGGATTATGTCAACTCCAAAATCACGCCAACCTGCTATTGTCTTCTAGGGGGTTTTTGTTTTTTTTAATCTTTTTTTTTGGACTTCAAAAATAACATAAGGTTCGCGATTCACGTGTGACTTTTCATATCTGAATTGAAATATGCAAAAATGAAGAGCAAGTTGCTAACATAGATGAGACCAAAATTGCTTGCTTTCGATAGATGATAATATTAGGTTTGATAATAACAGTTGCATTATTTTATGAGGCAATTCCAGACTTCGAAATTATCGATACATGGCACAAATATCATACAAAAATATCATATATTCCAATAAAACATTAAGGGATCAATCCATGTTTTTCCACGTGTTTAACAAGGTGTGGTTCCATGTCACCGCCGTTCTATCCAGTTAAATGAATCTAACACTTCACCCACCGCCTTCCCCATAGCCAAATTATGCATAATAGACACAAACTTCACCGAGGAAAATCATCCGTCGCCAAAGTTTTTTTGGATCGTAAGATGGTGGATTCGAGAACTGCGTTTGATTGTAGAAGCATTTGAGAGCATCATCATCCACTATGATTATATCATCTTTATTCTCGATACCAAGTTAGGGTCATCATGTTACTCAAGTGTTTGATGAAGATAGGCTTGCTGTTGGATCCTTGGGATTAGTGAACTTCACACATTTGTTCTGATCCCAAAGGGTCAACCAATGTCTACGCATTTCCCCAATGCCTCCAAAGTATCCTTGATGTTCCTTAATTCCATGGATGACCAAATACCAACTTCGAAATAACTTTGAGTGCCTCGTCTAGCATCTCCTTCAAGTGCGACGCGGATAGATCCACTTGGTGTTTGATTCTCTTGTGTGTCCGATGAAACTGTTCTCTAGCCACTTTATTTTTCGGAAAAGTCTTGCAAAGGACTCCGTTTAGGTCGAACACCACAACCTTCTTAGAAACGCAATGGAAGCCGAAACATCAAACATGTATCCGGTCCAGCAAAGATCACGATAACACAAACAATACAAACGCATGCTTGCGTGATTTGAAATAGTCATAACCAAATCGCGACTTTCGGCGTGATTTAGTTTGACAACGAAAAATAATCAAAGACGCTTGGCGATTTAATTCAAAGGTAATACAAATTAAATCCGCGGCGTGGCGCTATTTAAATGGGCAAGGCCATACCTATCATCTTCGGTTTATTTAGTCATCGGCGTCATTCTCCCCCTCGCCACCCTTAATCTTCGTCTTCTTACATTTGTTAGAATTGTTATTTTCCATTAGTTCATTCGTCCTTCACAACCGACATTATTTTACTA
Source organism: Isoetes taiwanensis (assembly GCA_021234155.1). Taxonomy (NCBI): domain Eukaryota; kingdom Viridiplantae; phylum Streptophyta; class Lycopodiopsida; order Isoetales; family Isoetaceae; genus Isoetes; species Isoetes taiwanensis. Next base: position 12,620,434 of record JAJEKV010000016.1, on the reverse strand, counting down.
TTGATTTGGCAAACCCAGCGGAATCACTAGAGCGCTTTCGTTGCCTTCATTTTTCGTTTCCCTGTCAATTAGTTCATTGTTAACCCGTGAATCTACTCTATTGTTGCTTGCATCACCCGCAATGTGGGCAAAATATTCCCTAAGTTCGCCGCCATCCGCGATTGCTTTGAGCAACCGGTTTAGCGACTATTTGTTCATTCTTTGCTTTCCTTATCAGGCTAGACATTACTAGTTCCCTCTCCAGAAGCAACGTCCACTTTGAATTGGACAAGTCTACGAGACTTTTGATTCTTGATGATTTCGAGGTTGCCATAAGGGCCTTTAGGAGACTTGGCAAGCACATGCATGAGAATGGTTCAAGAAAGTCTTTGGCACACTCATCACTCACAAGCGGTGACATCTTCTTGCACCCATAAGAGCCTCTCGGGCAATATAACCTCAACATGAAGCTCCAAGCGGGTTGTATCAATTGGAGCAAATGCCTCGGCGAGGTAAGCAGCCATAGGCGGGAAATCCATTTTTATTTAAGGGGCCCTTCTCCTTAGTTTGTAGCTCGTGCTTGATTTCCCCACTTAGGAGGGGTCCCATCCTCATCCTCTTCGACTCATCCCCGTTACGGACCGATCCTGATCCGTATGAAAGAATATAGTTCTTAAGTCCGGATCATCTAGAAGAAAACATTCCCATGCACCGCTATTGTCACCCTTGGCCTTAGCAATATCATATTCGATAGTCCGATAGCATGGCTATCATAATGAAGATCACATGTGCCATCTTTAGATGTCTTTGTTCGCGACTCATTATCCTTAACATCATATATTAGGCATCCTCCCTAATAACTTTGAGGCACTCCGGATCATGAGCGGCGGATAGTGCATGCGATGTGACTCACCCGAAGGACAAACGATGACAATAGTGAAGGACCTCTCGGTTGTCAATCCTATACACTGGTAAAGAAGCTGCGTAGTCCTTTCCGATTCATGCCCATATCTCCTCTCCCACCTGGCTGTCCAACACAAAAGAGTGATATATTTTTAAGGCCGAAGTTGATTACGGCAAGAGACCTTTGTACCCAATGGGACCGAATCTTTGGGCGGTGTCGTCTTCTCCAAAGAATCTTCTTCACAAGGGCCACTTTTCTTCTCAACTTCGGCCCGTACCTTTAGGGGTAGAGTCTCCTTATGTTTTGTATTTTTAGCCTTCCAATTCTTTAGGAAGTCCTTTGACCAGAATACAAACTTCTTGATGTCATCATTATTGACCTTGTATTTGTCCGAAGAATCCAATTTCGGATAATGCCACATCCCCGATAGCCTTTGTAACTTCAAATCCTACAAATTGACTTCATTATCACGCATACATCCTTTACATGGTGCAGCACTCAACGAAGGACATCCTATCCTTGGTGAAAGCACCCTTCTTGTATAAGACTTCCTTCTTTAAGCCCGGGTCTAAAACCCAAATGGTCTCGTCGCCTAGCCCCCGAAGTCTTTTCTCATCTCTGTCACATTCAAGTCAAAGATGCTTACATCAACAGGAGGCACCCTACCCATAGTATCCGGCGCTTCCCTTGTGCATAAGCGTCCCCTAATTTATCGGAAGGATCTGCAATGTCATCACCACCTTTTTCTTTGATTTTCTTGCGGTCTTCTTCTTCTCTCAGATAATTGTCTGCATGCGACAGTCCGCTCCAATGACTTGAATGCCTCGGACTTTGACCATGCAATGCGGTGGGCAATGGGCAGCCATATTCCACCCTAATCGTTGACGGCGTGGCGCATGTTTGTTCAACGTATGGACCGCAATAGTACGGACATTGAATCAAGTATCATAGAATAGAAACACGCCGCGATTTGAATAGAATTGATCAAGAGAAAAATCACGCGGCATGAAATGAATAAAGTTACTAATGCAATTCCGCCAGCGCTTTCAAATCAAACCAATTCACGCCCGACGTGTTTTCAAATCAATCAATTCACACCAGGCGTTTTCAAATCAATTTTGAAAACACGTGGAATTGATGATTTGAAAACACTGCGGAATTGGTTTGATTTGAAAACACCGGGCGTGAATACAATTTATGAAACCAGGTTGATTTGAAAACACGCTGGCGTGAATTGATTGATTTGAAAACACCGGGCGTGAATGGTTTGATTTGAAAACACGCCGGCGTGAATGGTTTGATTTGAAAACGCACGCTGGCGTGAATTCAATTTATGAAACCGGCCGCAGCGAATTCAATTGAATTGAAAGCACGACCGCATGAATATTAAAATGCTAACATCCTAATGCGCTTAGTTACCTTTTGTATAGAAATGTCTTCCCCATTTCATTCAAAGTTGCACTAATCTCAATGGAAATCTGCGGTGAAGTATTGGCATCAAGATAATGACACCTCCTATACGCATAGTGATTGTAGAAACGCGTTTTGCCTGTTTGTTCTCTTGCCGATGAGGGCATTCTGTGCCTCAACGAGTCTTGCCCGTCGATGACGACGAATTTAATATTTTCATTTAACAATATCTCCTGGAAGTTCGTCCACACAGCAGGCTTGTTCGAGATCATATCCCAAGGTAGCACATCCACTGGCATAGGCATTTGACCTGGATTACTAATCATGCTCTGAACAATCTCCATGGCATGTCTTTGGATCATATCTTACGCTAACATAAATGGAGCTTGGTGAACGGATGAGGGACTTCACATGGATCGCAAAAGTTTCCTTAAGACCCAATGGATAATGGTCAGAGTATTTATTCAGCTTGTTCATGGCCTCTAGCTGCGCCACTCTGTCCTGTTCATTCTCAAAAACAGAAGCCTCCATGCCTTCGACAACTGCAGGTTGAACATCCTTCCCTAGATCTAGGACCCTCTTAGAAGCTTTCAAGTCGACTAATTCCTAGCTTGCGCAAATAGTGACTTGGTGTCGGTTTAGTGAACATGCCTCTACCATACAACCCCTAACCCTTGGCAAATAGATATTGGCGAATCGCTACATTGGTTGGCCAACCATACTTAAAACATGTCTCACCGCTCACATCCGTCTTCATGAACGTATCCTTGTATGCGATAGCTCTACAGGTGAGTAAGTCCGGCGGATCTTTCTTACATTCGTGTAATCTCCAAGAGCAATTTGCAGTTGGTGTCATCCTCTTCCTCACAAGAGATTAGGATCCCTTGTTTGGCCATCTTGTGCCGCTTCCTTTTCCTCGAGAAGAGAGTTAAGTCGAGCTTGCCATTTGTCTTGGCAAGGTCAACGTACTCACTCGCACCCTCGTCCATTTCCTCTTCGAGGCAGGCGGGGTCGATTGGTTGCTATAAGAATCGGCCCTTCATTATCTAAGGTGAGATCATATGGTATCGCATCCTGGGGTCGTCCCCTTGCTTTCTTGGCGGGGATTAGAACCCTAATTATTAGGGTTTTCTTCCTCTTGAGCACTTGCAAAAGAAGATGAGCACTTTTTAGAGTACTTTTCAGAACAAGAAATCACGCTTGGCGTGCATTTAAACCTAAATTAGTACAAATCACGCTTGGTTGTTGGTAGCTCCTATTATTGACCATGCTATGTGAATTTGAAACTAAATTATTTTGCATCCACATTTTAAGCTACATACCCTTCATGAATCCATATTTCACACTATTTAACCTCATTGAACATTGCTATCTCCAACCGTCTAACACCGCTATATTCTATATATAAAACAGAAAAAATTATGTTCTACGTAATGGACAATCGAGCATTAACGATGTTAATACTTAAAATTCATGCAAAGCATAATAACTCAAACTCATGCAAAGCATATTATCTCAAGGCAAGGAAATATCTCAAATTCATGCAAGCATAATACTCTCCCGTGTATTCTCGGGTAAATTAAATACCTTGAATAGGGTTTCTGTATTCGTGTATTCCGATCAACGCCCTCAAACTTGAGAAGAGCCGGTTTAGAGATTCCTCTTCCACCGCCTTCCTCAGTCAGCCTGGACCGACCGATTAAACTTTAGAAGACATCTCGAGTCGCCTAGTAACAGTCGAGTCTGTCGCCGGATACGCCGCCGAAAGCCGCGAAGAAATAGCTTTTCTACCTGCATTGTACGAGAAATAGAAATTTGAATTTCAAAGAAAACACAAAATGCGGTTTGAAATATTCTTGACACATACAAATAATAATGACGAAGACCCGTCCAATACTTCTTTCATTAAGTTTTTAAAACCAATCTACCCAAAAAGTATCCCGCCAAATTTATCCCGCCTAAAACGTAGTTAACCTAATCTTTCTTCTAATTGAATTTTCCCAACCGCCGAGTTTCCATAGCGCCGACTTCTCAAATCAACTTCAGAGACTCAAATCAGCTTCTCAAGAATGGCTCTGAGAATTACGGTACTCATCTCATTCCAATAGCTTGAACATTAATTTCCAATAGTAGGTGTGTCAATAGCAATTTTCTGGTCGTCGAAGATGAATGTTTCATGTTAACTACAAATCTAAAAGGAAAATACGATTATGCAAGATCGACTCCATCGATCCGATATGCTTGCTATGGAATTCCCGCCGGGGATAAGTATGTCCGAAGTTACGATGATTAATCTTTAGCTATGGATGAAGCTTTACCTCCTCGCAGACACCGGTGGGGATACTGGTTGGAGAAAGTGTTGGAACATTTGTTGCATGGCCAAGAAACCGCTTAAAAAGGTATGTAACATGTATTACATTGTAGAAATATAGAAGTAGACAAAATTTGTTGTATTCATTGGAAAAAGATTACAATTGTATATAATGGATAAACCGGATAAACCCGGACAAAATCCCGAACTCTCTGTTTCAAGCCCACCATCGAGTAGCCGGGCTATCGATAATCCCATTTCCATTGCAGGGGCATAGTGAATTCTTCCGTAAAACCCGGCAAAACACCGGGCTCTAGCTCCATCACCCCTCACCGCTTCCACCTCTCCACCTCCACCTCCCACTCCTCCTCCCCGCTCCATTGGTTGAACCTCCAATGCATCGATAAGCCATGCTTGAAGTGGTTCCATTGGTTGAGCCATCTCCATTGCATCGTTATACTGCTTTGTGGTAGTGGTTCGTGTTGGGGCATCCGGGCATAGAGGCTAACCACTAAGAAACGCTTGACCCTCATTTTGAATCTCGAAATGACGGATCTGCGAGATTCACTCGATCAATGCATGTACTTGCATTCTCGGTGATTAGATAAGAGGGCCACCCTCCGTGATGCGATTGAAGGGCCCCGTAGCCCGGATCTATCATTGCCCCAGCTCTGCCGCCATCATCATTACTTGATCCAAGTACTCGGGGGTTGCAAAGGCGGTGCTCCACGGACCGGTGCTCTACTGCGGTTCAACCGGACCGAGATTGGAGCCTAAACGAGTGGGTCAGGTGGATTGCTGGCCCAAATGTAATTCCAATGCATCTTCGTCACCAACCGGGTGATTAATGTAACTTGGCATCTATCAATAGGAAGTGAGCGAGTATCGGATTCACGCTGGCGTGTTATATTTATTTATTTATAAACTTAGAAACTAAGAGACACCCGTGAGTTTAGCGTAAAAGTTGAAAAGTAGGGATACAATTGTTTGCACGCCGCCGCGTAAAGCGCTATATAGGAAAGACTATACTTTCGCAGTGCATTCGTGCCAGAGGGAGAAAAAAAAAGCATACAGATAGATAAGTAAATAGATAAAAGGCGTGCAATTATTTAAATAATTGCCCCGGCCTTTATCTATTTACTTATCTATCTCATTCATGCTTTTTTCCTCTCTCTCTCACGAGTGCACGCCGCCGTCATTCATGTTGAAGGCTAAGGTTAGCATAAAACACGCTTTAGCGTGTTTCAAATATTATCTTCGGATAATAGAAACTTGCATGCAATAGCATGATTAATTCAGGAAGAGAAACTCAAGAATTTACCGAAACAAAAAAAGCGGATGAAGTTTATAAAAACTATTACGGTTTTCATAAACATCATCCGCTTCCTCCTTTGAGCAAATGCAAAAAGTCTTCTTGGATTAAACCCGCCATTGAGATGCAACTTAAAACTAAATGAAAACTAACCTTGAGTTCGAGGTTTTGGAAGGATTCAAGAACCGAGAGGACTATGCTTGTGGTTTTAATTCCGAGGCTTTTCGATTCATGAGACCTTAGTCCTCACTACGGATGCTCTGAACTAAAAGGCAGTCTTTTAGTAAGTTAGGAATTGCCAAACCAAACATCTAACATTCTTTGAATATAAATCTGCTCACCAAGATTTCGAGGGCGGATCCAAACACACAGGCGCCAAACCGCAAATCGTTATGAAGGAAGGAAGAAAAAATGTAGGAACTTTGAGAGCGTAAAATGGATTTATATAGGGCGTAATTAGAAATAAGTTAAGCGTGAATAATTGATTGCTTGAATTAACACGCTGGCGTCACGGTCTTCCCTTGAGACATGACATGTATATGGTATATATGGAGAATATTGCATTTCATGCAATAAATTCTCCAAGACATTTTATTCCATTTATTGCATTCGAAAAAATAGAATTTAGAAATTTTATATCGCTAACTTAAAAATGATTTTAAAGGCAAAGTTATCAAGGCTAAAAATGACTTGTAAGGTTGGGGAATTGTTTTAGGTCGTATAGGAAAATTTCCTATGGTTCTTGTGGATGCATCGGAGATTTCTCATGTGGTTGATTTATAGTGTTCCCGAGACTTTGTTGAGACAAAATTTGCGATACAAAATTTTAGAGAGACAAAATTTGCGAGAGACAAAATTTTAGAGAAAAATGACTTGGAGCCAAAATAATTGGAGAATACAGGTTTGATTTTATTCAAAAAATTTTATGTACGTAAAAACTGTTTGAAGAAAACTGTTTGAAGACAAAGTTTATGAAGAAAACTGCTTGATTTCATTAAAAAGTTTGTATGTACAGATGCCCGGGCTTGGAAGCGATTGCTCAAGGCTTTTCACACAATTCTGACGAAAAATGCCCTGGAGCGGTCCAAAACTTCAGAAGAATGGAAACAAAAATGGGTCACCGGATGCATCACTCTTCTTCCACCGCAACAAAAAGAAGAAAGAAAGGTGTTAGAAAAGAAAGAAAGGTGCAAAAAAAAAAAAAAAAAAAAAAAAAAAGAAATCACATGCAAAGCCTCGGTTCATCTCTCAACCACTCCAAAAACTAGTCGAATTGTCAACCTTCTTCCTAATCCTCCTCCTCCTCCTCCTCCTTCTCCACCTCCTCCTCGAGATTTCATTCTCTCGCTTCGTGGTCAAGCCAACCCCAGGCGAGCGGCCATGTGCTCTTGGGAGGACATCTCCTCCTCTTCCTCCTCTTCCTCCTCTTCAGAATCAGAGGAATCAGAGGAGCTCAACTCCTCCTCTTCCATGTCGAAATCAGAATCATCCTCTGAATCGGAATCAGAGGAGAATTGGGCAAGAAAATCTATGGGGGAGGAAGAGAGGGGGTTCTTCAACCCGACGTCTCTTTGACGAGACCTCGGGTTCTTCATGAAGTTCGAAAGCTACCGAGGTCAATGCTTCATGGCATGAAAAAAATTGGGACGAAATGGAGGTCTTGAGAGCGTGAACCGGATTTATATAGGGTTAATTAGAAATTAGCGTGAATAATTTATTGCCTCAAATAACACGCCAGGCGTACGAAATTCCCGCCAGCTATATCATCTAGGGTATATTATTATGGATAATAAATTCTCACGTCTATTAGTTATATGTCTTTTCGTAATCATATATCCAAATTTTTGATAATTAAAATTTGGATATATTTATATAAATGTCATTTCCTTGTTGTTGCCATGAAAATTCTTGTTTTAAATGATTTCGTTTACGCCCATTGTTATTATTATCAGGGAAAAAATTAAGCATACTATATATTTTTTCATAAAAAATGGTTTGGCTATTTTTTAAAATCTTACAGTATTTTATGATATATATTTGGCTAAAGTTATTATTATCATTACATTTATATATATTTGGACTTGGCGAAACTTTTGATTGCTTTAAACTTTCAATTGCCTATGTTTTTTTCTAATTAGAAAAATAAAAAAATGTAAATTCAGTAGCTTTCGACATATTGTACTACAATTACAAATAATAATCGACAATCAAGGAACATAAGATAATATGAAAAAGATTTAATAGATGCTCACAATATAGCTTATAACATTCGAAATCTAAACTGCGTTTAATACAATGACACCCTTCTAGATATGGCGATCAAATTGCACTTATCTCTAACCCTTGAAGGAAGATATTATTTCAAGCATCTAGATGGATATTGGCCATCTAGTGGTATCTTATCTTATAATGTTATTCTGTAATTCTTGGATTTGGATCCAGCCCTAGATCCAACGGCTGAGATTTTACCATGCAATTGTGCCTTACAATTGACGGCCGATATTTCACCATAAAAAAAACCCTAAAACGTATGTCCAAATTCCCTCTCTTCTGTTACAAGTTTTGCGATGGTGGTGGTCGGCCAAGCTGTTGGCTATGGCCTTATCTGTCTGCACAGGTTCTCGCCCCATTCTCTAAGAGCAGAGATGGCCGCTTTGGTCCATTTATCCCTTCGCCCTTAGGGGATTGGTTGCCTCAATGATGATAAATGTAAGTCTGTGATTTTTTTGTTGCCATCTTTCAACAGATCTTAAGCTGCATTCTTTTGCAATAATAAAGCCACAACATCTCCTTCTCATACTCTACAGCAATGTGCAATGGCGTGCAGATTCTGTCTCCAGCCAAAGCATGAATATTGGAAGAAATTCATTGGAAGGATCCAATCGCTTCATTGGTGTAGATCAGAGCAGCAGGCAGCCATATATGGAGAAGATTCAAATAACCAGTTTGGTTCACTGGTGGATTGAGGTGTTCTTATTTGATTTTTACTTCACCGTTTCTTGCAAGGCTAAATCCAGAAAGAGCATTTAGGATAAACTGTACGTTTGATGTAAGTTCTGTTCTTGATTTTGCATGTAACAAATCAAGAACAAGTCATTTGCTTTTGCAAAGACGACATTCCTTTTGGAGAGTTCGAATGAGATTTTTGTTTCTGGACTACTACTCTTTCAAAATCGGGCTGGACTTACTCTTTGCAGGCCTGTAAAATTCCACATTACAATGCAAGCTGTCTTTACTGGAGATATTCGTGTTCAGAGGCCTACTTTTTTTCCCATTATAAATGGTTAACATGCCATCATGACCCGCACTGTTGTCAAAGAGCGCATAATCTATATTGCAGGCTGTCATAAGGAAAGATCCCCATGAAAACGAATTTATTCAAGCAATTCATGCAGTTGTTCTTTCCTTGGAGCCAGTTCTTGCAAAAACCCACGGTAAGCATGTGATATTTTAGTAATGCATGTGTATTTTGCTCTTTACTTTAAAAAGCATTTTCGACTACATTTGGTGACTTTCATCATTAGCTCCGTAATGGTCTTTTGCACAAGGAATGATAATGTTTTGGAGCATTTTTTTAGAATTTGAAGTTGTGCTTATATTCAGAGTGTTGTGGATAGATGACAAAGGAGAAATGCAAGTCAATATAAGGTTCTGCATGCAATTCAACCAAGCTCTTGGACCCTACAAAGGGGGTCTTCATTTCCATCCTTCTGTTAAACTGAGTATCATAAATTTCTTGCACTTGAACAGGTAATTACATTTTGCATTCTCAAAGGTATTGTCAAATTCCCATTCTCACTTGGTTTTTTTGCTAGAATTTGTACAAACCTTGAAGAATGCTTTACCACAACTTCGTTTATGGGGTGCAAAGGTATGCAGTGACTTGATCCAAAGGGAAAAAGTGATAGTGAGGTAGCAATTCAGAATATCGAAGCTGAATGGGAAAATGGAAATTAAAAACCTGAATTTCTACAAGTCTTATGGCGAGTCACACTTGGTAGAACCGTATCTATGAACTTCCACCTACGTTGATTGTGTAAGCCAGTTTAGGCAAGATAAAGATAACTGGCTGGTTAAAAATTGCAGATCTGACTTATTATTACAATGTTTGAATATCATGCTCAAGCAGAGAAAGGCCCACTATTCATATTGATGCTTTTTAACATAATGGTCCAATGGGTGGGATGGTCTTTATGAACAAACTATGAGCTTGGCTTGGAATAAATAGAAATGTATGAAGATTTGGAAGACATAGGCCAGATTGCACTATTATGTCATGGTTCTACTAATGTATTACATTGTAGGAATGGGCCGCCCAACATTGTTCAGGTCCATACCGAGCATCTGAACTCTTCAATTGTCCAAGCAATGCAGACATAAATGAAATAATTGACCTTTGGTCTCTTGGGTCCACTCACTTTACCACTATGTAAGTCTTCATGCATTTTATAATCTTATAGCTTATTACATGTGACGTAAGAATTCATGTACATAGAATAGAGCACACAAATATTGTGCATGCAACTGGATTCAATATCAGGTCAAATAATCTCTGATATCAGGTTTCTGTGTTTCTGCAATATCACAAACAATCTCTGATGTGAAGTTTTATTAAGTTGAAAGGCTCAACGCATATGAAGAATCAAGTGGAAGTGGCTTAATTTTTGTTTCATCCTGTAGTGTTGTATTTGGACCACGTCCATATGCTAAATAGCTTGCATATTGCGGAATCACATTGAAGAAATGTAGTTTGGTAGGCTTCAAATGCTAGCCGCATTTGATCCAAAGTTATTACTGCTGCTTAACTATGTATGTTAATGCACATCACAATGCACAGTAAAATCAAGTGCATGGAAGCAAGATTACAAAAAATGAACAATTTCCGAAGTAATACCAAATAAAATGAGGACCCAAAACCAGTAAAATCAAGTGCATGGAAGCAAGATTACAAAAAATGAACAATTTCCGAAGTAATACCAAATAAAATGAGGACCCAAAACCCTTACAATGTCTGACTCACAATTCAAGGTTGTGAGATAAATAAGCAACAATCAACACACGCAAATAACTACTAGGTGTCTTAACACATATTATTCCTTTGTAAGTATCAATGCAATATGTAATGGAAAACTGAATGAATGATGGAAAAATAACTTCAAATAAAAAGACATCCTTACTGGTTGTTGATATATGTAATTATTCTCTATGTGAACGTAGACAAATGCCTATGCCCTACAGTAGGGCAAAGGCATTGACATATGACTCTGCATAAATCAAAACTCGATATGTGACACACAAGATATATATGCAGCAACATGTAACTACTATCCTCTACACATGACCCTACATAAATCAAAAGTCAATATTTGGCACACAACCTATGTACACCGCAACATGCAACTGCTGTCTACTATATGATCATGTTGCATCTTCCATACATGGCCGAATTTAAAATAAGGAATTCCCTATTTTCACATTTTTTTTTCAAGAAATGTTCAACGGTACAGGTCTTCACAAAAGTGATTCAATGGTCAAAATTTGATGCCACGGGATGGCCAAGATTCCACGCTAGGCTTATTTAGGTTCGCTGTAGTTTTAGATGTGTGCGATGTAGATGGTAGGTGCTTGCGTGCATTTCATCTACATGTTTTCAAGTAAAGCCCAACACCGCTGGGCATCGTTACTACTACATCCTCTTCTCATTGCGCCTAAAACATTTACAGGCATCCAACTTATGCCCAGCAACGCTGGGCATTGTTACTAGTATATAATAGAAATTCATAGCTTGAAAACTATTATCACTGATGATGATAGGTGGGGATGTGTAAAAATCTTGAATAAGAATTGATTTTGTTTGGCTATTAATAATTTAACATATATAATATTGTAATATAAAAAAGGCTAATCCCTTTTTCTTTAAGGAAAAGGGGGAAAATAGCTTGGCTAATCCTAAAAAAATGATGGAATACTTGTTTTAACTATGGCTATTTTTTATTTTTTTTAAAGAAGTCTTCCTTCATAAAATTCGCCGCAAAATTTGCCTAGACCCCCTAAAAAATCGCCATTTGGCTATTAATAGCCACTAATTTTTTCCATGATTATTATATTAATCCTATTTCCAAGGAATTTCTTACTTTTAAAAAAATTTGATTTACCTCTACATATTCCATAAATGTACGTACTTTTTTTTATCTTATGGTGTAATAATTTTTTCCTACTCATTGACTAAAAAGGGTGCAATTTGCCTAGGTCAATGGTGCCTCTCCAACTCAAGATGGTGTGCAACATATTGAAAAGAGCAATATCAATGAAAAACCAACTCCTAGCAAGAATGTTGAAGAAAAACAATTAGTCCTCTATAGTAGGGTGCAATGGAGGAACAAGAAGGTGAGAATCATGCACAAGTGCAACAAGGAAATAGTAGGCCAAGGAGTCATTGTGCTAGCGAGATCCCAGGTCAAGTCATTAATGATGAAAGGCTAGGGCAAGACAATATTGGTATTGCAATTTCGATGTTGGAAGACAACTGGAAAGGTAAAGGTTTGGGTGACAAGGAATGTTTTGGTTGTGTCAAGCAATTGGAGGTTCCTTGCATCATGGCATAGTGTTCAATTTGTGGATCCAGAGCCTGAGGTTGTTGGGGACAATGATTGTCTTGATATTGATCCATTGGCAGTTGGAACTCTAAACCTAGGCAAAAGGGGAGAAGTATCGGTTGCCGACATTATCCTAGCAAAAGAGCCAAGTTGATTAGTGATACCAAACGTGAGACAATGGTGAAGGTTAGGGGCTTAGATTGTTGTTGGAGTGATTGTATGCAATTCTTCACAATAGAACAATTGGTGGAAGCAAGAGCCACTTTTCAAGAGTACACTGTTGATGAGAGGAGGACCTACATGTACACAATCTTCGAGCATGCACTTCAAGATGAAAGAAACCCAAACAAAAAAGATACCCTTTGCTAGGCAAATGGATATGTGCAAAAGCATGGCGGAGTATCCATGCAATTCCAACTTCTTCATGGCATAATTGGCAAAAAAAAAAAACAGCAGAGGGGAACATGATTGCTTTACATGGAAATAATGGTTTGTTGAGACCAACAAATAGGACCTTGGCTGCCGGAGATATTTGAAAAATATATTGATTTCAATGCACGAGTCTATGCCACACAAAAGCGGAAGGGATGAAAAGGGAAGAGCAAATTGTTGAGAAAAGGTTGCCATCACATTGTACTCAAAAGAGTATTTTGGAAGAAGTGAATTCCCTACTTCGAGAATTGGGAATTCTTCCAATATCCCAACCTAGCTTTAGTAGGTTATGGAAGAAGCATTTCAATCATGTCACCATAGCAACTTCAAACAACTTTGCAAAGTGCAATTTATGTGCTAAGTTGAAGGAGACTCTTGATAAGACTGTGCAACCTAGTCAAAGGGCTAGGATAAGGGAGCATATGAAGGACCATATGATCTGACCAACTATCATGTAGATCATGTTATTGGATGTGGAGGACTTTATCCGCATTGGAACCCAATAACTATTTATGTATTATACATGACAAGATGGACCAAAGCAAAGACTTGTCTTCCACAATTCAAGTACATACCAAAGTCATGTGGAAGATCATACCCTTTCTGAGTATCTCAATGATCGGGGCAATCTTGCATGGGCGTAATCAAACCTACTATGGCCATTTTAGTTTGGAGTTGTGGAGTGATGGTCCGATTTTTTCATATTGGGAGTATCATGAGGTGTAGTCACCTCCGTGGACCTTCTGAAATTAGCCGGGCACTACATAGAGCATTGTTAGATGGAAACCCTAACAATATTGAAAAGTTCAGCAAGGCAAGGTTTAGGAAGCATGGGTCTAATGAACATGTTGGAGCTTCAACTTCACGTGCTAAACCTCAAGATCTACCCAAAAGGTTTCTCTTGCAACTTGCTAATTGTCTTTGGCCAAAATAAGAACAGTGGATGTTTTCTTTCCTATCCTACTTAACAGCCGTGGGGATATTTGAAAGAGTTAATTTAGGGTTTCTTATGCCCGCATACCCATGAGGATGTGGATGCATTATTTGGCAAATATAGTTGTATAATCAAGCAAAGAAACAAAGACCAACTTTCCTAGGCTAATGGAAATCTTGCATGAATGCACTACTCCAAACCCTATAGCTTCTCTCATAGAAGAAGTGCCCGATTGGAAGAGCTTTGTGGATGGTTATACATTGGATCTTGAAGGTCATTCCAGGCCTCTGCAGTTCACTTTTTGGGTGAGAGATGGGATTCCAATCTTCCAATGGAAGATGAGACCTTCAGAGGATGAGTGGAGAGGAGGGGAGGAAATATGGCGTAGAGATGAGAATGGCAAGCCTATGATACCTCTAGGTCAACCAAAAGCTTTAAAACCTACTGAAGAAGTGAAGCAATTGGGATTGACTAAGGAAGGAATCCAAGACTATATAAAGCATTGGCAAACCAATCCAGATGACACCAACCGTGCCACACTCACCCCGGTTTTTGGTCCACTGTGGAAAACATCAGTTTTGGTAGGTCTACATGTCCTGTTTTCAAAGAATCCTACATGTGGATTTGTGGAGGTATGGTTTTGTTCAATAATGGTGTTCTTTTTTCAGTGGACTAAAACATCCACTGTTGTTTTGTAGTTTCCTCTATTTTGACACGTCATTTTATAATACAATCCAATCGTAGGAAAGAATACTTGAATTTCTACATGTCTAATAATTACATTTGTCACATGTCTTTATAGATGTAGGAAAGAATATTTGATTCTCTACATGTCCTATGCTTCCATTCACATGTCTTTATAGTAGTAGGACAGAGTACTTTATTTACTAAAGCATTGTAGGAAAGAATACACGAATTACAACATGTGTAATACTTCTATTGTCACGTGTCTTTATAGAAGTAGGAAAGAATACTTGATTCTCTACATGTCGTATGCTTCCATGTCACATGTCTTTATAGTAGTAGGACATAGTACTTATTTGCTAAGGCATTGTAGGAAAGAATACATGAATTACGACATGTGTAATACTTCTATTGTCACATGTCTTTATAGAAGTAGGAAAGAATACTTGATTGTGTCGTATCCTTCCATATCACGGGTCTTTATAGTGGTAGGACAGAGTACTTGATTTGCTACATGTGATGCACGTGCACGATCACATGTCCTTATACTAGTATTCCATGTAAGACAAGTTACTTCAACTACTTCAATTACTTAACGCCTATTTTTGCATAACAAAACCATCAAGAATTTGATTTGTATTCCTTGAGGGGGTGCAGGACCGCTGCAACAAATCCCTAAGCATTAATGTCATAGGACCACGCAAAATCCTAACAATATCCTAACATTTTGGATATTGTTAGAGAAAGACCATTAAACCACGCCTACATTTTTGCATAACAAACCATTAAGAATTGTGAGATGTATTTCTTCAGAGACAGAATCCTAGCACTATGCTCTCACTTACCTCGAATAGAAGCCCAAAGGAGGCCGCCCATGCCGATTCTTCCTCCTCGCCTCCAACGTGGTCGCTCGAATCCGCCAGCTGGTTCTCGGCTCCCGACTCCAACTCCACGGTCTCCTTGCTAGCGTTCCGACCACAGCGGAAAACAACAAAAAAACCCACCGCATATCCAAACCCTGGACGCCACCGTCAAGCAAAATATCACTGTGTGAAATACGAATACATGCTATAAACCTTCTGAAACCTTATGTAACACCTCCCCCTTTCCACATTTCGGCCACCTTATTGCACTTAAGACAATTTGCACTAAGAAATAGAGATGTAATTGTTGGAGCCATCAAGCAAAATACCACAGCTAACACCTTAAACCTAAACACAAACTCGGGAAAACCTTGCTCGTGAAAACCTTGCTTCCGAGTCCACGAAGGTATCAGAGAGGAGGAGCTCCTCTGCATGGTAATCCTCTAAACTAGTGGCTAGACGTTATAGTTTGGCAGCTCCCCAATTCCAAACGATTGCATCAGAATATCTTTGTCATACTTCTGCATAGGAATCCTTTAAATCGTTGACTAAGCTTCCTAAGGAGTATGAATGCAATAGAATTGACAGGGTAGGTTTTTGCAGGCAGCTGAATTGGGTGGAAAGATTATCTCTTAAGGGCCTTTATTCTTGTTTAAATGGCAAACTTGCTGGAGTTCTGCTGTAAGTGCTTTCTTCCTTTTTTACAGGTTATAATCTCCATAGAAAACTTTGTATCAAAGACATGACTGTATGAAGAATCATAATATCTTAGACAACTTATGCAACAAGCAAACAATTGTTAAGACTCCTAAGAGAACCTCCACATCCGCATGAATGTTTGGTGCTTATGACAAAAAGCAGGATTGCCGCAACCGCATCTTGTGCTCGAATGCATGAATCTTGAAGGAAGGAGAACCCTAAGTGAAGTTATGCCATTTAGAACTTGATAGGAAGTAAAGAATTATAGATGCCACAGGGGTTCAGGCCCAGCCGAGGGATCAAAAGGGACTACTTCCTTTGCTGGTTCGCTCCTTCAACCTCTTGTATTGCAACCTCTTGTATTTTCCTCAGAATTACATAGTTTACAACTTTGGTTGTTTTTACTTGTTAAACCGCCATTGAAACCAATACATGATTCGGCTTAAATTCTAGTAAGAAATACATGTAATGATTGTTTCTCTTCCTATCTCGCACCTCATCTCCAAGGAGCATACTTGTCGACTTGGTAATGTAGGCAAGTTGTTTAAAGCACGATGCATTTTACTTGTATTGAAGACCTTGCACTTGTCAATCTTGTTATGCACCGGAACCTGCAATTCAACAAGCTAGAAGTGTCACTGAGTGAGGCATTCGCTGATCTCTCCTAGCTACCGATGACGGAAGAGTAACAGAGGTTTAGGTTTGAAGAAGCCACAATCCACAAGCAAGAGGCGCTTGAAGCTCGCATACGCTGTATGTGAAGCCAAGAATCCAAATGGGTGTCTTGATTCCGTACTCAACATGGTGGGATCCGCGATAGAGAGTTCAAATGGGCATCATTCGGGGCAAGCCTTCGCAAATCCAAGATCTGCTGAGGGATTGCATTTGCCAATGCCAAAGGTGTATTCTTGCCAATCCCCATGGCTTGTCTTTTTAGGCGTCAGATTATCTCATGCATTTGGCGCATAAGTAATGCAAATCTTGGCTTCGATGTTGGGGCTGAAGTGAACATGATTGAGGATCTGCGATGTGGCAATGCCTCGCATGTAAGAGGGACATGTTGGTTGCAGCCAGTGGCCGCCCGAGGAAACAGAAGCGGGGAGTGGCTGCGACCGCGGATATTATTTGTGAGCCGAGGGCTTTTGTTGCTCCGAAGAGCCTACTGGTCGAAGGTGATCGCCATCTCGTTGTTTTGCTCTTTGTGGAAGATCGGTTGGACAAATGATGGAGACGAGGAGGGGGGATGATGATGCTACCGGCTTTTTCAAACCCAACCATACTACGGATGCAACCGTAGATGACCATATTCTCCGGGCTATAATGAAGCTAGAGAATGTCCTCGAGATGCACTCGGGATCGAAAAGTTTGAGAGACGACATTCTTAGAGTTCTATTCTCAAGGATGCGAAACAATCTAGTCTAGCTTCCCCGATCTCCCGTAAGGGCAACCGGGACGGCTTTATCAATGGCCATAAAGTCCCTTCTAGTTCGAGGAGCATGAAGCGCCTTCTAAAGCACACTGGGCCTCACACCAATTCAGCTTTATGCAATTTGCTACCACAAAGCGGGCTTTCAAGGATCAAGAACCATGTATTCAGCCCCGAGTTGATGATGAGAGCATTGTTACTTTCGCCCAATTGCCGTCTCCGCCCAACCCGCAGCAGACACCTGGAAGGAGAGTGTACAATTTGTTGTGATTCCTTTGGCTTAACCGTGTTAGACAGATGTGCTCCGCGTGCCCTCGATTTGTTGGAATTCACTTCACGGTGGAGGTTAAGCGGGATGACCGGCTTGGCAAATCAGTTGACTCTTGCACTGCAGGTACGACATTTATGTGGAAGCACCATGACAAAAAAGCGTTGGAGAAGTTATAGTTGATTAAGTTGCATTGTTTTGGCGCTTCATGAAACATTTTTGTCACGGAAAAATTTGGAGGCAAATACAAGATCTATGGAATCCAAAAGCATTGTTAGAGCTTCCAAAGAATGTGCCCCAAGTGTGAGATCCGGGCATAGATGTTGGCCCGATGTTCACCCCGCAGCCTTGGGCAAGAAGGAGCATGGGACCGCTTTGCGGTTGAATGTGCAAATTGCTCCAATGAATTCAGATATGAGCCCGATACATTGCAGGTGACCCAGCGCCATTGGGCAAATATGTTGCACTGAGGATGGCTTCCAAGTCCGCGTCAACAAAAAAGTGCATTCGGTTGAAGCGTACTCTCTAGTCGCCCTAAATGGAGATCCGATCTTTGCCGAGTCGAGAGGTTTTGTTCTCCCCTCCATGTACATCCCGAGCGAAGCTAGTCGAGGGTGGGGGGCGATGTGTTTGACGAGTTCGAGGACATCATCGTGGAGAATGATTGACCGGTTGTTCTGCCACGGTGTGGAATTGGACTATGCTATTGACATCCCGGACTTTGAAGGTTTGAAATTTAATAGGCATTTCATCCACAGGACTTCTTTCTTTGGTTTCATGGGAGACCACATTGCTCATTGCGCAATCGCCAAAACTTCGCAAGGTCCTTGCTTACTCTATTAAAGCCGTTGACTTGTCGACCGTTGCTTACCGAAGACTTCCTCGAAAGTGCAAATAGCCTAAGCCCGCGGCGCCATTGCTTACACTTGATATCATTTGCGGTGGCCTAAACCCATGCCGCATCGCCATGTTCGTACGGATGGTGGCATTTTCAAGGAGCTGCACAAGAAGTCAAGATTCCCAGATGAGCCAAAGACAATGGAGTTCATTCTTGAGTCCATTGACAGGTACAAAAGCAGCAAAGCAACATTCAGGGAGCATGGCGTGAAGGGGAAGTCCACACTCATACGACTTCATCATTCGCAAGGTCACGATCTTACCGCCAAGATCACCCCATTGATACGATGCACACACGGTTGCCCTTGGTAACACGCTAACCCCGCTTCAAACCCTCGGAATGTCTTAGTATTGAATGTGTTCTAGTTTAACATTTTGATTATTTTGTGTAGCAAGAGTTGTGGCAATCGACCCGACTTCGCCCCATTATAATTGAATTGGGACTGCTCCTTCATGCGAGTGTGGCCAAAGACACCAACGAGGACACCTTCAAAGTTGCTAGAGGTGAGAGACGGTGACACTTCAAGACGCAAAGGAAGTTGAGAGGCGATTAGTCGAGGTTAAACATAACCGAACTCCGTGATTTACGCAATAGAAGATTTCCAGCGATCCTTTTACGCCGCTAGGGTATTGGAAAGCGCATCGAACATCAAGCTTTTGCTCGGTTTTATGCTGAATATGTTTTCTCGTGGTCTGATCCTCGAGGAAAGAATGCTCTTTCATCAACTGGCTGGCTGATTGTTGTCGCCTCATTTACGACCCCAAGGAATGGTGGCTGGTCCCAAGTAGCCCTTTGAAAGTCTTGCTAACTCCGCAAGTCTCCTGGCGGATCGTGAGCGAAGCCTTCTTCGAGAGAATAGCAAAATCATCCATCATATGTTCGGTCGAGGCACATGATTGAGGACATTCACGCGAACTACGGGGTGGATGGGACATGGTGTTACTGTATACAACAGCCTTGAATTACTTTACATTTAGGGTTTGCTTAGTAAACTTCCGCCAGGATGGAGAGGCGCTTCTCGAAGGTTAACAAGATATGCACCAACCCCGTGCACATGGAGCTCACTTTTGCAAAATTTGCGAACAAACTTTTTTTCTCGGAGATTATGTGTGCTCGAATCCAAGACAGGAATGGTGATCTACACCCACAAAGGTGGGAGAATTTGCTGCGGTCATCACTTGAAGGGGACTTGCAGTCAGGTACAAGTAACCTTGTGATTCCCCTTGCAAGTGACCTTGTGATTCCCCTTGCAGCGATACATTTATAAGCTCACTGCCCTTACTGTTTGTATGAATTGGGTCTTTTGTACATGAATTGTCCTCGCTGAACTCTTATAATGTGACATCCCTACGCGGGGTACATTGCCACCGAAAATGAGAGGGACACACGATTTTTGGGTTCTCAGAGGTGTTCCGCAGGAGAGGCGAGAGATTATTGCAGAGACTCCAATCTTGAGCGGAGAAGCCGCACTGCAGATGCCTCGCTAATGGAGCTATTGGCTGCCCGCAATTATGACTGAATTGACGCCCAACGGCGAGACTGCTCAAGCATTGTTTCTTCCGCGGAACTCTTCCGGTTGGCGATCAGTCGCCGCTGTTTCCGCATTAATTCCGATGTTCATGATTGGTATTGTCAACCGATTAACATCATCATATTCAAAGACAACCACCGGATCAGGCCATGGTTTCACAAAAATCTTTACCACAAGGTATGTCCCGCTGAAGGAAATCGCATCGAGAAGGATAGCACCGGAAAGTGGTGTTGCAAGGAAGTGTTGAATGACGCCGAGTGCATCGACCGCCAACCACCGCTTAGAGAGGTTTGCATTTTAGCGGGTCACGAGATGGCACAAAGGTGGTTCTAGAGACCGTGGCACTTGAAGTTCCTTCGAGATTACTTTCACCAAAGTGGCCCGGCATACCTCCACACTATCCATGCCGGGGGACATAGTAAGATTGCGCCACCCCATGGTGACGAACTTTGATGGGACAGTCGACACCGGCCGACTACTTAGGCCCTTGTATATCCAATGACATGGATGAAGAGCCATGCTCATGGTTGGTTGCGCCCACTATGAAGAAAGACTCGAACAGTCATTTGGCACAATCACCAAGCGTAGTCCCCCGCCAGAGTCATTGGAAGGGTAAGCACACGCTATATATTCCTACCGATGACATGAACTAGGAAAAACCTAGTTTGAATGCCGACGGCCATTGGCTTAATCAGCAATGTATTTTACCGTAAATAAGAAGGGCTTTTGTTAAAGAAACATTGCCGCTAAGAACTCCTACTATGACATTCTCAGGTGCCTTTTGCAGTTGCATGCTAGAAATGAGCAGAGCATATAGTTTTAATCATGTTTGACTACTGGTTTATAACAGTTTTTCCAGTTCTTGTACTAGTTAACAAAGCAAAGAAGGCAAGACATGGAGTCCGAAAGTGTTTACAAAGCGGTCTAAAAGCAGGTGTGTGTGAGTTATATTTTTCGGTCACAGGTACACCGCTATAATCAATGCAAAGGTGTGCAGTTATATCAAGGTCAAAAGTACCGCTGATCCGAAAGCAATCCGCTACAAACATTGTCAACAAATTATGCATTCCCTTTGCTGATAATTCTTTTCTCACTTAATTGTTTTTCATTAATGCGTATTAGGGTTGGTACTGTTAGCCATATTGCCATAGGACATGTTTGAACTAGTCAGAACAGCTTGCAGATGAGCATATGAAATTTGGGCCTTGCTGGAGTTACATTACACGTATTATATTGTCCATTACTAGGTTCCATATTTTGGTAGAGACAGTTCTCATGGAGTCATGAATCTCTTATTACAGAGCAAATGAAAGGCAAAATGAGTGATAGGGAGGCTCAAGCTGCAAGATCAAGTGTTGTTGCTGAAGCACCAAAGTTCGTTCTGTTGGTGTCATAAACTTTTAACAAGACTGCAATGGAGCAAATAATGCCATATGGTTGAGTGATTTCGGATTTGTGTTTTGGGTAATAATGCCATGTGGTTGAGTGAACAGTGCCTGCGGCCATGTAGAAGCATCAAAACGAAATCCTGGAATGCATGCAAAGTTTTTGATGGCTAGTTCTGGATTGATAGATAGTTTACAGAAGAAATTTCATTGATCCGACATAGTTTTGGCAAATCGGTGAGCTGGAGAGGTGAAATTTGATGTAGAATCTGATGGTTCCGGCACTGAAACGAATTCCTGTTTTCACAAATAAAAAAACCTAACATTCTCAATCATCAATGTTACAACCTATTATACCTATTACTACTACTCCCGACAATGGGTTATTACCAATAATAATGGTTACAATAGTAAGTTCAAATATTATTAACTTATAATATTAATCCTAAGATTATAAATTGTAAGGCACCTAAAAATCCTCGCACCACGGGGCTCAAAAGGTTACCAAGTTCAATCGCTGGCTTACGGTTAGAATTAGTTGGGGTTAAAACAGGTAATGATCTTTAGAATATTCTGAAGATTATTTGGAATATTCTAGAGATTATTGTGATAATCTCCAAAACATTCTTTTATTTCGTTATTATTTGTAGTACGGCTTTTATCAAAAACATTGAAAAACAACCCGCTTAACATAGTCCCAAGACTAGCACCGCAAATCCAAAAATTTGCTATTTTAAACAATGTCTGACAATGAAGGCCAAACTGCTCATCTTTACCCATGGTTTGAAGCCTGGTGCTTGCGCACTAGTTAATATATGCAACATGTTGGACAGGCCAGAATGATGCTTTCAGATGTATAGGAGCCTTTAGACTAGTTTAATTAATGATCGTACATATCAAAGAGGACTTCCAAGAATAGAAGCAAACCCACAAGGGATAGTGAAAATGTGGCGGTCACATTTGATGCAGACCAAAGATGCCCCACTTAAACCTACAACCTAAATGCCGAGGTGGCATGTTGGAGCTCACGTGGCATGTTGGATCCCAGGTGGCATGTTGGAGCCTAGGTGGCATTCTAGGTGGCATGTTGGAGCCCACATGGCATGTTGGAGCCAAGGTGGCACGCTAGAGCCCTGGGTGGCATGCTAGAGCTCACGAGGCATGTTGGAGCCTAGTTGGCATGTTGGAGCCTACGTGGCATGTTGAAGCCTTGGTGGGATGTTGGAGCCTAGGTGGCATAATTGAGCCACCTTGGCATGCTTGAGCCTAGGTGGCACGTTGGAGCCAACTTGGCATGTTGGAACTCACGTGGTACGCTTGAGCCCAGGTGGCATGTTGGAGCCTAGGTGGCATGCTGGGTGGCATGTTGGAGCCCACGTGGCATGTTGGAGCCGTGGGTGGCATGTTGGAGCCCAGCTGGCATGTTGGAGCCTACGTGGCATGTTGGAGCCTAGGTGGCATGTTTGAGCCACCTTGGCACGCTTGAGCCTAGGTGGCATGTTGGAGCCACCTTGGCATGGTGGAGCCTAGGTGGCATGTTGGAGCCTAGGTGGCAAGTTGGAGCCTAGGTGGCATGCTAGAGCTCACGAGGCATGTTGGAGCCTAGTTGGCATGTTGGAGCCTACGTGGCATGTTGAAGCCATATGTGGTGGCATGTTGGAGCCTAGGTGGCATTTTTGAGCCACCTTGGCATGCTTTGAGCTTAGGTGGCATGTTGGAGCCTACTTGGCATGTTGGAGCTCACGTGGCATGTTGGAGCTCACGGGCATGTTGGAGCCACGCTTGGCATGTAGGAGCCCACGCTTGGATTTACCGAGGCGTGCTTTCCTACCAGTGCTCCTCCTGAGGGCAAATGCCAATGCCTCCCTTCCTAACCCGGTTTCCCTATCCGGACCGCTGAATTCTCCATTCAAGTAACTTGCTTCGAAAGCAGGTTCAAAAATTCAACATCCGGTCCGGAGAATATATAAAACCGCAAAGTGCCATGCGCCGACGGATGTAGAAAACCAAGTGTTTTGTCGCTCGTGCAGTACAAAGGCCCCGAATGGAGATTTGACTTCGCCATGTCGTCCCAAACAAATTAAATTACCCTAGGGACCAAGTTACCCTTATTTTTGCAGCAAAAGAAACACGAACCCTCTACATGGCGGTATTCTCATACCGCTAAGGCCAATTCACTACTTAACGTGTTGGACAGAGCTACTTTGGCGCTCCCGAGCGTGGGTGGTCTTCGCCCATGAAACTTGGTCTCCGTGGTAATGTCGATGTTTCGAGTCCGCTGGCGAGTCGATCACGCCCGGGGGTGGGAGAGTTGCTTCTTCGGTGGCCGGGACCCTAAAGAGAGGACCTTTGGGTCGAACTTCTTCCTCGAAGGTTTTAGGGCTCCCTTTCCGCTTCACCGCCCTCCCACTACCTCATGACATTGTGCAAGATCCTAGTCCAATCGACCAGGTGTGGCCTCCAAAACGCAAAACCCCGTATGCTGCCGTGTTATTGTAGGGTTTACGCTATGGAGGTCGAAGTTTTATTCAGGCTTGCACTTGAGACATGGTCGAAGCCGCAGCTGAAAACCGTAAGCAAATGTAAACCCACTTTAAATGGGGTTTGATTTCACCGAGCTCCCGTCGCAATTAGAAGTCAAGAACACATTTTGTAGTAGCAAATTTTTGGAATGATTCGGGATCGCCAATAGATCCAAAGTGTGTTATTTCAGTTGCCATGGCTCCTGATGCATGTTAGAAAAAGGTACACCAGGTCCCAAGTGCAATCGACCACGCTTTTGATCTCCATAACTTAAACCCTACAATAACCCGGCAAGGCAATGTGGTTTGCGCTTTGATGCCATACCCTGGGTCAGATTGGACCAGGATCTTGCACAATGTCATGAGGTAGTGGGAGGGCCTTGAATCCGTAAGACGGAGCCCTAAAGCCTTCCGTAAGAAGTTCACCCCAAAGGTCCTCTCTTTAGGGTCCCCGCCACGACGGAAACTCTCCCACCCCGAACTGCGGATCCGACTCGCCAACGGACTCGAAACATCGACATTACCCCCGAGACCAAGTTTCGTGGGCGAAGACCACCCCGCCTCCCCTGAAGCGCCAAAGTAGCTCCCCCCCAACACGCTCAGAGTGATTTGGCCTTAGCGAGGGTGCTGAATATCGCCATGTAGAGGGTTTGTGTTTCTTTGCTGCAAAAAAATAACCGGGTAACTTGGTCCCTAGGGTAATTTCGTTGTTTCTGACGACATGGCTAAGTCAAATCTCCATTCAGGGCCTTTGTAATCGCCCGAACGACAAAACACTTGGTTTTCTACAATCGCCGACCGCATGACACTTTGCGGTTTTATATGTTCTCCTGACAGATGTTGAATTTTTTTGAACCTGCTCGGGCAAGTTACTTGAATGGAGAATTCAACTGGCCGGATAGGGAAACCGGGTTCGGGAAGGAGGCATTGGCATTTGCCCTCCCGGAGGAGCACCGTAGGAAAGCCCGCCTCGGTGAATCCAAACCCCATTTCGCCGGGTTTCTTGTTTCTAGTTTTCAACTACAGCTTCTCGACCATGTCTCAAGTGCAACTGGATAAAACTCGACCTCCATAACGTAAATCCTACAATAACCCGCAACGCACGGTTTTACGCTTTGGAGGCCATACCGGGTCGATTGGACCGTGATCTTGCACAATGTCATGAGGTAGTGGGAGGGCCTTGAAGCCGGCGGCGGAGCCCTAAAGCCTTCCGTAAGAGTTCGACCCAAAGGTCCTCTTTTTTAGGGTCCCCGCCACCGGACGGAAACTCTCCCACCCCGAATCGTGGATCCGACTCGCCAATCGGACTCAAACATCGACATTACCCTCGAGACCAAGTTTCGTGGGCGTAAGACCACCCCCGCCCCCTGCGCCAAAGTAGCTCCCGGCCCAACACGCTCAGAAGTGAATTGGCCTTAGCGAGGGCGCAGAATCACCGCCATGTAGAGGGTTCGTGTTTCTTTTGCCGCAAAAATAACCGGTAACTTGGTCCCTAGGGTAATTTCGTTGTTTCTGACGACATGACGAAGTCAAATCTCCATTCCGGGGCCTTTGTACTGCCCGAACGACAAAACATTTGGTTTTCTACACCGTCGACCGCATGGCACTTTGCGGTTTTATATGTTCTCCTACCCATGTTGAATTTTTGAACCTCGCCGAAGCAAGTTACTTGAATGGAGAATTCAACGGCCGGATAGGGAAATCGGTTCCTGAAGGGAGGCATTAGCATTTGCCCTCCCGGAGGAGCACTGGTAGGAAAGCCTGCCTCGGTAAATCCAAACCCCATTTCGCCGGCCACATTGCTTCTAGTTTTCAACCGCAGCCTTCTCGACCATGTCTCAAGCGCAACTGATAAAACTCGACCTCCATAACGTAAACCCCTACAATAACTTGGCAACGCATGTGGTTTACGCTTTGAGAGGCATACCGGGTCGATTGGACCAGGATCTTGCACAATGTCATGAGGTAGTGGGAGGGCCTTGAAGCCAGAAGACGGAGCCCTAAAGCCTTCCAGAAGAAGTTCGACCCAAAGGTCCTCTTTTTAGGGTCCCTGGCCACGGACGGGAAACTCTCCCACCCCGAACCGGATCCGACTGCGCCAACGGACTCAAACATCGACATTACCCTCGAGACCAAGTTTCGCGGGCGTAAGACCACCCCCGCTCCCGGAAGCCCAAAGTAGCTCCCCGGCCCAACACGCTCAGTAGTGAATTGGCCTTAGCGAGGGCTTGAATACTGCCATGTAGAGGGTTCGTGTTTCTTTTGCTGCAAAAAATAACCGGGTAACTTGGTCCCTAGGGTAATTTCGTTGTTTCTGGACGACATGGCGAAGTCAAATCTCCATTCTCGGGCCTTTGTAACGCCCGAACGACAAAACACTTGGTTTTCTACACCGCCGACCGCATGGCACTTTGGCGGTTTTATATGTTCTCCTACAGATGTTGAATTTTTTGAACCTGCCGAAGCAAGTTACTTGAATGGAGAATTCAACGGCCGGATAGGGAAACCGGTTCCGGAAGGGAGGCATTGGCATTTGCCCTCCCGAGGAGCACCGGTAGGAAAGCCCGCCGCGGTAAATCCAAACCCCATTTCGTCGGCTTCTGTTTCTAGTTTTCAATCGCAGCTTCTCACCATGTCTCAAGTGCAATCGATAAAACTCGACCTCCATAACGTAAACCCTACAATAACCCGCAACGCATGTGGTTTACGCTTTGAGGCCATACCCCGTCGATTGGACCAGGATCTTGCACAATGTCATGAGGTAGTGGGAGGGCCTTGAAGCCAGAAGATGGAGCCCTAAAGCCTTCTAGAAGAAGTTCGACCTAAAGATCCTCTCTGGAGGGTCCCCGTCACGCGCAACTCTCCCACCCTTTAACCGTGATCCAACATGCCAACCGACACATCGATATTACCCAAGACCAAGTTTCGCGGGCGTAACATTCCAACCGGTTCCAACATGCCAAGTTGGCTCCAACGTGCCACCTAGGGTTCAAGCATGCCAAGGTGGCTCAAATATGCCACCTAGGCTCCAACATGCCAACACATATGGCTTCAACATGCCAACTAGGGCTCCAACATGCCAACCAGGCTCCAACATGCCTCGTGAGTTCTAGCATGCCTAGGCTCCAACATGCCACCTAGGCTCCACCATGCCAAGGTGGCTCCAACATGCCACCTAGGCTCAAAGCGCCAAGGTGGCTCAAACATGCCACCTAGGCTCCAACATGCCACCCGGGCTCCAACATGCCACACGTAGGGTTCCAACATGCCAAGGTGGCTCCAACATGCCACCTAGGCTCCAACGTGCCAAGGTGGCTCAAACATGCCACCTAGGCTCCAACATGCCACCGGGCCCAACATGCCGCACACGTGGCTCCAACATGCCAAGTTGGCTCCAACGTGCCACCTAGGCTCAAGCAAGCCAAGGTGGCTCAAATATGCCACCTAGGCTCCAACATGCCACATTGGCTCCAACATGCCAAGGTGGCTCCAACATGCCACCTAGGCTCAAGCAGCATGCCAAGGTGGCTCAAACATGCCACCTAGGCTCCAACATGCCACATAGGCTCCAACATGCCACCTAGGCTCCAACATGCCACGTAGGCTCCAACATGCCAACTAGGCTCCAACATGCCCTCGTGAGCTTTAGCATGCCACCTAGGCTCCAACGCGCCACCTAGGCTCCAACATGCCACCTAGGCTCCAACATGCCAAGGTGGCTCCAACATGCCACCTAGGCTCAATCTTGCCAAGGTGGCTCCAACATGCCACCTAGGCTGCAGCCGCGCCAAGGTGGCTCAAACATGCCACCTAGGGCTCCAACATGCCACCCGGGGGCTCCAACATGCCCAACATGCCAAGTTGGCTCCAATGTGCCACCTAGGCTCAAACATGCCAAGGTGGCTCAAATATGCCACCTAGGCTCCAACATGCCACCGGGGCTCCAACATGCCAAGGTGGCTCCAACATGCCACCTAGGCTCAACAGCCGCGCCAAGGTGGCTCAAACATGCCACCTAGGCTCCAACATGCCACATAGGCTCCAACATGCCAGCCTAGGCTCCAACATGCCACGTAGGGCTCCAACATGCCAACTAGGCCCAACATGCCTCGGGTGAGCTTTAGCATGCCACCTAGGCTCCAACGTGCCACCTAGGCTCCAACATGCCACCTAGGCTCCAACATGCCAAGGTGGCTCCAACATGCCACCTAGGCTCCAACATGCCAAGGTGGCTCCAACATGCCACCTAGGGCTCAAGCATGCAAGGTGGCTCAAACATGCCACCTAGGCTCCAACATGCCACCTAGGCTCAAGCAACATGCCACAACATGCCAAGTTGGCTCCAATGTGCCACCTAGGCTCAAGCATGCCAAGGTGGCTCAAATATGCCACCTAGGCTCCAACATGCCACCTCCAACATGCCAAGGTGGCTCCAACATGCCACCTAGGCTCAAGCTGCCAAGGTGGCTCAAACATGCCACCTAGGCTCCAACATGCCACATAGGCTCCAACATGCCAACTAGGCTCCAACATGCCACATAGGCTCCAACATGCCACCTAGGCTCCAACATGCCACGTGAGCTCCAACATGCCAACTAGGCTCCAACATGCCCTCGTGAGCTTTAGCATGCCACCTAGGCTCCAACGTGCCACCTAGGGCTCCAACATGCCAAGGTGGCTCCAACATGCCACCTAGGCTCAAAGCGTGCCAAGGTGGCTCAAACATGCCACCTAGGCTCCAACATGCCACGTGGCTCCAACATGCCGCCTAGGCCCAACATGCCACCCACGCCCAACATGCCACGTGGGCTCCAACATGCCACCTAGCATGCCACCTAGGCTCCAACATGCCACCGGGCTCAAGCGCACCACGTGAGCTCCAACATGCCAAGTTGGCTCCAACGCGCCACCTAGGCTCAAGCATGCCAAGCTGGCTCAATTATGCCACCTAGGCTCCAACATGCCACATAGGCTCCAACATGCCACCTAGGCTCCAACATGCCACATAGGCTCCAACATGCCTCGTGAGCTCTAGCATGCCACCTAGGCTCCAACGTGCCACCTTGGCTCCAACATGCCACCGGGGCTCCAACATGCCACCTAGCATGCAACCTAGGCTCCAACATGCCACCTTGGCTCCAACATGCCACGTGAGCTCCAACATGCCAAGTTGGCTACAACGTGCCACCTAGGCTCAAGCATGCCAAGGTGGCTCAAATATGCCACCTAGGCTCCAACATGCCACCACATATGGCTTCAACATGCCACATAGGCTCCATTAGTCAAACATGCCACCTAGGCCCAACATGCCACGGGGCTCCTACATGCCAACGCGGGTTCCGACATGCCACGTCAGCTCCAACATGCCTCGTGAGCTCTAGCATGCCACCTAGGCTCCAATGTGCCACCTAGGCTCCAACATGCCACCTAGGCTGCAACATGCCAAGGTGGCTCCAACATGCCACCTAGGCTCAAGCATGCCAAGGTGGCTCAAATATGCCACCATTAGCTCCAACATGCCACCTGGGCTTCAACATGCCACGAGGCTCCAACATGCCACGTGAGCTCTAACATGCCACCTAGGCTCCAACATGCCACCCACGCCCAACATGCCACCTAGGCTCCAACATGTCAAGTTGGCTCCAACATGCCACCTAGGCTCCAACATGCCAAGGTGGCTCCAACATGCCACCTAGGCTCCAACACGCCACCTATGCTCCAACATGCCACGTGGGCTCCAACATGCCACCTAGCATGCCACGTAGGCTGCAACATGCCACCTGGGCTCCAACATGCCACGTGAGCTCTAACATGCCACCTAGGCTCCAACATGCCACCCACGCCTCCAACATGCCACCCAACATCTCAAGGTGGCTCCAACATGCCACCTAGGCTCCAACATGCCAAGGTGGCTCCAACATGCCACCCACGCCCAACATGCCACGGGCTCCAACATGCCACCTAGCATGCCACCTAGGCTCCAACATGCCACCGGCTCCAACATGCCACGTGTGCTCCAACATGCCACAAAGGCTCCAACATGCCAAGTTGGCTCCAACGTGCCACCTAGGGTCGAAGCATGCCAAGGTGGCTCAAATATGCCACCTAGGCTCCATCATGCGGCTTCAACATGCCACGTAGGGGTCCAACATGCCAAGGTGGCTCCAACATGCCACCTAGGCTCCAACATGCCACCCACGCCCAACATGACACGTGGCCCCCGAACGTGCCAATGGGCTCCAACATGCCGATGGCTTAGACATGCCACGGGCTCCAAATGCCACCTAGGCCCGTGAACCTGTTCTTAAGGTTCATCCTCTCTTCCGCTTTACCGACCGGCCATGAGTTACAAAACCAACACCTAAAACCGGGACACTTGCAACATGTTAGGCGAGACAACATTACTATGTGACGAGCTTGTCCAGAATGCCAAGACAACTATTGCCCTTCTTTTTTCAACGAAGGCCGACGAGATCGATGCATTATTTCACCGGGATGTGGCGGATGACCGGGCCGGATCAACTACTGGGTCACATGGTTGGTGCCAACTTCACTTGGGTATCGCACCCATTGAGCGGCATAATATTTGCTACCGCTTTCAATGATCCAATCGGGCTAACGCGCCACGCCTTCTTGTTCACATTCACATTTTCAATGCTAGATTTGCCACAATAATGGCTTGTAACATTGGTCCACCTTCATGATTTGTTCATAACAACAACATGCTAGTTCAGTGACACATTAGGGTTTTAAGCACAATGTTGAGGTAACACATTAGGGTGTAAGTGCATGGGGTAAAAATTATTAATTTCTTATAACCATTGAACCATGCAAAGATTTCCACCTTGGCGTGAGCCGGTCACGCAGGTCCGCCCCACCCAAATCCAAAATTATCCAAAATTATTGTGGAGGGAACGGAGGAATGAATGATCGCGCAAAAGCACATCGAGATGGGTTCGATTGGGTCGGGATTCCACAGTTCTTTCTCCATCTCCTACTCCTTCTCCTCCGCTTCCTCCGACTACTGAAATCGGCTGATGGCTCAATCCGGGGTTTCAAGCTGCATTCAAATCTTGAGCTGGGATAAGATTTTTGAACACATTAAGGGCATGTTTGCGGGGAGGATTGGGAGGATGATCGAAAAATCATCGAGCGTGCAGCTTTAGAGAAGGGAAGAGTTAATGGAATGGCCTTCTTAAGGCTCAAACTTGAGCATTGGATGCAGATTCCCGGGCTGCCGCTCCAATAGGCATTGCCCGGTTTCTTTGGTGGGAATAGCCGAGGAGATTTCTGGACCAAAAGGCACGCCCCCATCCGCGGTAAGGGACTTCGGCATGTCCAAAACATCAACCGTGTGTACAAAGAACTGGCTCATCTTTTACAGGCCGCTTTTGATGCGGGTCGACTCTAACCGTAATAAAGAAGCCTTTCTATCGATCCAAAACTCATTTACGTTAAGGGGCTTAAAGGGGGCTACAATCATTTGGATTTAAAGAGATGTGGGTATGATGAGCGAGTGGAGCATTGCTTGAACAAATTGGCGAATCCGGAGTATGCATAAAACACTTCCCATTTATGATGAAGTGAATTTTAGCAAGGACAACGTGGAGGAGAGAAACTTGAGGGCTAAAGTGGCTGAAGAGATACTTGCAAGTGGTTCTCTCAAGGTCGTGAAGTTCGAGGATGGATGCTCTCGCTTGCCTAGCTACCGAGTTCGTTACATGTAAGTAAGTGGATTCTTTGGATTATTTTTTTAACTTTCTTTAAGTTGCTAGTGCCGTTGATTATAGAGGTGAAAGTGTTAGTAGGTTACTCTTTGTTTTCGAGCATTACATTCTCGTAAAAGTTTCCTGCTTTTTGAGTTCGGATCTAGAATGAGTTGCTTCTGACATAAAAATTTTGTTTGCCCTCCAATGGGTTCCTCTCCATACTTTTCCCTCAATCCATTCATGGCCGATCCGTGGTTCCATTCTTGAGGTTTAGGTTTTCATTGCCAAAGATAAGATCTAGACCGTGGGGCTTTCTTTTAGCTGGGACCAAGATTGAGTACATGTACCAGAGGTTCAACAACTTCGATCCTATTTTGCTTGCAAATTCCAGCTTTTAGTTCTTAAACTATAACGCCATTTATTCTCAGATAATTCAATAGTGGTTGATTGAATCATGCAAAGACTGCTTTTACCTCGCCTAATGAATGGGCTAAAAACTTCCATAAAACCGTAAAAGGGGGCTGACCCAAAAAATGAGCAATCACAATTGTATTAATTCTTTGAGTCTTGCTAAATATCAGATACTTCCTTTTCTTCCTCTTTTAATTGCATGATTTCGACATACTTGCACGATAAGAGGGCTCGCTCAAGGACATGCTCAAGAAGCGAGAGGCCTCAAAGAAATTATGATTTTGGTGAAACCATCGCCTTCCTCGTTGGAACTTCGGCGATTGTTCGAGCTAAGGGAGCTGAAATTCGTGATCATGGTATGCTTGCGTTGCAAAAGAGAGAGAAGTACTATGAGGACCTCACCGATCACGTTGGGACTGCCATTGTACATGGTATTGCTGTGGGGGATGGTATGCGCAAGCTCGAAGTAATCGTCAAGACAATTGTCACTCCAGAAGACACATTGCAAACAATGTTTGTCCCGGGGCTAAACGTACCGCTTTCTAATCTGGAAGTAGAGGTAAATTGCTTGCGCACGTGCTTCATTTTCTGTGATTGGTCATTGAAATTAGTATTTACAATCGAGGTTGTCTTAAATTTACTTTCTGAATCGTTATTTCAATTGTCATTTACATTCTTTGGATATTTATCCAATAGGAGAAGGTCATCTGGCCGGAGTGTATGACAGATTTGAATGGGGAAGTCCTTGCACGAACAGGGGGGAGACGGAAGGTAGAGGCACTCGATTCCTTTCATGAGTGTTTAGTTCAATTCTGCAACTTTGTGTGGTCTGCTCATTTTAACATGTTCTCTTTCTGCCAGAGGGCAAGGAGGCTAAGTCTTTGGTTTCTCGGTATGGCAGAACAGCGAGCGAGAAACAACAGCCGCGCAATCCCCCCGGTAGGTACCTTGGCACATTCGAACTTGTTTTGTTTACGCTTTTCAAATCGGGACGTGTAGGCTCTAGCAGTGGGGCGGAAGGTTGTAGCAGCCGAAATTCCGGCCAACGCCACTACTTCAAGTGGACATTACTGAACCCCGACCTGCAGTGTTGAAGATCCGGATGGCGGGCTGGGAGGATTGGCAAGAAGGCCTGCAACTAGGTCAACTCCACATGAACAACATGCTGGTAGCGACGAGGAGGATGAAGCTGCAGAGGACGTAAGTTGTAGAATTAGTGCTTCACTATAATGCGTTTTGTTGCAACATTATTTTCTAATGCCTCACTGATGACAGGATGACGATGACAAGTTCCACAAAGGGGACAACATCATTCTTATGAATGAAGATGGAGAAAAGGTCGCCCGAGGCAGAGTCAAGTCACACGAGGGGGAGTTAGAGATACTTATCCAAGGGGTCACGGATAAAGCGGGACCTGATATCATCAGAGCGATGGTTGCCTATCCTCCAAAGCATATTACCTGGTCTCCCAAATTGGTACGTCCTTTCTAGTTAAACTAGGTCGCAATAGTGTTTAAACATGAATTTTAATGGGAGCTCTAGGTTAAGATGCTTGTTTCTAGCGATCATGATTTTAATTCTAGCTTTTTGTTACGACTGTTGCAAGGTAATCAGCTTTAATACTTTCTTCACAGGTGCGCAAATGGGACGAAGATGAGGAAGAGTACGATATCCCGGTCTATCATCTTCCAAAAACATGGAAGAACTAGTAATGGTGCCCAGCGTTACTGGGCATAAGTTGGGACCCTGTAAATATTTTGGCACAACATAACATCAAGTATTTTGTAACATCTAGACTAAGATATTTACCTTCATCTACATTCACTTGATCGATGTGATAAGATCGTCAAATGTGGACTACATAAAAATCACATACTTGCAACAAAGATTTTGACCAACGTAAGGAATCATTGAGAGCCAACTTTATAAGTTAACCAGCATGTTCATTCTGCATATCTCCCATCCCAGAAAATCCCTTAGCTATTTTGTTAAATATCAAGGGGGGAAATGGGTACAAAGAGGTGTAGCATTTTAACCCTTAGCTATTCTGTTAAATATCAAGGAGGGAAAATGGGTACAAAGAGGTCTAGCATTTTAACATTACCTTTGTTTTGCCTATATAATATAACCACTGAAGTTTAGTATTACTAACATGAAATCTTCTAGAGTATTCAGTTTTGTGTGTAATATAACTATTGTTTGATTTGTGTGTAGGCAGCCTTTGATATGTCATTTTAAAGGGCCTTTAAGATGTCTTCTTGTGGTAATGCTCTCTTGTCTAAAATGCTACAGACACCTAATGCAGCAGTCTTGGTCGGTCATGGAGCTCAACAGCCAATAATGTATTGCTCTGGAATATTTCCCAACTTGGGATTAACTAAACTTTTTAATAAGAGCCATAATTGAATCTAAGACCAATACTATAATGGAGCTTGATTTATGCTCTTTTGCCAAGCTTCTCCAAACTCAATGTCATTATATAAATTTAAGGGCAAGAAGTGCCCTACTATATAATCTATACTACAAAGTCATTTCATACTGCGAGAGCCGTCCATATTTCCAAACATGGTGTGGGTTTTCCCACTACCACTGCATATAGTCAGTGATCGTCAATTAGCTGAGCACATGTAGCTTTGTAGTTGATAAAAAGAAAATAGATGCTCACCTGACCATAAGCAAATATGCGACTATTATATCCTAACATGCAATTCTCCACCGTTGGCAAAACAGGCACGTTAAAAAGACCAATACTATAACGGAAACTTGATTTATGCCGGGCGATAAGTGCCTGTATAGATAATAGATATTACAAAGTCATTTCATAATCATGGAAGTCATCCTAATTTCCAAGCGTGGTGTGGGTTTTCCTACTACCACCATCTGCAAGTTGTGATGATGGGTCAATTAGTGAACACATGTAGCCTTGTATAGTTCATAATATGAGAATAGATGCTCCCCGACCATAAGCAAACATGCAACTATTATATCCCCTCAATGCAATTATCCTCCATTGGCAAACCAGGGCACATTAAAGAGGATTTCTTGTGTAATGTTTCACAGCAACATGATCAAATGTAAAGCTTTACTACGGTGATCCCACCATGTCAAACTTTGAGAGATTTCCGCTTTATGCATCCGCTATAACCCTCAGAATGATGTTTTAGATCTATGGAGGGGACGACTTAAATATCAATACCGCATAACATGAAAATAACGGCATATGTTAGGTACAAAAGAGCCTCTGTTTTTGCTTCTTTTAACCCTGCATAAATGGATCTATCATATAAGAAATTGACGAAAATAAAAATTCATAGAAGTTCTGCTCACCGACCATAAGCAAACATGCAACTATTATATCCCCAAATGCAATTATCCACCATTGGCAAACCAGGGCACATTAAAGAGCATTTCATGTGTAACGATCAAATGCAAAAGGGCTTTCTAGTGATCCTAGCCATGTTAGGCTATGAGAGATTTCCTGCTTTATGCATATGCTATAACCCCCTCAGAATGATGTTTTAGAGCTATGGAGGGATGACTTCTTGATCAATACTTGCATAACATGAAAATCAAGGCATACGTTAGGTACAAAAGCTGCCCTACTTTTTGCTTCTTTTAGCCCATAAATGGATCTATCATATAAGGAATTGATGAAAATAAAAATTCATAGAAGTTCTCGCTTGATGTCCGAACTAATTTAGAAAATAGAAGTCAGATAGGAGAAGTTTTCCAACCTGTACATTATAGTCATTCCAAAAGAAGGGTTCTCTTGCGGACCAAAATTCGAGGGGATTCTTCATGAGGCCTCCACAAAGCATTGTGCCCTTGGAATCATAGGAAAACAATTTTCGTTTTACATGAGCTATGTTTGAGTGAAGGAGCAACCACTATGCCAACCTCAAATCCTCCGGATCTTCTACACGTAAAACTGGAGAGGGACGGCCGGATAAAACAATTACAACCATAAAATAATAAGAAAACAAAATGCATTGCATACCTCTATGGGCGTCCCTATCGATTGACAAAGAATTAGTTGCAATTCATTATAATCAATGCCGCATGTTTCATCTTTGCCATGGTCATACTAAAGCCAAAAATTCTCACATTTGAGGCTCAAAAATTTTAGATCTAAAGCTTGAGCTACACTATGAAGAGTTTTGCATTCAATGCTAAAATGGACATGTCGTGAAGGGACAATTAGTGCAGCTTGTGAGATGGATATATAGAACCCAAATAATACATGGTCATTGATAAAAATGGAACGGCAAAAGCATCTCAACTTACTACCGTACCATGCATTGATTAAAGTAGGCCGAGGAAGAAGTAGAATCGAAAGAATTAATGGCCATGCTTGCCCCATGGATTGCATGCTTTGTTAAAGCATCTCGATCTAGGTAAACATACCTTCATACTCCACAAAACCTATTCCTCTCAGAAATAAGCCCCCGACGTATGACCTATCTCTCGATCGCATTCGACCGCCAAATCGTATGCTTCCCTTTAGCCTTAAGTTGTTTCCTCCTGATCTTTATTTTTCCAAAATAATACAACCCTAAAATCGGTTCCATTCCCCAAATCAATTCCATTCTGCCGATTCTGTGAAATTTGCCCAGAAAACGGATTGAGTTTGTGACCGAGGCAGAGAAGTAGACGGATTGAGCAGAGAAGTAAAAGGCCTTTCAAAAACCAAATCGAACCGTTGGATCTGCTTAAACGATCGCGGCCGTTGGATCTAGGGCTGGGTCCAACACTTACTGAATAACATTATAATATAAGATAAGCTGCGAAAGCGGAGTCCCGCAGATTTAAGAAATCTTGCCCAGTTTGTCCTTCAAGATAGGTGCCTTTCGGCCAACCGGATCATGTCCTTCTGTAAGGAGAAGCATGATGGCAAGTTCCACCTGAAAAATATCAAGATAGACGAGCTCACGCACGAGTTCGTGGAGCAATGCTTGGAGTTGCGTGTGCTGCTTGTTAGGACAGATGCATGGGATGGCAGCAAATTTGAGGACAGCCAGCTTCTCCTTATGTAGCTTTTATGTTATCCGTTCTCCTGATTTAGCTTTCATCTTCTGATCACAATACTCTCTGAACTAGTGATTAAGCACATAATCTTATGTGACGTGCTACTTTTTTTTGTTTTTTGAACTTCTAAACCTTTGTGACTTCTGTTTCTGATCTTCTAAGATCTATAGCAGTCCGGATAATATATGCTTTGAATTATGTAACAGTTCGGATAATAGATGCTTTGAATTATGTAACAGTTCGGATAATAGATGCTTTGAATTATATATCGCTCTGTCCCGAATATCTGTCAAGGTCATTTTGAACTTCAAACTTCTGTAACCAAACAGAAAAATCTCGTTACTCTGTTTTTGTATGGTCTGTAAGTAGCCATCCATATTAGGCTTACTTGTTGGCATAGGCTTCGTCGGCAAAGAAACATTTGGAGCGACGCATAAGACTGTAATGAGGACTTCATCCTTGCTTTAGAAATCTACAAAAATCTGCTTGCTTTTGTTATTGACCATTGCTATTTACTAGGGCTCGCTTCGATTGTGAAGGAATTTGGTCGACTAGGTACTAGACCAAAACATTTTCCTCCACGCCTTCTTCTATTCGTGTATTTATCGCTTTATGGTTGTTTATAGTTCTCTACCATGTCTCAAGTTATCAAGTTTAATGAAGTTTATTGGATTATAGTCGCAGGGGATGGCGTCTCGCGATGCCCGGTTCAGTGTTCTCATTTGTAGAGTTGGCGGCAAGATGCAAGTTGAAATGTACCAAGTCTACATTGAGAAAACTTGCGAATTGGATTCACCGACGCCATCCCCGCAACTATAATCCAAAGATAACATTAATTGTTGCGTAGAAACGCCATCATACATGTTCGATTGCCACGCAAGTGAAATCTTTTGTTTCTCATAGCCGTGTTCATCAAAGCCGAGTAAAATTTTTAGTTTCGCTCAGATATGCACTCTCAAATTGCTTAGAAATGTGGTGCAATTTCATCCGTGAACAATCATGGATACGGTCCATTTGATGTCATCCCCAAAACTATGAGTTCAAATCTTTGCCGGGTTATTGTAAGTGATATGCTTTTAATTATCGAAATACGAAAATTTGACAACAGATATGATTAATGTGCACACATGAACTGCGCAGGAACAACTGCACCAAAGATACTACGTTGTTTTAATGGATGACATCGGTTCTGGACATTGATGCTAGAGCATTTCAAAGATGTATTGCAGTGCACGCATGAGATTATTCGAGCTGATTTTGCAGAGAGCTATGAGTTAATAGTTTGCCATTCTAACAGCATGCTTAGGCCACAACTATCGATCCAAAAGGGTTGTCAGCCGCACTTGATCGTTTAGTTTTGTATTAAGCGGTGGGAAGAAAAAGTAAGCTCGTGAATTATGTGTATGCGACTTACCCGCCACTAAGGCAACCAATATTTCGGATATGCGCCTACCGAACCGCAGATCTTCACCGGAGGTAGGCACTTCGAAAGTGGAACACCGCAGCCGTCCGTTATCAAGTCGCATGAGAAGATGCTCACACCATATCTTTTTGGTAATGCTCTATCAAGACAAGACAATCATAATGTAAATTATGGGCAGTTGTGCTCTATGCATCTTGTATTCACTTTTCGCTCCATAATATAAAAGATTTGTTCATATTGTCTCTTGTCAATTAAGAATGTATGATAGAATATATGTTTAGGAGGCAGAGACAACAAATTAAAATGCTGCACCAAGAAATATGCAACAATATCTAAAAGTGAGAAGAATACAATACTAAGAAACACGTGTAGAACAAAAGAAAAACATTAGACCTTTCACACGTAAACCGTGTGGAGAAACATCACATACTTTAAATAGAAACCCTTGAAACCACAATGCTTTTTAGATGGGTCATTGTGTAGTATTACCTTATTCACATGTCTAAAAAACAAGAATATTATATCCGTAGCTTTATTTCGTTATTGTAAAAGGTGTTTTCCACGTATAAAACAACATGCTCTTTAAAGGACATCACTGTTTCTCCACCTATTGCTTTTCTAAATGTTACATGTCTAAATGCATAAAACAACCAAACATGATTCTTTTGGACTGTTGGAAAGCCATATAGCAACGTGTTTCTTCTCAAATAAAATTGTTTCTCTACACATTGAGTTCACAAAAATGACATGTCTCAAATGCCTAAAAGAACAATATTCAACTCTATAGTTTTCTTTTGGGTGTTGTAAATTGGTCCAAAAAAAAAGTATAGAACAACATGTTTAATTTAGATATAGCAATGCATACAAAATTGTTCCTCTACATATTGAGTTACTAAAGAGTACACGCCTCAAATGCCTAAAACAACAATATACAACCCTATAAACTTTTTTGGCTATTGTAAATTGGCTCAAAAATATAGAACAACTAGTGTACTTTCGAGATAACAATACATGGTTTATGCAAAAAGTGGTGTTTTTCCCTTCTCCTACATGTGGCTATTTCTTTAGTCTTTTATTTATAGTGTTGATATTAAGTGGTCCACATGTATAAATGCTTAAACCTACATCCGTTATTTTGAAGACAAACAACACCTAGAACCTCATAAAACCAAATTACATAAAAAACAACACGTGGATAAAAAGCGAAAAAAAACAATAGTCAAGAAAAAGACATGTTAGAAAAAAAAAATATTTGCGCCAATTTTCCACGTGTAGACCTTTTTTCTTCCAAAACCACCGTCCCTTTGTGCAAATCCGGATAAACGGGCCCGCGGGTCTTTTTAGGACCATTTTGGTGTTGTTTTTGGCATAAAACAACACTTCCGCACAACAAAAAAAACAACCGTGGACCAAAAATCGGTCAATGTGTGCCTTGGTGGCTTACCGGAAGAAGGTGATTAACCCGTTGGGGAGATAGACACATCCTCGGATGAATTGAAAGAAGGGTGGTTGCCTAAAACTAGGTGGAAGACCTTAGCAGTCTTGAGGATTTTGATGACACTTGTAAAAACGTAGCATTCATAAACAATATGCTCCTCCTCCTTCCGACAAACACTATGTTGGTCCTAAGAACAATAGGCCAAAGTTTCTAGGCATGGATGCTTATGAACCTTCCACTCGACTTGGAATGCCACCAATTTGTGGTAGTAAAAGCCATCGATTTAGATACATATCCAAAGTGTGGTTGGGGTTCACTATCTCCGATATTTGCAAAGAAGAAGGTAATATTAACTTCAACCATGTGCGGGTGGAATGGTGGTGTCCAAAGGCATCGCTTGACCAACGTATCGGATAAAGAAAGGTACTTTCGATTGTTGGACAAAGAGATGGAGGAGAAATGAAAGTGATCCTCGACCTTTGGCTAGACTATTAAAGTGTTTTGTACTCATGGACTCCAAACACTATTCCAAATTAGAAATGCGAATTACAATACCTCGGGATGTCGAAGAAGGCTATGATATCATTGGGGGTGCTTGAAGAAAGTTGAATAACTATGTAAATTTTTTGTTATCACGTTTTTATGATATGGTGCTATATTGTGAAATATTGACTATTTTGTAAATAACATGATATTACGTTTTCATAATTTTGAGGTGAAATGTGTGAATTTGAATATGCTACTAAAAACATGCAATATGAAATTTGTCCCAAAATTAAGACATAAACCCAATTTAATTGAATGATGGTTAACCATCATTCAATTAAATTGGGATTATGTCTATTCCAAAATCTGCCGTATAAGCCTTTCATTGACCAGTATATTGAATTAACCACACTTTTGCACTGTGTTCATTTTCGGGCCAGGAAGATGCATTTTATGTTGAAATGCAAAGGCATTCAAATATTCGATGCAAATGACCCATATTATGACAGAATGTTGGCAATAGAAAAAGTACGAAATTGCTTATAAATTCGTGCATTCACAACGACAACGAAATCTAAACTTTGAAATTGTCGGTTTTTTTACGAATAAATAACAAAGAAGCAAGTTGCTACGAAACAGAGATTTTCGAGTTCAAATCGCGCGGCGCGATTTGAACCGGGCTATAAATAAAGCATTATAATAGAACATAAACTTAACAAACTAATCGATTCATCGTCGACAAAGGCCGCAGCGGCGTCCCGAGATCCCGCCGATCATGAATAAACCATGCTCGATTCCATATAAGATGGATTACAACATCAAAGGGATCGGATAGAAGCTTACCGGGATTCATAGCAACGACATCAAGCCATCCCGGTTCTATTTCTAGCTCGCGGCACCGCAGAGGTCCGCATGATGGTTCATCTTGCGTAATAGAATGTGCCATAATACCGTGCGTATATGAGACCGGCCGATGGTTTGCCAATTTCATGCATACCTATTTATACGCACCTAAATTATTGATCGGTATATACATACAAATTATTGCGGTATAGCAAACCATACACATAATATAAAAAGCAATACGCATTACCGTAACCAATAATGCCGATATAAGAACACAATATATATTCAAATCCTTTCGTAAAGTATATTTCATATTCAAAATTTTTGGAAAGTGTATTTCAGATACATATATATAAAAAAGTTCCCTTTCTAGAACGATTTTTTCAAGGTCCCCGTCAATTTCCCCGTCCGATCAAGATGCGGTATAGTGTTTGTATCTCTTCAACCGCTTTTCCGAAGCTATTTCATGCAAGACACTAACAAAACGGGCGTGAAGTCGCCTTTGTCAAAATCTGCAGGATGATAGGATGGCGGATTCAATGACCGTGGATCGATTGAAGCAACACTTTAGAGCGCCATCATCCACAATGAT
Organism: Isoetes taiwanensis; assembly: GCA_021234155.1. Classification (NCBI taxonomy): domain Eukaryota; kingdom Viridiplantae; phylum Streptophyta; class Lycopodiopsida; order Isoetales; family Isoetaceae; genus Isoetes; species Isoetes taiwanensis. The sequence continues at coordinate 12,578,350 of JAJEKV010000016.1, read as the reverse complement.
GATGCCTTCCTTATCCTCAACACCTAGGGCATCCATCATGTTGCGCAAGCATTTCACAAATATCTTTTTACCCGGCTTCGGTTCTTTAGGGTTTGTGAATGAAGCACATTTGCTTTGATCCCGGATGGACGCCAATCTATATTTAGCTCGCACTACTTTCAAAACATCATGTATATTTCTAAGCTCCATAGATGACCAAATTGCAATAATCTTAAAACAGTCAAGGCCTGGTCCAACATCTCCTTCGGATAAGGGCGCTGGTAAACATATTTGGTAACGGTCTCAAATGGTTGTTGCGCATACCATGACTTTTCAAACGTTGCTTTAGGTAACGTTCTACATAGCACACCATTCAAATCAAAGACCAGTACTTTTGGGGAAGCCAAATCATTTCTGCAAGGAGAACAATAACGTATGAGATAAAAGAAATGGAAAACGAAAACGCGCCAGGCGCGATTTCATGAATGATGCATGTCAACATAAATTAAAAATATGAAATCTAGGAAACTCTAAATCGCGCCAGGCGCGATTTCTAGATGCTACAAGTTTATAAAATGCATGGATATAAAAAAAAAAACATTGTTACGATACCTTTCTTCTTCTTCATTCCCCGGTGTGTCTTCTTCCGTTGCATCCTTATTCTGAATTGTCTCCGCTGTGATAGAAGCACCAACCACATCAGTTGAGATTTGTACAGTGTGAACTATGCTTGATAGTTCATTACTCTTTACGCTAACCTGGCTAGTGTTTTCAGATTTGGAGTCTGCTTCATCATCATTATTGTTATTATCATCATCCTTATTATCTTGATCCTTGTTATCTTGATCTTCAGGGATGTTCACAAGGATGTTCACAGGGATGTCGATAGGTACTTGGTGCTCTGGCTGCTCTTCGGTTTCATCCATGATGTTGTGGCCAATGATTAGTTTTCTCATATTCTCCCGTGCAGGTATTTCGGTCTTAGAGGTAGAAGCTGTGTTTTTTGCACTGCCGATTGGTCCCCTAGGTGCTTCCTCTAGTACTTTCTCAAAGAAGAGGTCCAAGAAATTTTTGGCTCGATCATCGGAGACGACGCTCTGACATTTCCTTGCTAACTTCAAAGCTTCTCTACCGATGTAACCTCCAACGCGTGAAGTTCCCAAAGAAGTTGTTCCCAATGGACAAAAATGCTTCAATGAGGTAATGGAAAGCTCCATAGAGAACCCGTTCTTGTTTAGCTTACCCTTATGTGAAGTTAGGAGCTCATACTTAATGTGGCCCACAAGAATTGGGTCCTCCTCGTTTTCTTCCTCTTCTTCCTCTAACTCTTCCACGACCTTGACACACTTCCCCTTGTCTTCTTGCTCCAGATAGAAGACGTTTCTGATTATGCGTTCATCTAACTGATAGCACTGCCATGCTAGTTTGTCTCCATCTGGTTTTCCCTTGAGCCTTTCATATTCCTTATCATCCATCATGGCTATCATAATTATAAGCACATGAGAAATTTTACTTGTTGTGCTGAAGTCACTGTCCCTGGTTTCATCTATGAGGATCGCCTGTCGTATGACTTTCACGCATTCTAAGTCATTTGCAGCAGTTAGAGCATATGCATAGGACATGTCGGAGGGACATATAGTGACAATTGTGTAGTTCATCTCCGTCTTGAAACCATTGCATATGTGGAAGAACGTATTATAGTCATCAAGCGACCATCTGGTGTCTCGGCTATCAAGCACGAAGAGTGTGATATCATGGGGGCCTGCACCCACTTCTGGCAAGGCACACTTGAAACCAGTGGACACTTGATAAAAAAAAGTGGATTCCGTCTCCGGGGTCTTCTTCACCAACGCGACTTTTCGTTTCAAGTCGGATGCAACTTTAGTGTGAATCCCACTGATCTTTGCCACGTTCTTCAACTTTTGCTGCTTGACGAAGTCCTTGGACCAAAATATATACTTCTTTAGGTCGTCGTTGGAGACGTTATACTTTTGCATGAGTCCTAACTCCGACAACGACCACTCTCCTGTAAGCCTTTGTAATTCCTCACCAACTGCCTTGTTGAGCACTCTAATATTTTTCAGCTCGTCGCATGCTTCTTCAAATGATTCCATAGACTTTGCTGCCGAGGTTTTCTTGTATAGAATTTCCTTTCTGATTAACCTATCCAGAACTGAGATCAGCTCTTGATCGTCCAAACCCTGAGCCTTCCTCATCTCTGTTGTATGTATATCAAAAATTGATGTGTCAACAGGAGGAAATCTTCCTTGTGAATCTGGCAACTTCTTCTCGACGTAGGCATCCCAGAATTCATTCCATTTCTCCCATACTGGATCTGAAGCAAATACTATCTTGCAGGCATCCTTGGGCGCAGTTGGTTCCTCGGAAGCATCACCCTTTTCATCTCCTTTTTTTTTCTTTGATCTGGTACTCTTGTTTTTGTCTTGTATTATCGTCTGACTAAGTGTCCTCTCCAAAGAAACTTGAATTCGGGCTTTTTGACCGCCCCGTCTGCGGTTGGCATTTGCTTCCCATATTCAATCCATCGTTTGAAGCATGTCGAAGTTGCTCTATATAGGGACTGCAAGGAGTAACCTTGTTAACTTCATAATCGCGAATAAAGTAAATCCTTATAGTTTAATCAGCCCGGTAGCGATTTCATATTAAAAGCAAATCGGCCAGCGCGATTTACCTCTTAAAGAACAAACACTTCCTGTTATGGTAGCCGTTTCTCGTTACACAAGTAAATCGGGCGCCGATTATTAGAATGCAAGTCGCCACGCGATAATTGTTAGCCCGAGGAGACTTGGCTATTAGGCGGATAGCCTTTTCTCCCGAGGGGTAGGCAAATCCGCGGAGGCGTTTAGCATTACGATATGAAATCGCCCGGCGCCGATTTACTTGTTTGACGAAAACAACTACCAAAACCAGAAGCGTTTGTTCTTTAGAATGAGCAAATCGCTACCGGGCGCTGACGGCCTTCTATCATGAAATCGCTACTGGCGCTGATTAAATCGAAAAAAGAAACCTAAGGGAAGAGAATTACCTTTTGTATAAGAATGTTTTTCCCATGTCATTCAGAGTGCGCTTATTTCGCTAGCTCGGCGGTGTTGTTGAGCCGCCAGAACCGGCGCAGCTCGGCTGAATACGCTTTATAGAACAACTGATGCCCACTATGTTGTGCCTTCCTGATCAGAACCTTCTGGGCCTCTATTGAATGCTGGCCATCTATTATCATAAAATGTATGTCAGGATTGTCGATGAAGTCCTCCAGCTTGCTCCACATGAATATCTTCCTCGTTCTGGTATCGTACGGCTACATCTGCAGGCATTGGCACTTGCCCTGGATTTTCGATCATGCTGTTCACTATCTCCAAGGAGTGCTGCTTGTCATACCTTCTGCTGATATAAATGGCTTTAGTGGACCTAAAAAGCCTATCCACGGGATTTGGATGGGTGAAGCTCGTGCCCAAAGTGGATACTTGTCGACATATTTTTGAGCTTGCTCATCGCCTCCAACTGCCTGACCTTGTCATCGTCACTTGTAAGGCCTGTTGTCGCTTCTGTGGTTTCCCTGCCTTTAGAGCTTGCTTCTTCCTTATCCTTCACTGCCTGTAAGTAGACACTGCCCGAGGGCCTCGTGCTAATGGCTCGTCGTCGAACAGTAAAGCCCTCGCATATTCTTTTTAGGAGTCAATGGCTCGCCAACCGGCCCAAAAATTTGAAGAGGTTATCGGCCATGTCAATGCGATCTTAATGCGCTTTCTTTGAAAGAGCTAGCAAATCGCATCGATTGATCTTCTTTAGGCTCTTCTTATGTTTTTGGCCGACTTCAACTAGCGAGAACGAAAGAATCGTCCCAGTACTTCTCGCATGTAATAAGAATTCCCTCGCTTCTTCATTTGATCGAGTCTCTCTTACCCTTGACATAAATATGAGGTCCATCTTCCCACCAGCTTTGAATATCTCCACATACCATTCTCGACCCCTCTATAAGATCTTCTTACGACATGGAGGTTCTACGAGCCTTTATTATTCGGGATGTATCTTCTAACGCCAATACATGCCGCAGTGTCAGAATAAAGAACATCTTCATCCGTCCTTTGCTTTTTTTCTCGGGCTGAAGAGGTATCGCCTTTGCTTGGTTCTCCTTTTGATTGGCTTTTGTGATCCCAGAAATTACAGCACATGGTTTAATCTGTTAATCACGCGAAAACATATGCTATGTCGAAATATATGCAAGAAAAATGCGCTTTGGCGCGATTTGGAAAGAGTATAGAGCAAGTTCATTTACTTATTGAGCTAACAAGAACGCTTGGCGATTTGAAAAAAGAATACGAGCAAGTTCATTTACTTCAAATGCTAAGGACACAACTAACTATAAAAAATACAACTTCAATTGTCGATTCTACATCTCAAGATATAGAAACTAATGTAATGCCTTGACACAAATAACTATAACACCACAACTTAAAGAGTTGAATTACACTACAAACTATAAAACCACAACTAACTCCATCAATCTTTTTTAGCCACACATTAAGCACACATGTTTGGGACATATGAACTCAAATATTAGAGGACACATGCTTCTTCTCGGTTAATAACTCTATTATTACGTAAAAACATCCTAAAAAACCTAACAAAAAGAGGGACACGTAAATCAATTCTGCACCAAAAAACAGATCAATTACCCGAGGCGCTTCTTTGGATTTGTGCTTTCTCGCTTGTTCAAAACCTCCGTGCTTTGCATTTGTGCTTTGACCTGTCGCCACCTCTACCTGCGCCTCGGCCGCGGCTTCCTGATCCTCTAGACGCCATAGAACTGCAAGTGCAGATAATATGAGACTGGGGTTTTGGATTAAACTTATATGTATGGCTTGATAATCTAGGCCGTCGGATTTACAACCGTAAATTCAAATTCGCGTCCTTTTTAATTTATACCGCCTTAATTAACCGCCGTCCCCGCCATTTACAAATTTAAATTGTGTTTTTCTTTTTTAGTGCAATTTCAAGATAACAATTAATTATTAATTTCAAGAAACGCATATGTGGCAATCTACTACCACCTAATCGCCACCTACTATCGAGTGCCCAAGATCATTCCTACTATCGAGCCCAAGAACAATCGACTATCGAGCGCCCAAGATCAACGACTATCGAGCGCCAAGATCCGCTCTACAACGCGCCATCAATCCCATTCGATCGAGCCGCCTTCAATCCAATTCGATGTCCACTGAACTATGGTGAGTGTGATTCCATTCCGAATGCATTCTCTTGTTCTCTATTTTTCGCCCTCTATTTTTTTCCAATGCATTCCGGGTTCTTTATCGGCCTTCGGAGAAGAATGCTATCTTTTAACAAAGAAACTTGAAGCCGAAAGTAGGCTTATGTAAAATCGAAGATCCGAATCCAAGTTCTATGTGTCATGGTGTTCCTCTTGGAAACAGCTTCTCAGAAGATTTCCATTATAAACTCCAATTATGAAGATGAGGCTCTTCCAAGAAGACATCCCTAAACATATACAGCTTGGTGAAAGCGGGCACATTTGTAGCATGGCCAAAAGAACGTCTGAAAAAGGTATGTATATTTGGATATTCAAAAAATAAAGAATATATCATAACATCTGCGTGATGTTGTGAATTTTGAATTCTGTGATGGTCTTTAGCCAGTCTTATCAACCCCATGAAACTACAAATTAATGAAAATATGTAGTTTCTTGGGGTTGGTCATACTGGCTGGAGGGCATCACAGGATTCAATGTTTTCGACATTGCATATAAAGAAACATAATAAACTAATGACAGAAAAGTATAGTGCAAAATTGCGCCAGGCGCGAGTTTGTATTCATATTCCAAAAAAGTATATGTACATTTCTTCTTCTGCAAAAATGCGCCAGGCGCGAATTCTTTCTATCTCTACAATATGTCACACAGGCCCACTTCATCGGCCCAATCCCGCAAAAAGTCCCACCTGAACCACCCTGATATGACAGGATCCTCATCTTCCCTGCGAATGTCGAGTCTCCAAACCAGAGTGTTGTATCGATCCTTGATACTATAAATCAAATCCTCGTACTTATTTGTTGGCATGAGCCTTACTAAGAGCATGAGGAGCCGCATATGTCCAGAGATGCGATGGAAGTGTTCCCATGGCCCCCGACATGCACTTCATCTAATGGATTCTCCAACTCTCTTTGAACGTTTTGAACAGCACAATCAAGTAATATCTTGTACAGGGTCCAGAGTTGATGGTCGTCCAGGGAAAGTGTATTTGTTCTAGAACCAGCCAGTGTATTTGAACTAGGAACAGCCAGTGTCCATGCATAAGGAAAATCCATGGCACTAGAACGAGAGAAATTAAGTAATTAGCAAATGATATATTACTCTCCCCATAAAACGATTCTGAACATACATAATTCAAAACGCGCCAGGCGCGCTTTGTGTTTTTCACAGATCTATTTCACACGCGCCTGGCGCGATTTGTATAGAGCCGTATGAAATAGAAAAGCCAAACTAAAAACGCGCCTGGCGCGCTTTGATTAACCTAGTGGAAAAACGTAACCCAAAAATAGAAATGCGCCAAGCGCGATTTCTCCCATTCCAACATATTATTCTAACAAAATGCATAATGCAGAATGCAGAATGCAGAATTCAAAATGTGAAGCTAGTTAGAGCAGATATATAATAATAATACTCCTTGTTTAGTTCAATATTTAGTTCATTGTTTTAGTTCATTATTTAGAGCAGATAGAGGAAGAGCTAGTGAAGATCTATGATCTATGATCTATGATCTATGATCATAGAGCAAGATCATAGACCAGATATGATCTATGATCATTATTTACTTCATTATTTTAGATCATTAATTAGAACAGATAGAGGAAGAGCTAGTGAAATAGAATAACTTCATTATTTTAGATCATTAATTAGAACAGATAGAGGAAGAGCTAGTGAAATAGAATAAGAGCAGATCATATAGGCAAGATCACAGAACAAGATCATAGAGCAGGATCTATATATGAAGGTGGTAAATATACTGATGCATGTAAAAGTAAATAAAATAACTACTTTATGTAAATAACAGGAAATACTAACCTATTTGTGTTCTGTACTCAGACTGAATTGAGCCTTTGCCTTCGAGCCGAAACCAAAAGATCGAAAACCAAAGTTGATTTGATTCGAGAAGCCAATAGCGTATGATTTGAGCCTTAAGAAGCCGAGAAAAGCAATAGCAAACTAATTTGGAGACCGAGAAGCCGAGAAGCTTTAACACAAAAACCAAAGTTATTCAAAGTCGAGAGATTGTAGAGAGCGAAAAGCCAAAAACCAGAGACATTCTTGTTGTAAGAATGATGCTATACTAGAACATTCTTGTAATATATGTGGAACATATACATTCTTGCTTATATTGCATATATTAAAAGTCCCATGGAACATTCTTGCTTATATGTGATGATGCTATACCAAAAACTCTATGATCAACAGAATTCTGCCTACAAACCTTGGAGCCGAAAACACCTTTGAGCCTAAAACCCTAAAGCGGATGATTGTAGAAGCCTAAAAGCTCGAAAAGCCGAAGTTTAAAGCATATAGAAGCCGAAGCTTTAAAGCGGATAGAAGCCGAAAAGTCGAGATTGATGCAGATAGAAGACGAGAAGCAGATAGAAGTCGAGATTGATGCAGATAGAAGCCGACAAGCAGATAGAAGCAGATTGAAGCAGATTGAAGCGCCTAGATTGCATGCAGAGATTGAAGCGCCGAGAAAAGCCACAGAGATTGAGATAGGTCGAAAGCGCAGTTCGAAAGCGCACCATTCGAAAGAGAGACAGAAAAGCTGGAAAAGTTGGAAAGGGATTGTAAACTGGAAATAATAACTGCTTTTAAAATTGCATCAGCCATAATAATAACTACAAAAAATTTATTGCAAGGGTTATAAGTTATAAGATTTAAGGTTAATAGTTTTAAGGTTTATAAGTTAAGGTTATTAGTTAAGGTTAATATTTTTAAGTTCATAAATAAGGTTATAAGTTTAAAAGTTTATGAATTTGAATTTAGAAGTTTTAAGTTTTAGAAGTTTTAAGGTTATATTTATTGAAGGTTAGAAGTTTTAACCTTAAAACTTCTAACCTTAAAAGTGCTAACCTATAATAAGCTTTAAAGTTGTTTCTAAGGTTACAACATTTAAGGTTATTATAAGTTAATATATTATAGGTTAACATATTATTATTATAGATTAAGTTATTATAGGTTATTAAGGTTATTATTAAGGTTAACTTTCATTTAAGAACATGTTAGGGAGATGTTATTTGGATATGCTAACTTACTATAGGTTTTTATACATTTTAGGTCAATGGCATGCAAAATGCTAAATCCCCCAAGGCCCCCAATGATGGTGATCAAGGCAAGGAAAAATCCCCAACTAATGAAGATGACAAAGATGATGGGAAAGGAAAGGAAAAGACCGTAAAATGAAAAGGATGAAGATGACAAAGATGATGGCAAAGGAAAGGAAAAGACCTCAAATGAAAAGGATGATGCCAAAGGAAAGGAAATTGTACTTTATACTCGGGTCGATTGGAAAAACAAAAAGGTCAAGATCCTGCATGCATGCAACAGAGAGGCAGTAGGAGAAGGGATTATTGTTCTAGCAGATCCTATCAATGCAGTGAATGATGAAAGATTAGGGGAGGACAGGTTAGGTGTGGCAATCTCAAAATTATATGACAATTGGAAGGAAAAGCTTGTGTGAAGCAACTAGAGGTTCCAACTATTGTTGCATGGCCTAGGGACAGTATTCAACTGGAGGGGAACTACACGTTTCCTATAGATGTAGAACCATTGTCAACAATGTTCACATAGTGTAGCAAGAGGCCACTTCCAACTTTCAAACATTATCCCACCAAAAGATGCAAGTCGATTATGATTGTTCTCCGAAGCTATGATGAAGGTTAGAGGAGGTGAATGTTGTTGGGCTTCTTGTGTTAGAATGTTTACAATAGAGGAGTTGGTGGGAGCAAGAGCTACATATCAGAACATAAGTGTGATAGCAGGAGGAATTTCATGTACACCATATTTGGCTATGCAATTCGTGATGAAAGATCAAAGAAGAAAAGATTCCCATTGAATGGAAAGTGGATATGTTCAAAAGCATGGATGGCTATACATGGAATTCCAACCTCTTCTTGGCAATAACCGCAAAAGAGACATGAAAATGGTAGTAAAATTGCATTGTATGGGGAACACCGGCCCGGTAAGGCCTACCTCAAGAACTATAGTCGCAAAGGAAATATTTGAAAGATATGTGGATTTCAATGCGTAAAACATGCCACATAAGAGTAAGAAGGATGAACAGGGTAGAGTTATTGTTGAAAAGAGATTGCCATCCCATTGTACCCGTAAGAGCATATTAGAGGAAATAAATGCATTGCTTAGGAACTTGGAGTGGCCTCTATATCCCAGCCCCCAGTTTTTAGTAGGCTATGGAATAAGCATTTCAAGCATGTGACCATAGCAACTTCAAACAACTTTGCCAAGTGCAATTTATGTGCTAAGTTGAAGGAGACACTAGATAAGACTGCAACCAAGTCTAAGGGCAAAGATAAGGGAACATATGAAGGACCATATGACATCATCAACTATCATGTAGATCAACTTATTGGATGTGGAGGACCTTATCCGCAATGGAACCTAATAACTATCTATGTATTATACATGATAAAATGGACCAACGTAAGACTTGTCTTCCACAATTCAAGTACATTCCTAAGTCATGTGGAAGATCATACCCTTTGCGATTTCAATGATCGGGGCAATATTGCATGGGCGCTGCACCTATTATGGCCATTTCAGTTTAGAGTTGTGGAGTGATGGTCCGTGATTTTCACATTGGAAATATCATGAGGTGTTTAAGAAACTATGAGAAGGGTTACAATGGTCACCTACAGGATCCTACATACCTAGCCGTGCACTACATAGTGCATTGTTGGATGGAACCCTAATAGTATTGAAAAGTTTAGCAAGGCAAGATTTAGGAGGAATGGACCTAATGAACATGTTGGAGCTTCAACATCTCGCGGCTAAACCTCGAGATCCGCCTGAAAGCTCCTCTTGCAACTAGATAATTGTGGCCGGTCAAAATAAGAACAGTGGATGTTTTCTTTCCTATCCTACTTAACAAACTGCGGGTATTTTTGAAAGAGTCAATTTGGGGTTCCTAATGCCCGGACATACTCATGAGGATGTGGATGCATTGTTTGGAAAATATAGTCATGTATTGAGACAAAGAGACAGCTTACCAACTTTCCCGTGCTATTGGAAATATTTCATGGATGTACAAATCCATCTCCTATAGGATCTATCATAGAAGAAGTGCCCCATTGGAAGAGTTTTGTGGATGGTTATGCTCTCGACATGGAAGGTCATTCTAGACCTCTTCAATTCACTTTTGGGTGAGAGGAGGGATTCCAATCATGCAATGGAAAATGAGACCTTCGTGAGGAGAAGTGGAGAGGTGAGGCAGAAATTTGGCACAGGATGCAAATGGCAAGCCTATGATACCTCCCCGTCAACCAAAAAGCTCTAAAACCAATCAAGAAGTCAAGCAATTGGGATTGACTAAGGATGGCATCAATGACTACATCAAGCATTGGCAAACTAATTCAGATGAGACTAATCGTGCATTGATAGATTATTGGAAGAAGGTGATCAACTTGTTGGATGAGGTAGACACATCCTCGGAAGAGTTGAAAGAAGGGTGGTTCCCTAAAAAGTAAGTGGAAAACATTAGCTGGGTCGAATAAGATGATGGTACCATTAGTAGCATTGTGAAGGCATATGCTCCTCCTCAATCCGATAAACACTATGTTGGTCCTAAGAAGGACAAAGCAAAATATTTAGGCATGGATTGTTATGAACCTTCTATCGACGGGAGTGCCACCAATTTGTAGTAGTAAAAAAACCGGCAGATCTAGAGACCTATCCAAGCGTGGTTGGGATACAATCTCGGATATTTGCAAAAGAAGAAGGTGATGTTAACTTCAATAAGGTGCGCTGTGGAATGGTGGTGTCCAAAGCATCGCCTGAGTAATGTCACCGATAAAGAAAGATATTCGTTGTTGGACAAAGAGGTGGAGGAGAAATCCAAGTGATCCCGATCTTTGGCTAGACATTGAAACCGTATTGTACTCTCGTGGACTCCAAAAACTATTCCTAGTAAAACAAATGAGAGTTACAATACCTCGTGATGTAAGGAATAAGGTTCTCATATCCTTGGGGATGCTAGTGGAAAAATGAAAAACAGCTACTATGTATCTTTTCTACAGTTAATAAAAGTTGTGTACTACTTGAGTTCCATGATATATGATTTTGTAATTTGAAGTTAAGGTGTGAGTTTATATTCCCGTGTGTGATTATATGTTAACGTCTATTCTAGTCTAAGGGCAACAAAGTTACTAAAAAAGTGAATTTAACAAAGTTACTAAAAAAGTGCAATATAAAATTTATCCCAAAATTAAGACATAATCCCAATTTAATTGAATGATGGTTGAAGAGTTCCGGATTGAGCAAGAAGGACATCCGCAGCCTCGAGCGCACGAAGATCCCGGATTGGGATGGGAAAGGCACTGCTGAGGAGGCGATGGCTTGGATTGACAAGCTTGAAACCTTTTTTGAGGCTACCAATAAAGGAGATAAGGCGCGATTGTTTATTGCGCAGATGCGGCTGAAATCGGATGCCTATAGTTGGTGGAATGGTCCTACCATGAAAAAGGAGGTGAATATCTGGTCTGATTTCAGGAAATACTTTATTGGGGAGTATGCGCCTCAGCATGATGCTCGTGATGCGCTTGAGAAGCTGCGGTACTGTAAGCAGACAGGTTCTCTCAGTGCTTATATCAGGGTTGGAGACTTGACCGAGGCTCGGCAGGTTGATTTCTTCCTAGGTGGCCTATCCAGTATTGCTCTCAAGAAGCAGATAATCGGGTTGAAGCCCGAGGATTTTGAGAGGGCAACGATGTTGGCTCGTCAGCTTGGGGAGGAGGATGAGTCCTGTAAGAGGATGTCCCGGAAGTTCTCAAAGAAGAAAAACAGGTTTTTCAAGAAGAAAAAGTCTAAAAAGTCTGAGCAGCCTAAGTCTAAGTCTGCAGGTGGAGAGTCCAAGAAGTTTAAGGCGGACTCTAAGTCCCAAGTGGTCCCGTGAAGAGGATTTTCTCGCTATAGGTGTGGAGAGCCCGGGCACATTAGTCGTGAATGCTCTCACCACGTAACAAGAAAAAGCCGATAATAAGAAAGCAAACGTGGACTCAAAAGGTGGAAGAAGTATTGGAATCTAAGACGGTTTCAGCCATTGCCATGGAAGAGCCGCGCACGCCGGATAAGCCCGCAAGGACATCATGGATATGTTTGCCGGACGCGTGATTAGATTCTTGAATGTAATCATGGGCCAAACGAAGTTGCGCTTATTGGATTGTGGCTCTTCCTCGGCATGTTTGTATCCTCTAAGTTGGTGGAAGAACCGCATCTACCTTGTGTAAAGACTAATAAGTACAAGGTAGATGGGCCTTTGTGAATGATTCTCGTGGGAGGATCGTAAAGCTATTGGGGTGCCCTTGTGTATTCAAGGATACCAGGGAAAAGCTTGATTTTGACCTCTTGGATGTTGGCCTGTATGACGTGGTGTTTGGGGATAACATGGTTGCAAAATGGGTTAAGCCCTCTCCGCAATAGATTGGAACACTCACCAGTGACACCGCACGATCAACGGAGATCTATTTGCGTGGGGAGTCCTTTGATCGGGAGCTTCAAGATCGTGGTCGCCGCTTGTGTCAAGAAACCGCACGTAAATCTTCCAATCAATGCTTTCTTCTATTTATTGATGAATGTTATCCTGCTTTGGAGTGATGTCATATGAGTGCTGATAGTGAGGTCATAGAGAATTCAAAAGGCCAGAGAGAGTTGCGTGGATCCTCAAGTAAATGAATTTCGGGATGTGTTCCCCGAGGAACTCCTCGAAGGCCTTCCACCTAGTAGAGAGATTGAACATGAGATTGATTTAGAGCCTGGATCCAAACCTGTGTTTCGTAGCCCCTATCGATTGTCCATATTGGAACAAGAGGAGGTAAAGAAGCAGGTTCATGAGCTATTAGCCAAAGGGTTTGTGAGACCTAGCAAATCCCCTTATGGTGCTCCTGTCATTCTAGTCAAGAAAAAGGACGGGTCAATGTGGATGTGCATTGATTATCGTGCCTTGAATAAGATCACGATCAAGAATAGGTATCCTTTGCCTAGGATTGACGAGATTATGGATAGATTAACAGGAGCTAAATATTTTTCTAAGTTGGATTTGCGCAGTGGTTATCACCAAATAAGGGTGAAGGAGTCGGATGTACATAAGACTGCCTTCAGGACCACTTTTGGTCATTTTGAGTTCTTGGTGATGCCTTTTGGACTAACGAATGCTTTTGCTACTTTTTCCAGAATGATGAATGAGGTTTTTGCAGGATGTCTTGATACTTTTGTTGAAGTATTTTTAGATGATATCCTGGTGTATAGCAAAACCTTGGATGAGCATTTGAATCATTTTATGCTCAGGCTAACTCTCCTTTCGACAAAGATAAGTTGTATGCAAAAATGTCGAAGTGTGAATTTTTGAAAGCACGTGGAATATTTGGGCCACATGTATCCCGCTTTGGGTGGTGAATTTGAGATCCCAAGAAGATCGGAGGCAATTAGGTCTTGGCCCTGCCAAAGAATGTATCCGAAGCCATGTAGTTTCTTGGGATTGGCCAGCTATTATCGCAGATTTGTCTGGAAGTTTGCTAAGATTGCAGCTGCTTTAACTATGTTGTTGAAAACTAATGTCCATTGGCAATGGATCTGAAGCGGCAAGCAGGCAATGGATATGTTGAGAGGTTGTTGCGACCTCGGCGCCTATTCTCGTTGATTCCGGCATAACGAGTAAACCTTATGAGGTTTACACGGATGCATGTGGTTATGCCATTGGTGCTGTTCTCATGCAGGATGATAGGGTGGTGGCGTATGAAAGTCGCCAACTCAATGCTGCTGAGAAGAACTATTCCACCTATGAGCAAGAGTTACCGGCAATGGTTCATGCGCCAAAGTCCGGAAACATTATCTCCGCGAATAAGTGCGAAGTTTGTGGTCTATACCCCATCATAAACCCTTGAAATTCCCCGCAAAAGCCGTGCCGAGGTAAGTGCAAGGCAAGCAAGATGGTTGGACTTTCTTTCTCTCAATTTCATTTTCATGTTGAACATCTTCCCGGGAAAAAGAATCCTCGCTGCGATGCTCTTTCTAGGGTTCTGAAGTAAATGTGATGGTTCAATGTGAAATTGCTTTGGTGTCACCTGATTAAACAAGCATATGACTTGGATGCCTATATTTTGAGTATGCAGCCTTCTATCCAAGTTACCGATGCTTGGGATATCCGGAATGGTCTCTGGTATCATAAGGGACGTATTTATGTTCCTGCGGTGGACACTTTGAGAAAGCAATTATTGAGCTTAATTTCATGATGCACCTTATGCGGGGCATGGAGGTGAGTGGAAAACATATGAATCGCCAAGAGAATGTTTTACCGGCCTAGCTTGAAAGAGGATGTGCAAGAATATGTGAAAGTCCGTGAGACTTGTCGCCAGTTAAAGCGAAATCGAGGCAAGACTCCAGACGCTTGCAACCTCCTCCCGTGCCGAGGAGAGATGGAGTGAAATCTCTATGGATTTCATTGTTAAGTTGCCTCGCATCGCGGTGCATCACTATACTCGCATACTTGTCATTGTGGATAGGTTGACGGCATGCACGCTTTTATACCTCGACAAAGATTGTTGATGGCTTGGCGGGGCCAAGGCTTATATGCAAAGATGTATTTCCTATTTTGGATTACCCAAAGCTATTGTAAACGATCGAGATGTGAAATTCAATCGGGAATTTTTGGCGAATTGTTCTTCATTGAAATGCACTCTTCGGCTTCTAGTGGAGATCATCCGAAACGGATGGGCAAAACCGAAAGAGTGAATCAGATTCGGAGGATATCTTTGAGATCTTATGTGGCCACTTTCAAAGAATCCGTGATGGGAGGACTATTTGCCAATTGTGGAGTTTGCTTACAATAATGGGTTCCAACAGAGCAAAAACTAGCCCATTTGTGGCTATGTTTGGGAGAAACTCGTGCAGGACCTCAGACGCTTGGTTTTGATGGGCTAAAAATTGATGCTGCCATAAATATGCTTGAAGGCATGGATGTGACACTTGGTTGTGTCAATTGCATATGAGACAGCCCGTGATCGGCAAGGGCGCCACCAATTTATCAAGAGCCCGATCGAAGCTGCATGAGGGTCGATGGTGTACCTTCGCGGTGGTCTTCCCCGCAAATTAAAAAGAAAAGCAATATTGCCATTGCTTGCAGGAAAGAAACCAAAGCTCTCCCCAAGATACAGTGGTCCTTATAAGATTTTTGAAGAAATACAGTAATGAAGAAATACCGAATGTGGACATTCATCCAGTTTTCCATGTGAGCTAGTTGCGACCAGCTCTGGGGAAAGCTGCGAATGTTGTGCCTTCTCAGGAACACATGGTGGAGTTGGATAGCATCCCTACCCCTGAAAGAATATTGAATTCCCGGATAGTACGGATCCGTCAAAGAGACCAGATGGAATTTCCGGTGAAATGGAAACATAGACCTGTCTCAGAGGCGACGTGGGAGAGTCGTCGTTTCATGACTCAATATCCGGATGTTATGGCTCAATGGTCTGGAGCCGATTCTTGAGGACAAGAATCCCAGGGGGGAAGTAATGTTATGCCTAAATATCTTACAGACCATTGTTTGAAATTTGCATGCATGCTAATGTTATTAGGCATAATGGATGTTTATGATGGTCGCATGCCCTTAGTCTAGATTAGGTTGTTGTGGTGCACCACGGCATGGGAGATCTTAGACTAGGGCGCAACCAGATGTTCTAATGGAAACGTGGTTGCGGGGTGCCTTAACATTGTGGAAACAATGTAGTTAAGGTTGTAATATGGTTAATGGGTTAAAAGAACCGTAGGACCTTAAAAGGCATTTGAATGGGTTAATAACCCATGGAACAAAAGTTAACATAATGGTTTTAGAACCATTGACTTTTATTAAAAGTGTGAGCACCCTTTAATTGGGGATGCTACCCTCCTCACCGTGACGCCACCGAATGGCTTGGGCGGCAGTCGGGCCGCTATCCCGCAGACTCCACATGATTGTAAAGGGGTCGCCACGGGCTTCGCCAGCTGGCATGTGCTGGTTTAGCAGGTCGGGCGCCCGCATTAAGGGGCGCCCCCAAGACAAAAGAAAAAGGCGGAACTGCTATTTAAGGAAATCCTAAACCGCATAACAATGGATCTAGAGAGGGAAGCCGGAAGCGCAGCTTGGAATATTAAGAACGGGGAGTTGATTGCAAATAAGTTGTTGTAGCTCGAGGAGGTCGGTGAATAATTCCGAGGCAATTGGTAAGCCTTATGATTGAGAATCTGATTGCCATGGTAGATGGGGGTCTTCCTCGAAAGGAGATCAAAACCCAAGCTTACCCCCGCAACTCGTAATTAACGGTTTCACCTTAAGGGCATTCTTGGATTGCCTAAAGGACTTTCCCCTTAAACAATATTCGATACTAGCTCGCGGACTTCTTTTGTAGAAACCAGCCTGCGAATGGCTTTTGTAGGTGCTAGGGTGCTGGCTTGGCTTGGACCGTGATGGATTTCATGGTTGTTTAGTAGCGCCAAAGTAAGTTTTGCACTTAACAAGCCAAATGAGATAACCTTATGCATAGCATACTGTAAGGTGTTCCCTGCGGAAAGAACGTAATGGCAAGTTTAATGTTACCATAAGAACTTCCTTATACCGTGAGATACATATATAGCCTTGGTATGGGACAAGGTTATGTGTATATCAACAGGCCTAGATATTGGTAGTTCTATGGGCTCGCCCCATTGTAGAGATATCTTTATGATATGGGAATGAGCACGCTGAGCTATTCCGTGGAGTTATGCATAGCATGTATGTAGATGAGCGAGGCTTATCTTATTAGGAACCATTGGCATTAGTGAGGCGGCTCATCAATCGGGTATGGGATTCGGTGATGGGTGGAACCAACAAAGCGTGGCCTCGGGTCCCTATGATGCTTGCGCTTTCCTCACTTTGGATCCACCAATCACGGGGTTCTAGACGATGTACCGCCTAGATATGGTGGGGTGTGTCCGCTTGGCGATGCTATGGTGCGTGTGGTGGATTCCATATGTGTGCTCTTGCAAAATCCGGGCCGTTGCTTCATGTTGACACTACCGATAACCGTTATGCATGTTAATGACATCGCAAGCTTGTGCGCATCTATTTGATAGCCGGGCGGCTTACGTGTGCATTTAGTTATCTTGGGTTGTCATCTTGTTATCCGGTGATAATGCGGGCTTTCATGTATATAGCCTCGCGGGAGGCAAGATTTTGTTCTCGGTAATTCTACGGTTTGATGTGAATACAAATCGAAATTTTTGGTACTAAAGATCGGAAATGGAGAATTGCAGAAGGTTCAGTGTGGAGGCACTCTTGAGTTGTTCGACTTACAAGGGAAAGCTGTAGTTCTGAAGGATGTGTTGTGTGTTACATCATTAGTTAGAAATCTAATTTCAAAGTCGCTTGGTTGACATGGGTTATACAGCTTAATTTTGATAAACTTGATTAATCGCGGTTATTTGAGAATAAAGTCAAGTTTTCTTGGAAAAAGAGTGGGGAATCTCTTTGGTTTAACCATTGATGAGCTGCCTAATGTTAATGCAATTATTATTCCTCGGGATACAAACATTTGGCATCAAAGACTTTGTCATGCCAAAGAACAAAAAATGTTGAGAATATGATTAAACAGGGAATGATTAAGGCTGATAAAGTAAGTAAAGAAGAAAAGATATGTTATGGTTGCATGATGGGGAAGCATTCCAGGTTATCTTTCAAAAAAACAAACAAAAGAGCAAAAAGAGTACTAGACATTATACATACAGATTTATGTGGGCCTTTGAACGTGAGAAGTATGTCTGGGAAAAGGTATTTTGTTACGTTCATTGATGACTTCAGTAGAAAAACAAAATGCATATGTTTAAGGAGGAAAAGTGAAGCCTTTGAGGCATTTAAAATGTTTGCTGCAGAAGTTGAGTTGGAAACTGGAAGGAAAATTAAATGCATACGCTCTGACAGAGGAGGTGAATACCTATCTGATGAATTCAAAAAATACTGCAGAGATAAAGGGATTAGGAGATAACTCACTTGCAGATTCTCTCCACAACAAAATGGAGTTGCAGAGAGGAAAAATAGAACAATACTCAATGCCGTTAGAGCAATGTTGAAGCACTCAGGATTACCTAACTTCCTGTGGGAAGAAGCTGTAAGAACTGCAGTGAATGTTCAAAATATGTTGCCCTCAGCAAGCATCAATGGAGCAATACCAGAAATGCTTTGGTCTGGAAGAAGACCAGATTTTGATAAACTTAAAGTTTATGGGTGCTTAGGGTTTGTACATATTCCAAAAGAGCTGAGAGTTAAGCTTGATGACAGGGCAAAGATTGCATATTTGGTAGGCTATGATGAAGAGTCTAAGGCCTACAGAATGTTTGAGCCAGCAAAAAGAAAGATCATAGTGAGCAGGGATGTGCTTTTTGATGAGAGTCAATGTTACAAAGCATACAAATCTGTATCAGCCAATGTTTCAGAGGAAAGATCATACAACACAAGCTTACTTGATGATGATGATGCTTCTAATGGTACTGTGGTGCAGGAACAGACCAGAAATGAAGAAGCTCAAGCTCCTGTCAATCTTGATCAAGAGGCAGCAGTAACACAAGAAGAAGACCAACTGTCAATCTCGATCAAGAGGCAGCAGTAACACAAGAAAATGAGAGCAAGACGTGGTCATGGAAGAAGAACAAATGCCCAAATAGTACAAGATGAAGCTCAGGTTAGTACAGATCTCTATGGTAGAGATTCTTTAGGAAGAAGTAGGAGGCTAAGAAATATTTCTGCTGAAATAAATCTAGTTGAAATTTTGGCATTGCTTGACATTGAGGCACCTGAAAGTTTTGATGAAGCTATGAATGGAGCTGATAGGAAAGAGTGGTACAAAGCCATGGAAAAGGAGATGAGCGCTTTTAGAAGAACTGACACTTTTGAATTAGCAGATCTACCTAAAGGTAAGAATGCAATAGGGTGTAAATGGATTTATAAAGTGAAACAAGGGAGTGATGAGAACTCTGTTAAATATAAGGCAAGACTCGTTGCACAAGGTTTCACCCAGAAAAAAGGGATTGACTATGAGGACACATTTTCACCTATAGTCAAAATGGCCAGCATCAGAATGCTTTTGTCAATGGCAAATGCTCAAAATTTGGATGTACATCACATGGATGTAACTACTGCCTTCCTTAATGCCAAAATAGATGAAGAAGTTTACATGAGACAACCTCCTGGTTTTGAGCAAGGAGAGGAAAAAGTATGGAAGCTAAACGAAATCAGATACGGACTCAAACAAATTCCTAGAATTTTGGTTGCTGTTACTTTCAGGTATTAACAATAATTACTGGTTGGGGTCGTGATCTCTCCACATTTTTGAAGACTATCTCATTTTTGGAAGACTATCTCTAATTAACAGTTATCTTTTGACCAATTCAGCTCATCTCAGGATCTGATTTCTGCTACATATTCTCCTGACTACACATCATTGCATTATGATGGAGGTTTATGTTTAAAGACCTTTGCTATGCTCTAATCTGCTGATCAAAGCAGATCTATGTACTGTGTTTCTTGATTAATGGAAAAATTTACTCTTACTCTCAAAAAAAAAAAAAAAAAAACCTAGGGCAAAGGGTATATTTGCATGGATTCTTACTTGAAGGATCAAGGTTTTGCAAAGCTTGGAAATGATGGAAACATATATTTGTTCAAGGAAGAGAAAGGATTTTGTTACATTGCCTTATACGTAGATGACAATGTCATGATTGGTAGTAATATGAATATACTGCAGAAATGTAAAGATATCTTAAAGAGCAGGTTTGAAATGACAGATTTAGGGGAGCTAAAAAAATTTCTGGGGATTGAAGTTCACAGGGATAGGGAAAGAAGAATCATGACACTATCAATGTGGTCAAAATAAAGCAGTGGATGTTGAAAAGATTCAACATGGAAGAATGTAAAATTGTAAAGACCCCAATGGCTGCTGGAAGCAAATTATCTAAAGAGCAATGCCCTAAAACAGAAAAGGAGAAGCTTATAGCAGAAAATTTGCCTTATCGAGAGTTGATTGGATGTTTGCTGTACTTAGCAAATTGTACCAGGCCTGACGTCTCGTATGCAGTAAATATTTTAAGCAGATATTGCAATGATCCAGGTTTAAGTCATTGGCATGCAACAAAAAGGATTTTGAGGTATCTAAAAGGTACAAGCAATTATGGTATAATGTTCAACTCAGAAAATCTAGTTCTACAGTCATTTTGTGACTCAGATTGGGGCAGAGATCTCGATGTAAGGAAATCCACTTCTGGATATATTCTGCTGCTAGGAGGTGGACCAATTTCATGGAAGTGCAAAAAGCAAAGTTCAATAGCTCTTTCAACTGCAGAGGCTGAGTATGCAGCTACTACACTTGCAGCAAAGGAAATCCTATGGTGTAGAAGACTACTAAATGAATTAGAATTAACTCAAGAGGATCCATTGGTGTTACAGTCAGATAGCACAAGTTGCATTGCTATGACGAAGAACCCTGTTTTACATGAGAGAAGCAAACATATAGAGTTGGAGATGCATTTTATTCGTGATTTAGTAAACAGGAACATTGTGCATGTGAAGTATGTTCAGACAGAAAATCAGCTGGCAGACATTCTTACAAAATCACTGGCAGAAAACAGGTTTACCAGGTTGAGAAATTTAATCAACTGCAAGGATTATAATATGAAGGGAGAGTGTTGAAATAAGATCATATTATAATCAGTGGAAAAGGATCAAAGTGACAAGCAGTATTGTTATCCAGTGAGATGGTGGAGAAAGCCCTTAGAATCATACGAACTGGGATTAGAATGATGGGAGAACCATTAGTGTTAAGGTCTATGGAGAAATAAAGGTTGATGTTATAATAGACCATTGACCTAAGGTTTTGGATAATCATTGTAATGTTAGGATTTGAAGACAATATACTCAATAAACTGACCACAAGACTTACAATCCAATGATCTTAGTGAAAAGCCAAAAAGTGGTCACTAATTTTCACATGATCATCTGCAAGTCAATAATTGTTATACAATCAGGCGCTCAAACAATCTCCCCGCCCATATCACGACAATGCACCAAAGCCGCCCCTCAAGCTTCCCATTCTTCCAAAGATTTATATCTATATTTCCTTTCCAACTGGGTGCATCCACTTGTCAACTTGTGCATCCCCTTCATATAGTAAGTTCTCCAACTTGCCTAAAAATTGAGTAGATAGACTTGTTGTCCTTAAATTTCGCCCTAGTTGACTTTTGACTTTGACTAGTCAACGAAACCCCTAAGTGGCGGCAGGGGGGTGTCTGAAGATTTCTAGCGAGCCCAAAGAACACCCTGCAGCACTAGCCCGCTACCTTGACTTTGATTTTGACTTTGACCTACTACCATCGCTTCTCATAGGTCTCCCCCATTCAACCATAGCTTTGAATAACATGACACCATTTAACACTTTCCTTCATGTTATTTTTCCTTGCAACCCATCATTTGTCTCGGGCCTACTAAATTTTAATTACAAAAGCCTTTGTCAAAATATCTCGCCAACCGCATGTCGGGCTTTGAACATATTGCGTTCAATGATTCTTTTCCTTACTAGATCCCTTATGAAATGCATCTCCAGCTCGATATGTTTGGTCCTTTCATGTTGTATTGATTTTTCGCCATTCCTATGCAATCGGTGACCTGCCGTAAAACAATTTCAAAGGTTTTCTTTGCTCTATACCTATTTCTTGTAGCAACCTTTTCACTCCATACTATTTCCTTAGCGTTAAGGGGTTGCGGCCGCGATATTCGCTTTCCGATGAAAGTGCTATTGCCTTTTGCTTCCTGCATTTCCGGTGAAATGGGCCCTCCTCCTAGCATGCAAATAATTCCCGTTGATTTTCTTTCATCGTGGTCTCCACCCCAATCAATCACAAGATGATAGCAACTCCATGTTATCGTAATTAAATTGTATCCCATAATCCACAGCCTTTCAAATATCTTAGAACCCTCTTAGTCGCCCTCGCCAAGGTGCTTTTTCCAAAGTTATGACAAGTATTCTACTTAGAATATTGATCGTAAAATGAAATATCGGGTCTTGTACGCCTAGATAAATATAGTAAGCGTACCAACTAACTCTTGATATGGAATGTTTTCCATTTCTGACCTGTCATCATTCAAATTCAAGGTTAGTTTGTTACCTAGAACCATGGGAGTTTTTACCACCTTACAATCTTCCATGTTGAATCTTTTGAGCATGCCTGCAATATTCTCACCTTGTGTCAAAGTAAGAACCTGTTTGTCTCTATCTCTGAAGACTTCAATTCCTAAAAACTTTTTAAGTTCGCCCAAGTCTCTGCTATTTTAAAACCCATTCTTGAGAATGTCTTTGCATTTTTGTAGCACATCAAGATTGCTACTAACCATCACATTGTCATCCACATATAGTGCAATATAGCATACTTCATTCCCATCCTTGAACAAATAAATATTTCCATCCTCCTTTAGTTTTATAAAACCTTGTTCCCTTAAATATGAGTCCATGCAAATATACCATTGTCTTGGTGGACTGCCTCCGACCCATATATACCTTTTTTAAGTTTCCACACTTTGTCTTTCCCTTGCTCAAAGCCGAGGTTGCATCATAAAGATATCCTCCTCCAAGTCAAAGATTCAAGAAAGCGTTAGAGACATCCATATGATGTACCTCAAAATTCTTTGCATTTGCTAATGCTAACAACATCCCTGACATTTGTCATTTTACTATAGGGGAAAAAAGTTCCTCATAGTCAATTCCCTTCTTCGTGTGTATCCCCTCGTGCTACTAATCGAAGCTTTTATACTTAATCGAAAGTGAGGTTGTACTCCTTGTTTAATTTTAAATATCCATTTACAACCCACTGCATGTCTACCTTCGTAAGTTTACAAGCTCATACGTCCCCTCGTTTTTTTAAAAGCACTCACTCATCATTCATGGCAATTTTCCATTCTTTTGCATCAAGAACACTTATAGCTTCTATAAGATTTTGGTACTCCAAAGATCCAAAGAAGGCAAGGATTTCAATAAGGTTTACACCTGCTACTTCACTTTGTATTCTTCTACTTCTACCTGTGGTTATCTCTTCCAAATCTTTCATGGTCAATATTATTAGCCTCTTTGTTGCAAGATCCGAGTCTGCAGTTCTTCTACCAAAATTTGGTCGTGTTATCTCCTTTTCTATAGTATCAGCCACAATCGCCCCAAGCATCTTCAAGCACCAACTTGTTGAGAAGAGAGTTTGTTGGCATCCCGCTCATCATCATCATCAACAAAGCTCGTGATTCAATTTCTCTAACTTCCTTTTTCTTTAGGGTTACCAGAGAAAAACTTTATGTTTTTATAAGATTGAGATTCGTCAAATGTTACATCTCTACTGATCAAAATCTTTTTTCCTTTGTGGATCAAATAACCTCATGCCTTGGATTCTTGATCATATCCTACAAGAAAAGCTATTCTTACTCGATCATCCAACTTTAACCTTTGTTGCTTTGGTACATGCACAAAGCTTAGACAACCAAAAACTCTCAGTGTCTCATAGTTTGGTTTAACTCCCACCATAGCTCATCCGGGGTCATTCCAATCGACCTCTATTTGGTAACATATTTTGAACTTTCACTGCTGTTAAGACAGCCTTCCTCCCACAAATAATTGGGTAGCCCCCTTGTGTTTTATCATAGCTCACAAAGATTTAAAATTGTCCTATTTTTCCTTTCAGCAATGCCATTAGTTTGTGGAGAAAACTACATGTAAACTGCCTCTTTATCCCCCTTACCTTGCAAAACTTGATAAACTCGTGATGACATGAACTCTCCACCACGGTCGGATCGAATACATTTCACTTTTTTCCCTGCTTCTAATTCCACTTCTGCAAAGAACATTTTATAAGCCTCAAAGGCTTGATCTTTTAGTTCTAAGACACATGCATGTTGTCTTTCTACTAAAGTCATCAATAAAGGTAATGAAATACCTTTTTCCCCGATATTCCTCTAACATTAAGAGGGCCACGTAGATCTGTATGCACTAGCTCCAACACTCCTTTGGTTTTTCTCTTTGCCCGTTTAAAAGGCAATCTTGCATGTTTTCCTAGCATGCAACCTAGGCAGATTCTTGGCTCATCAACTCCATTTTTTGCTTTGATTATTTTTTGTTTGATCATAGTATCTATGGTGCTATGATTAACATGACATGACCTCGGATGCCAAGTGTCCATATCCGAATCATAAATGAATTAACACAGGGCAAACAACCACTATCCAATGCAAACAAATTACCAAATCTTCTGCCAAGAAATTTGATCTCATTATTCAAAAGCACTTTACATTGATACTTGTCAAAAACAACAGTGTAGTCCATGTCTACTAATCGTAAGCAAATGTAAATTAAATTTCTGACTAGTGAAGGTACACACAAAACATCCTTCAAGTTTACTGCTCTCCCTTGAAGATCAAACAATTCTAACATTCCCGTGCATTGAACATCTTGCAACTTCCCATTTCCCAACTTGATATGCTTAATTCTTCCTTCTTTTTCCTCCTTGAATAATTTGGTAACCGTCACGGATTTTTCTCGCTCCACTATCTAATATTAACATTTCATCATCATTGTTAGATTTTTCTTTTGAAACAACCAAAATGTCATAATTACTTACCTCAGCATCTTCATCCTCTTCACTTGATTCTTCTTCAATATCTTGCACCAAATTTACAGCAGACCTTTTGTGTATCGTGATTCCTTCTCTCGGACCTCTAGAATAATTTCTCCCTCTACTTGGTCTGCCTCTACTCATTTTGCTGCTTGAGCACTTGTTTGCAAAGTGACCTCTGCCTCCACAGTTAAAGCACTCAACCTCTTTCAATTTAGGACAATTTATCTTTAAATGCCCTTTTGCTTTGCAAAGTGAAAACAAGGACCTATTTCACTCTTTATCTTTAGCACTTTTTCCCGAAAACTTTGCTTTGCCCTTACCGCATACAACACTTCAACATTATCTTCAATGTCATCATCATACAATACCTTATTTTGTTCAAACTCGTTCAATCATTTCTTCCCGCTTTGCCTCTCGTTTTGGCCACATTCCTAATAAGAGTTGACAAATCGCTTGTTCCTTCTTCAACCGCTCTTGCCACATGCAATAATTTTTGCTGCCGCCACCAAGAACACCCCAAAGACACCTTCTAAGTCTGCCCACAATGTTATCGAACTTAGAGAAAAACTTTGGTAAGTCATCACCTTCTTTTACTCTTAGTATCCTAAGTGCCTTATCAAGAACATCAACTGAGATGATGTTTTTCCTCATAGTTCTTGGAGCGGAAGTTCCAAATATCACTAGGGGACTTTCCCTTATCTTCAAAGAAAATTGAAGCC
This sequence comes from Isoetes taiwanensis, assembly GCA_021234155.1. Classification (NCBI taxonomy): domain Eukaryota; kingdom Viridiplantae; phylum Streptophyta; class Lycopodiopsida; order Isoetales; family Isoetaceae; genus Isoetes; species Isoetes taiwanensis. The sequence continues at coordinate 12,552,709 of JAJEKV010000016.1, read as the reverse complement.
CCAACTTTGCTGATCAAAATAATTATAAGCTTCACGAAGTTTAACAACTTCATCTTTACCACTTTTACTTGAGTCTACTTCACCGCGACTCCTAAGTTTCACCCGATTTTCCGGAGGTAGAACTTCTTCTTGCAGCCACGTAGATCGCATCCCCACTTGAACTAGTTCCTTGAACCAATTCCCGTGAGCCCTTCATTTTCAAGAACATTTTTTATTTGTTCCTTCCAAATCAAAAGCCCGGTCCCCCTTCATACACTGTAATAGAGTTCAACAGCCCCTGCCCAAACCTCGCTTGACATGGCTCACGATACACCGTTAGGGATTTGAAGACAATATACTCAATAAACCGACCACAAGACTTACAATCCAATGATCTTAGTGAAAAGCCAAAAAGTGGTCACTAATTTTCACATGATCATCATCCAGTCAATAATTGTTATACAATCAGCGCTCAAACAATCTCCTCGCTTCCATATCCAATTCCGCAAGCGTCCCCCTGTTTCTCCATTCTTCCAAAGATTTATATCTATATTTCCTTTCCAATCTGGGTGCATCCACTTGTCAACTTGTGCATCCCCTTCATATAGTAAGTTCTCCAACTTGCCTAAAAATTTGTAGATAGACTTGTCGTTCTTAAATTTCGCCCTAGTTGACTTTTGACTTTGACCGGTCAACGAAACCCTAAGTGGCGGGCGGGGGTGTCCGAAGATTTCTAGCGAGCCCAAAGAACACACCCGGTAGCACTAGCCCGCCACCTTTGACTTTGACTTTGACTTTGACTTTGACTTTGACCTACTGCCACTGCTTCTCATAGGTCTCCCCCATTCAACTCCATAGCTTTGAATAACATGACACCATTTAACATGTAAAAGGGATCGATATGGGATAAGGCCAATGAACTTGAAATAGAAACGAGAGTAGAGAAACGGCGGTGGAGAACTTGGTGCCGATTCTTTGTGGATCGGTGCCGATTAGCATAAATTTAAGGAGAAACAACCTTTCGGATGCATAGGTGAACTGATCGGATTCATATGGTGATGAATGCATGTGCTGTCGGAGCGAATTTAACAAAGGAATACATGTGTTGAACCATTGCTACAGTGCTTTGCGAAATTCATTGCTATTGTATTTCCTAAGGTTATCTATTGAAGAATTTGCATTGGTGATTGTCTATTCCTAAGCCAAAGGTTATCTTTTAAGTGCAACCTGTAGTGAATGATAATTGCTAGACATTAATCTATTTGATCTAACACCAAGGAAATATACGCCATAAATACGTATATTCCTGGACCCGTCACCATACAAGTCTACCTATGTAGCCTTGTATGCCTTAGAAAGTGGCAAGGGGTGCACATCTAAGTTAAGTGTTTAACTTAGATAACCTTAGGATAAGGCCCATTTCCACATGGCCTTATCCTATTGGGCAACCGCCACACGGCCTCATCCTAGTGGTGCCACGTGGCATCCCATGTGGACCCATACCTATATGAGCTCTAACCCTAACCCTAGACCCTTTTCCCTGACCTAGCACCTGAACTCTCATCTACGTGCCCGGAACCCCGTTTCGAGCACCATTCGTCATAGCCTAGCCTGGAGCAGCAGCCCCTGGAAGGTGTGTATGATCGTAGAGGGAGCAAGCCTTCGACCCACGTCAAGGAGCATGGAGACGCCAAGGATGGGAGGGAGAGCTTCTGGAGGAGGTAGGTTGAGTAGAGTTCATGTTAGTTCATCTGGAAGTTAGCACTCCAGATGGGTTAGTAATTCGTGTCTAGAGTAGAGCCACCCTAGATCCTTTGTTGAACATCTTGAACCCTAATCAAGGAACCCTAACTGTTAGTTAGATATGTATGATTAGGTTAAGATGTTCATATAATATTGATTATGATGTGATGTATGTGATATTGGTTGATCATGTTGCTCCTCTTGTATGGGGAAGGGGGGTAGAGACCTAGGGCCATATGTAGTATGCTCCTAGTGTAGATCCCTTAGTTCCTATTAGTTCGGGTGGTGCATAGGAACCCACCGGGCTAAGGAGGCTATGATGTGACTCAAAGACTACACAACGGGGTCGAGGCAAGATGGAGGGAGGATCCCCGCCCGAAAGTGGGGGCTTCGGGGATCCCATAGTGGGCTAGGCTTATAATCGGTCCACCGTGTGTGGGCGAGCATGGGTCCAACACCTCCCAGGGCGATGGTGTCGCCCTCTCAAGAGTTGCAAGTGTCGGCTTGGCTCTTGTTTTGAGGGGGTTCACGGGTGCAGAATGGTGTGTCGCCACGATTCTCTCTAGCTGCCCGTGGAGCCTCTAGACCCCGGGAAGGGGAGATGCAACCCTTCCTACCTCAACGGACCAGGGAGATGCAACCTGGAGTAGTCCCGATGGGTGATGCCATGGGATTGCGTATCCGGAAGGTTAGAGTCATGCCAGAGCCTGATTTAGCCCATCTGCAAAGTATGCACAGGAGGGGCGGATGGAGTGGTCAACCCTAGCCATTGTCGTATGCCAGCCCCGCCATTGTTATGACTCGGTCTGCTCTATCTTGAGGCCTATCCAGTCAGTCGACTTCCTTATGTGTCGGAGCCATGGGTAGGAGCTCTCATGTTTTATGTCATCTGATTATGTTCTTTGCACTCATGGATATGTGGATGGACTACCCTTCGAGGTAGTATGTTGTATTATTTGCTAGTTCTGATGTGTTATCGCTTCCGCTGTTATAGGAGCCCATAGGGGAAGGGCGCGCAAGACACCTTCGTGTCCCCTCCCCGCACTAGGGTCACCTCAGAGTGCGGGGTAGACGGAGGGCCCGTGCTGTGACGTCCCCTACTCGTATACGGTGCACTCACCGTATACAAACAGGAGTTCATCCCCCATACCAGCTCCATGCCGATACAGGGCCCTCCACATAACACTGCAACCGTGACTGGTTCCAGTGGGAAGAGTGAAGGGGTCATTTTACCCCGTCTCCCTCAGGGCCTACCTAGCTGCGGAAGCGTAAACATACATGTCAGTATATAACATAAGCACATATCCACCTCGAAGGGTGGTCCATCCCATCTGCATAAACAAGGTGAGCACAATACATATGGGGAGTTCTACCCAAGGCTCAGACTCAAGGGGATGACGGCTTTGGGTCTCCGAGAGTTCATTGGGGCGAAATTCATGGCAATGGATTTGGCTGGCATATGAACATGGCATAGGGTTGTCCACTCCATCCGCCCCTCCCCGCACACTTTTGCAGTAGGCTGAAAAGTGTCGGGACTGACCCCAGCCAGCCGGATGCATAGCCGGAAGGGCTATTCCCGGGGTTCATCCTCCCGGTTCGATGGGGCGGGAAGGATCACTCCCTCCGAGGTCTACATGCTGACTCAAAAAGGTGACTAGAGGGCCACCGCCTCGTATTCAAGCAACCCACCGAAAGTGTACACCACTTCACGGGTGTCGAGTCCATGCCTCACCCGCACTCAGTGGTGAGCCATTAGACCTAGTCACAATGATCCCTGGTAGGCCTTACACACCAGAGGGATCGTTCAAGAGTCAGGACATGAACCTCCTTCTTAGCCAGTCTGGCCCCTTCACCCACAACCAGGTGTGGTTCTTGTACACAGGCCGAATCTATAGTGTGCTAGAGAGGCTACTCTAGGAGCATCTACTACCAAGCTTTAGGTCTCTACCCCCCTTCCCAATACAAGGAGTTCATAGAGATACATCGTCCATATACATCACAGAAGAACTAAAGAACTATATCTAATCTACATCATAGAGTTAGGTTCTTTAGTTAGAGGCTGGTATCTAGAGATCTAGAAGGCTGCTATGGGCAATTTAATAGGCTAAACCTACTGATTCTATGACTGAAATAGGGTTTAGACTATCTAATTGGCCAAATACCTGATCCTTGAGTGGCTCCTCCTGACCTGAACTCGACCATCCTGCTGAAACGCTCGAATCAAGGGAAACTAATGGTGCAATTCTCTCAGGCGGAGTCTGGGAGGCGGTTTTGGCTGTTGAGGCAGCCAAAACAGAGTTCTAAAACCCTAGAAACGAAAATTGGGCAAGTTAGGGTTTCTCTCCCTTAATAGACAAGGGGTTGGCTAGGGTTTCCAATTATCCCCTTTAGGCATGTGGGATAATTGGGAATGGGCCCACTTGCCTTTAATGGCTAGGTGGCAAAATGTGCCCACATGGAAATGTGTGCCCACATTAATGTGTACATTGGAAAATGTGCACATTAATTGCACCTATGGGTGTGGCCCACTTGGCATGAAGTGGCCATATGGGAAAATATGCACCTAAGTGAATTTGCACATTGTTTAATGTGCACATTAATAAATGCACACTCCTTGCACGTTGCCCCCTAGGGCTACTAGCCTAGCTACACGTTGGCGTACACGTCGGTCGGAGTGGGCGTGTAATGCGCGATAATGGCGATAAAGATATCGCCCCGGGACCGTATCTCGCCCCGGCGCGCCACATTCTCCCCCACCTTGAAATGATCTCATCCCTCGACATCGTGGGTCTCCCCACCTTGGGATCATCCTAACCTGCAATCAACCTGATACATACGATAAACTATTGTAATACTTACACATTTATTAAGATTACCTTAAGGTAATATTTTTAGGACATTATCACGCCATTATATTATGAAATAACTTATCAATTCACAACATCCTTAAAACAGGTTACTCAATAATTCACTTAACATGACAATTAAGTTTATCAAAATTAAGATTAGCGTCCGAGGTACTCTTCATTCCTTGCAACACATTCCAACAAAATTTGTGTTGCAAGTCTTCGAATAACTTCGACCTCCACGCCCTCCGGAGCTCTATTGGCCTGCCAGTCGACACTACGTTAGTACCATTTTAATTATTAATAAAATTTTGGTTATATGGTGACCACCCCACCTATCTACATGGATGCATGGCTAATCTCCCGGCGTAGGAAGAGGGTGAATCTTCCATTATGGCCGTGGAGACAGCGCCTATATGCCTATATGCCGCTCATGCCTACACCCTAGTTGCCCGGCATGGAGGATAGGTCCTTCCCAGTATATGGGGTGATTCCTCCTATCAAAGCATATATGGGGCTAGAGGTGCTTTTCCTATCGGTGCATTCCTTCATGACCTCCTTTCTCTCGAGGTCGTCTACTTCCGTGGGGCAGTAGACTTTCTAATCTACCTTCCACTTTCGCCCAAACGGAAGCGGTCATGCCTACATTGACATTACATCACGCCCTAGAGATCACCGTAGTGGTCTCATCGCCGGTCTGGCGCATGCGACCCATACCTAGCATAGGTTGCATCGCGTGATTAATCTTAACTATACATAGAATTAATCTACACAAATCGACATGCCTGAGCCGATTTCTTGGAGATGACCTTGCCGTCCCCATTGCTCCATAAAGCGTAGGTACCGCTTTACTAAATCTTTCTTAAGTACCCATAATCGCGTCTTCCAGCGGTAAAGTGTTTCCACTTGACCAAAAACGGAGGAATTCTGATCTCCTCGTTTTCTTGAAAGCTTTATCAAGAATCAATTCGGAACTATTTCCAGGTGTTCCTCCGTCATTTCCAACAACGTTGGAGAGTCCCAAGACTTAAATGCGGATTTGGAGTGTGCTTCTTCAACAAACTCACGTGGAAGACCTTATGAATCTTTAGGTGTCTTTGGCAAGTCTAGCTTGTAGGATTGATTACCTACTCTCTTGACTATTACGAAGGTCCAGCCCACCTTGGAGCAAGCTTCTTGCAATTCGATTCACGAGCTTACCGCTTCACCTTGATCTTGAGCCAAACATCATCTCCAACTTTGAACTCTCTTCTTTTTCGATGCTTGTCGGCGATGCTTTTACGTCGACTTCTTGCTGCTAGCAAATACCCTCGAACTTCTTCCACAAAACGCTGCATATCGGTAACATCTGGCTGCGAAACTTCCACTTTTGACACGGGGTTGTGCCAAGTGTGCGGGTTAAAACCGATATGGCCGTAGTTGATCATAAACGGCGACATTTGGGGCGATTCACGCTTGGTGCTATTGTAGGCAAACTCCACCAAGTGAATAAATTCTTCCCACATACCTTGCTTATTCGGACATAGTTTAAGTAGCATGTCCTCCAAAATCCTGTTGGTCCGTTCCGTTTGGCCATCCGTCGAGGGATGATATGCTTGTGCTCATGGATAACCGTGCAATCGTCGCGAAGAGGTCTTGCGAGAAGGCACTCATGAACTTTGATCCACATGGGAGATAATCTCCCTTGGCATGCCATGAAGCCTGAAAATCTCTTTGGTGAAGAGCTTGGCGTATCCATAGTCGTATCGTGGTCACGCAAGGGCATAAAAATATGCCATTTTCGACAACTTGTCGACTACTACCATCAAAGCATCTTTCCCTCTTACGGTCCTTGGGAGTCTGTGATGAAATCCATGCTAATCACCTCCCATTTAGCGTTTTGGCACCGCTAATGGCTCTAAGGCCCACGGAATTTGGGCTGTTCCGCCTTTGTCTGCTGACATAACTGGCATTCTCTGATGTAGTGAGCTACTTGCTTCTTCATTCCTGGCCAATAATAGCTGCTGCGCACTTTGAAATATGTTTTCATGAATCCCGCATGGCCAGCTATTGGGCTGTTGTGCGTGTCATGGAGGATCAATTTCCTTACACCGATGATTGAATTACGCAACTTGTTCTTATGGTATAACAGGTTGCCTTCCTTCTTATAATGTTTAAAGGCTTCCCGCTCCTTATCACGTTCTAGCCTCCCTAGAGGCTTGCCCATACTTCCTTGAAATCCACATCCGTTGGCAAGGACTCTTCAATCTTCTTACCAAAGTTCTTTGGAGGCGTCGAAATTGCATTGCAATGCACTCTAGTTGTCGGGGATGCCTTGAAAGCGCATCCGCTACCACATTGAGCTTCCCGGCTTGTAGACTATATCAAAGTCACTCTTCAAGGAACTCCATCCACCTTCTCTGCCTCGGGTTGAGGTGTGGTTGCGTGAATACATCTTGGAGGCTCACGATGAGTGCGTATCCAACTGGAACTTCCTTCCTAAAAGGTAGTGCCTCCAAATTCTTAATGCCACGACAACCGCCCGACAATTCTCGATCGTGGGTGGGGTAAGCGTTTTAAATCGTTCATCTTCACGGAATCGTGCAGCTACCACCGCGCTCTTCTTGCATGAGCCTTTGCACTGTAGCTATCTTACTTGCGTGCAATAAGCTATAAAGCTTGTCTTTCTCGGGTCCGGCGGGGTTAAGGCCCAGGCGGTTGTTAAAGCTTCCTTCAACAATTCAAACCACCTTGGGCTTTCTTGTGCCAATATCGCTCAATCTTTCACCTTCTCCGCCCTCGTCAAATCTACGTTAGCGGGGCCGCTATCTTAGCAAAATTCTTCCACGAACTTCACAGCAGTACCACTGGTAGGAAGCTTGACTTTATGCACATTCTTGGGCGACCCCCGAATAGCGGCTTCAATCTTGGCGAGATCCGTCGAGATTCGTTACGATGAGATCACATGACCGGGTATTCCACCTTCTACATTTCGCGAGTGACGCCCGACAACTTGGCGTTTTGCGGGTGCCTCTTCAACTTCTCTAGCACTCTCCTTAAGTGTTATGCGTGCTCTTCAAGGGATCTGCTATACACAAAATGTCATCAAAGAATACAATCACAAAGGTGTCTAAAACTCCCTGAAGATGTGGTTCATGAGCCTCATGAGCGTCGCGGGGCATTCGATAAGCCAAAAGGCATCACCGTGAACTCATAATGCCCATACCAGCGTTAAAAGGCAGTCTTATGGATATCTTCTTCCTTTATCACAGTCTGATGATAGCGACCTTAAGTCGATTTTGGAGAAGACCTTTGCACCTTGGGTTGATCCATCAAGTCATCGATCACAGGGCGCATACTTGTTCTTAATGGTGTGCTTGTTCAATACGCCTATAGTCTATGCACATCCTTAAGCGCCATCCTTCTTCTTTACAAAGAGAATGGGCGCTCCAAATGGCGAGACACTAGGGTCTAATGAAGCCTAGGTCGAGCAACTCCTGGTGCTTCTTGACTCAGTCAACTCTGCGTCATCATTACATATGGAGCCTTGCTTGTCGGCTTTGCTCTGGTTAGAGTGCTATCTCACACTTTCGACTCCCCATAAGGAGGGCTGCTTGATCTCATCCGGAAAGAGATCATGGAACTCCGTGATCAGGCTGAGCTATTTGCTTGGCAACTTCTTTGACACCACGTCTTCTTTTGCTTTCCTCGATTCCGGCTCATCAATCTCAAGCTTGAAGATGTATGCCACTGCTTTCGCCCTTGATGCATGAGCGACCACTTAGAAGACATGCCTTTGCATGATGGGAACAACTTCTTTTACGTGATCTCGATGATCTTGCCGTCGGGTGTTGGGAAGGTCACCTTCCGCTTTCCACAATCGATAATGGCCCTCTTTGGTCCAAGGTACTCCATTCCTATGATCAAGTCGTATTTTACCAATGCCCATTACCCTTTCAGGATATTAATCCACGGCAAGTCGATGTCGAAGTTAATTCTCTTGCACACGTAAATGCGCGCTCGCGCACCGCTTGCTAAGACAACGGGCCTTGGCTTTGACTTTAGTGGTTTTCAACTTCAACATTTGAACCATTACGGGGATGCAAAGTTATGGCTACTTCACGAGTCTATCAAGACTATGAAGGACTTGGTCTTGGCCTTCCCTCTTGTGGAAATTACTTTATCTTTGGCTCTCTGCTTGCTCTGTATCTATTACGGCAAAGATATGACACTCACCACGAATGTAGTCGCGGGCTTCCTGTGCGTCGTCGTCGGGACAGAGTGTCCCAATCCCCAACTCACCGCTAGCTTGCACTCATGGCGTAGGGCGGTTCGTTCATCCTATAGCTTTGGTAGGGCTTTTGAAGCAAAAAGCTGCTTTTCTATGCACTCCTATCTCTTTTCCTTGGGCATTGTGCGTAAAAGGATCGCCTTTGCTTTGGAGTAGTTTGACCCCTCCTGCTTGTCCTTGAAGGACACACCTTCTTCTCCTGCTTTTTCCCACAGTTGCCACCATATGGGGCTCTAAGGCGGACCCGGTGGGCCCTAGGACTATAGCTTCACCATCGCCTTGCCTTTATCACGGAAATCTTTGTTGCCTCGCCCGCTATTGTGAGGTCCTGTTCCTTGCAAGCTTATAGCCTTGGATTACGCCCGATCTTGTCTTAGGGTTTATTGCCCTCACAAACTTCCCGGATCTCCTCATTCACCCCTCGATATAGCTTTCTACCGGCATGCTTCTCCCCAATTTTTGCTTTGTCTGACCCTCGACCTCATGAATTCCTCTGTATATTTCTGGACTGATTTGTTTCCCTGTTGGAGCCTATAGAACTGCTGCATCATCTTTGGACTTATGCTCTCTTGGGGCGATAATGGCGCTTGAAGGCTTTGCAAACTTCTTGAACACAGGAAGCATCCACCTTTCAAGCCATTGGGCCTTTGCATAACCCTTCCACCAAATCCGTGCGGCTCCCTTCAAGTTGGGCCACTCTTCCTTCCATCTTTATCCTTCATGCCATAAGCATTTACTGTACTCACTCATCTCGTCCGGCCCATGCCTACGCTTCTAAACGACTTTGTTCTCCCAGAAGCTGTTCGATTCCAGGACCTTCCATACATTGCCCGATTAGGAATCTACCTTCTTACGGTAGTCGAGGAGGCCACTGGTGTCCCTTTGTCGATCCTTCTATGGCGTCCCTACGCCTTGCATCTGCAGTGTTCCTCTACCTTGCATCTGTATGCGGTCCACAGGGCTGCTCTTCGTCTTCCTCGGTCGGTCACGAATACGAGCTTGAGTCGGAAGATTCCGGACTGGAGGATCTCCTTCTCTTGCTCCTCTTCTTGTCCCTTCCTGCTCTCAGGAGGCTGATGCTTTGCAGCCAATGGCGTTTACCGGCCGAACCTAACTCCACCTTGCTAGACGGCCAAGGCCTTTATCTGTTCAAGGTCCGTCCTCATCTGGGATATCTCCTCCTCTGGGGTCATGGGTTCCATTTCTTCAAATAGGTTCCTTGCGGGGTAGTGCAGGCGGGAATGCTGTTCTTCCCCTAAGGTCTTGGCGTTGTCGTCCCCACGAGCCTAGGCCTCTAGCGCATACACAAGTAATTCATGGCTATATGGTTAGTTTTCCTTGTTCTCTTGCATTGTTTATGTTTGTTGGTATAGTTGTGGGGCAAAATACATCAACAAAACATTTAAAGTCTGCAACAGAGATTATATTCATATATTATATAATATTTTTAGTACAAAAAGTCTCCACGGGATCAAAGAGTCTAACTAGTCTTGAAATGCTGAGGTAAGGCGGAGTTGTCCTCAAGGAACTTCTTAACTTGGGCGTTCCTCTTGAATGACCCAAGTTCACGAAGGCGGCTTATTTGTGAGCATGCAAAACTCTCACCAAGTCCTCCACTCTGCGGTCGGATGTGAGGCATGACCCACCCGTAATCTAAAGCAGCGTCGATGGGGTATGGCCCGAAGTCGAGGTCAAGTGCCATTGCTCTCTTGACCCGGGGCAGCATAATCGACATTTGGCGCTATCACGAGCATACCTAAGAAACGAGAGTGCAATCGGCATGAACACTCCTTCCTCACCTCACGGGGCTGAACTTGCGGTGTATCACCGTTACTCTCCCATCCGGCCCGGCCGGCCGTAGTACCTCGGGATGCATCGTTTGTGCGTCGCGGATGATTCTCCACTTGTTTGGCCTCCCGGCTGTGCCGCCACTGCATATTAAATGGACCTCGATCTCGGTGAGCTCCGGTAATCTTCAATTGTGGAATCGACTCTCCGAGGTCAATTCACGCTCCTCTTGTTGGGGGTGGTGTTCCGAGGGCTCGGCATCCAGGGATGCTAGTGGTTTGCCTCACGATCTATACCGTTTCACAGATGGCGAGGAACTCTTCTTCCGATGGCGGGGTTCCGGGCCTCCATGACACGCCTTATCTTCAGATGCTGCGTATGCCTGCCGCCTCCTGCATTGTAGGTGTCGGCTTCTTCCTGACGGAAGGGAACTGAGATCCTGGATGATGAAGTCGTCCGTCGGCTTACGCAGCGGTTGGTGGAGCAGTTAGTCCAATCGAGCTCCCTCCCCGCATTCTCAGAGGTTGGATATCCATTTGAGGAGTAGGAATTCCTCTCCTGCTGATGATGATAGGGGGCTAGCTTGTTATGCCTAGCCTGGGTGGGGAGCAACTCTGTCTTTCTGCTCCGCCGAAGTTAATCGACTCCTGCCTCGCTTGGCGCCATTCTTCATCCGAGTCGAGCTCCAGGTATTCCTCGTCGTCAGGCTCCTCTTCTTCTTCCCTTGCTTCTTGCTCCTGGCGTCTTTGCGAAGCATCTGCTCTTCTGCTTGGGCTGCTATGGGGTCCACCTCCATCGGAGGGATAGAGGTTGCCCCCATTGGGTTTTTTTTTGGGGGATAAAGAAGATAGCTAGGGCAGGCGGTGTAAGAGAAATACTTGGTCTGTTGGGTGTCAGGGACCATGTAGTCTGGCGACCCTCTGCGCCTTGTTGGTTAGGTACTTGGCGATGTTGGGGACATCGCCCAAAGGGGCTATGAAGGGATGGCCAGGGAGCGAAATATCCTATGCAAGGGGGACCTGAAGAAGGGAGGGTCCTACCCTAGCTTGAAACTCTGCTAACACTTGCCTATATCTTTGGGTTGCATTTAGCGTAACGGATATCAATTTCTTTCCCAAAGACTTGGAAGATGTCGTTGACATTACGCCTCGGCGGCATGGACCTTTAGTCTTTATACCATCGCTGAAGTCGGCGGGCCATTGATCTAGCGAAGAAGAGAGTATGACGGATCTGTGAAAGCGCCTCGGGGGAGCTGGAAGATCGCCCTAAGCGGTGGAGAGCAAACTTGCGGGGTGCTAAATGAGAAATGGGGACTTATTTATAGAAAAGGGGAAACCCTAATTTTTGGATGACCGGAATTTCTTGAGATTAGGTGATTACGATCTATTAAAGGATGCAATTGCGAGTTTGAAGACTACTTCTAGGGTTTGAGCATGCTAAGAACAACTAATGAACCTATTGCAACAACTTGGAGATCATTTGGTGAAGAAAATGGTACGAGGTCTCACACGTTGCACCCAGACCGATAATGAGAAGTTCATTTTCTGTCATGGCGCGACGTGTGAGACATGGGATCTAAATGGGCTAAACTTGACCAATTTGGGTGATCTAAGGCTGTAATTCCACTAAACTCGTCGAGTTAGGTAGAATTGACCCCTTATTTGGTCGATTTGGAGCTGTTTTGGGCATTTTTGGGCATGGTCTCACATGTTGCGCCCAGCCCGAAAATGAGAATGTCATTTTCTGTCCTGGCGCGACGTGTGAGACATCGTCTCAATTTGCTCAAAAACTTCCAATTTAACCAAAATAAAAACTAGAATTCTATAACTTAACTTAATTAAGCTATATTGGACACAATATTTACTCATAACAATTCTTTTTATTTACAAAAATTTTGTTATTTACAAAATCTCAAGGGCGTTCCCCCTTGATGTGCCTGGCAAGATACATATCCTGCCTCATGAGGGTGACCCTCTTTATGTGTCTTGTCTGCGGTAGTCGAATCCTCAAAATCTTTGCACTATTTTTGCTTGGTTGCCTCACGTGTAAAATTCTTGACATCTCTCGATCGCAGCGCATATGCGTGTTGTACTCTTGCATGACCTCGCGGACCAAACGTTGAAATGGTGCCTGGGGGATCAAGAGTCTGTAACTTCTCTGGAAGTGCCGGATTTCCTTGAGGGCTCTGTTCTCCAACTTCTTCCTGCCGGCCCGCTTCTTTCCTGGTGCTCTGGGTGGCTTGGGCTTTGGTGGGGGTGGCTTCAGAGTCTGCTTCGGGGGTACTCCACCTTCGACTGCTCTCACCCTGTGCTCTTGATAATAGGCATTATATGCCTCCCACTTCTCCATGTAGGTGTTGTGCTCACGATCCTCTTATATAGACCTTGGCGGGGATTATCACATATGCCCTCCCGTTGTGGCCGTGGGGCTTTGACCCTATCCGCGTCCGGAAGGTGGGAGCTTAAGCCACTGTCGACCTCCTCCACGCTCTGTGCTACACTGCTTTCGGGTGCTATATTTGAGGCACTTCCTTCTCTGGTGGGGTTTTGCCGAACTCGCTCCATAAATGCTTGGGGCCGCGTAGTCTTCGTCAGAATTAGGTCGGTGAAAGGCGAGGTCTCTTAAGCACGATGGTTCATTGATGTTGATCCCGGTTCCTAAACACCAACCCTCACAACCTTTCTTTTTGCCTTGATGGCTTTAGCCTTCCTCTTCTTTGGCCATTGGTGGGTTGGAGTCGTCTTCAGGTTCTTCTCTCTCGCTCCGTGGCTCTACGGCTTCATACCTGGCATTAAGCGCGCCAAGATCTCTGCTTCTTACGGGGCTAAGAGTCGGCCATCGGCTGCTCTTCCCTTCCTTGCTCCTCCACGCGGGTGGGTCTCGATCACGGTGTTGCTCTTGATTTTGTTGGCTGCACCCGCGCTCCGTTACTCCCTGCTCCTTCCTTCCTCTGTCGCGATCTCCTCGAGGATTTGATGCATGATGTTGATTCGATTAGATCCTCTATGATCTCGCGTATGGTGGCTAGATCCGATCCGCATCTTAAGCTCGAAGGAAGGCCTTCGAAGAAGCGTTCTTGAAGGACTCTCGAAGAGGCGAGCCGTGCCGGAGGATTAAACCCGGCGAGGCTTCCATGCCGTCTGTTTGTCGCAGGCCATCATTTGCTGGTTAAATTGATCGAACTAAAGCGCCCGAAGATGCATATGGCGAACACGAGCAAGCTTCTAAGGAAATAGCAGCGGAAATGGGAGGGGTCTAGGGTCTATTTATAAGGGGGTCAATTTTTAGGTCAACTTTTAAAGCTACCTTTTTGGGGTGCTTAAAACATCTAAAACACCTAATTAAGCAAGGTCTCACACGTTAAGCCCCAGCCCTAAAAATGAAAAGTCATTTCCGGTCTGGCAAGCGACGTGTGAGACATGGTGGGACCCACTACTAAATTTTTGTACTTTTTAAACATGTAACATGCCAATGCTAATGATTCTTAGCTTAAAATTAGAATTATCAAGTTATTTTTTCTGTGATTCATGACATTTCTTAATGTTTCAAAATTTGAATGTCTCACGCGTTAAGCCCGGTGGAAAATGAGAATCTCATTATACATCTTTGGCGCGGCGTGTGAGACCACCCTCCCTTTTTTGAAGGTTGGCTCACCAATTTTAGTCTTATTATGTTTTCATCCATTTTAACTTTGTTACTAGCTTAGCATAAACTACAAAAATGAGAAAAATTTTCCCATTTTTCGAGGGTTTAAGGATCCTATCAAGTTAGTACTCATGGGAACATGGCCAATGCTTTTGCTCTTGGTCTCCAAGAACATAGCTCATACCACTGGGACGTCCCCTACTCGTTGATCACGGTGCACTCACCTTGTATACAAGCAGTTCATCCCCCATACCGACTCCATGCTTCATCTGGGGCCCTCCACATAACACCGCAACCGCGGACGGCTCCGGTGGGAAGAGAGTGAAGAGGTCATTTTACCCCGCCTCCCCGAGGGGCCTACCTAGCTGCGGAAGCGTAAACATACATGTCGTTATATAACATAAGCACATATCCACCTCGAAGGGTGGTCCATCCCATCTGCATAAAACAAGGTGAGCACAATACATATGGGAGTTCTACCCAAGGCTCGGACTCAGGGATGATCGACGGCCATTCTCCGAGTTCATTGCGCATGAAATTCATGGCAATGGATTTGGGTATCGGCATATGAACATGGCATAGGGTTGTCCACTCCATCCGCCCCCCTGTGCACACTTTGCGCAGTAGGCTGAAGAGTGTCGGGACCTGGATCAGTAGCCCGCCGGATGCATAGCCAGGGGCTATTCCTGGGTTCATCCTCCCAGTTCCGATGGGGGCAGAAGGGATCACTCCCTCCAGGAGGTCTACATGTCTTGACTCGAGGTGACTAGAGGGGCCTTTGCCGTATTCAACCGAACCCACTGGAAAGTGTACACCACTTCACGGGTGTGTGGAGTCCATGCCTCACCCTTTTCGGTGGTGAGCCATTAGGACCTAGTCACAATGATCCCTGGTAGGCCTTACACACCCGGAGGGATCGTTCAAAGTCGGGACATGAACCTCCTTCTTAGCCGGTCACGGCCCCTTCACCCCACAACCCGGTGTGGTTCTTGTACACGGCCGAATCTATAGTGTGCTAGAGGCTACTCTAGGAAAGCATCTACTACCAAGCTTTGGGTCTACGCCCCCCTTCCCAATACAAGGAGTTCATAGAGATACATCGTCCACATACATCACGGAAAGAACTAAAGAACTATATCTAATCTACATCATAGAGTTAGGTTCTTTAGTTAGAGGTCGGTATCTAGAGATCTAGAAGGCTGCTATGGGCAATTTAATAGGCTAAACCCCTCGATTCTATGACTGAAATAGGGTTTAGACTATCTAATTGGCCAAATACTGATCCTGAGAGGGGCTCCTCGACTGAGCTCGACCATCCTGGCTTGCTTCGAATCAAGGGAAACTAATGGTGCAATTCTCTCGGTAGTCACGAGGCGGTTTTTGGGTTGTTGAGGCGGCCAAAACGAGTTCTAAAACCCTAGAAAGCGAAAAAATTGGGCAAGTTAGGGTTTCTCTCCCTTAATAGACAAAGGGGTTGGCTAGGATTTCCAATTATCCCCTTTTAGGCATGTGGGATAATTGGGAATGGGCCCACTTGCCTTTAATGGCTAGGTGGCAAAAATGTGCCCACATGGAAATGTGTGCCCACATTAATGTGTACATTGGAAAATGTGCACATTAATTGCACCTATGGGTATGGCCCACTTGGCATGAAGTGGCCATATGGGAAAATATGCATCTAAGTGAATGTGCACATTGTTTAATGTGCACATTAATAAATGCACACTCCTTGCACGTTGCCCCCTAGGGCTACTAGCCTAGCTACACGTTGGCGTACCGCCTCGGTCGTGTGGCGGGTATGCGTGGCGGCGATGCAATGCCTCGTCACCGGGACCGGTATCATCCCGGAACGTCACCGCGTCGGCGTTGTTGAGCCGGATGGGGGATTTTCTGCCGAGTGTACGGTTGGGTGCCGTATGTTTAGCAGGGAGCGTCACAATGGTATCAGAGCGATGTTCTTGGTTGACCAGGAACTAGCACTGACCATGACCATGAAAAGTAGTCTAACAGGCCTATAGGGGTGTGAAATAAAAATTTCCACCATTAAACCGCGAAAATAGGGGGAAAAAAAATTCTCCTAGGTAGTGGGTCCGAAATTAGGTTAAGTGTTAGACGAAGGAATGAATGAGTCAAATTCACCTTCTAGTAAAATTGGAGTGAAAATTATGCATCTGCATCAGATTTCACCTAAAATGGGTCGGAGAATTATGCCAATCTGACACCCGAGTGAAAAATGGCGCAAATCCATAATTAACACTTCAAACTATTAGGAAAAATTGAAATTCTAAAGGTATAATACGAATTTAAGTATGGGTATTAGAAATTAAATATATACTAGTAAATTGCCCACCGTTGGTGGGCTTTACATGTGATTATTGTGATGTCTTGGAAGTGGACTTAAAGTGTGATTGATGCTTTAATATACAAAGATTTTACAATAATGTATAAAGGATGCATTGAGATGGTAAACAGGAATAAGAATGTTGTTTTTTATTATGCTCTAATATTACGTTGCTACTTTATGCGGGTCCTCAAAGCCGGACATTGCAATCCAATGCTTTACTGTTTTATGGTTGCACATGCAAATAGGAGGAGAGCTAACATGCCGCATACCCGATCAATCAAGCCGACGGAGATAAACTACAGAGGCAATAAATGATTTTCCATATACTACAGAGGCAATAAATGATTTTCCATATGATATAGCCTTTTCAAAGAAATTTTACAAACTCTTGACAACTTGTCACCGCTCATTCAGATTTCTTGGAGATGCCATTACTCGCCATCGGCTTTTTGAGTGGACCAAAAGCTTTACATGGTCCTTATTTCTTTCTTGAAGCAAATCAAATTGGCAACAATACCTTCCCGCAAATCAAATATTATGCTCTCTCTTCAATCGGATCAACAGACCATGCATTTGCCAACCTGGTTTGTCAACTTGGCAACAGAGTTTCCAATCCATCGGCAAACTCCATAGCATTTCCAATCCATCGGCAAACTCCATAGCGGCTTCTTTCAAGATAAGAACCGGTTCCCTTTTGTTTCATTTGAGAGATTTGGAATTTTTCCTTCACTTATTCTCGCCATGTCCAAATCGCAAAATGAAAACTCATCACTTGGTCTTGCAACGGTAGCATCATTCATATTTCTTTGGTGGAAGATCTCTCTAGGCACAAAGTGAAAGCTCCCCAGCCTTTATGCACATCCTTTTGCCATATAACATGGTCGCTTCACCCTAAATTTGGATGCAAATTGGTGCCATCATATCTAAGCACCACCATATCTAAGCATCCGCATTGTGCAAGTTTGAAAGGGAGCAAAGCAAGATCGCGTCCATAAGGCCCCAAAACCACAATAATTTCACTTTTCTTTGTGGCACCTCGGGGCTATCTCTTCGGCTCACCTAAACCGAGGACATATATTTCTCGCTATGAGCGAAGCTAAAATATTTGTCACACCGGTCAAAATTCCATCACATAGCAAAGCCGACATCTCTTTGTAAACCGCTTTTAGACAATCTAATTGGACTTATTTATGCATAATCATTGTTGTATTGGAGACCTACTTGCAGAAATGATTCACCCGATCCGTAACTTCAAAAATAATAGTACCCTTTCAAATGGTATGTCTTTGCAAATATAGAATCACCCGGAATAAACCCCAAATTCGATATCCGCTTCTAGAAACACCGCCTTGTAGTCACCGGATTTACAACAACATATAACACTAGTAATTGGCCGAAATTCTTTGGGCATAATTTGGGAACTTAATGTTGAGAACTTGTGCATTTTGCGTATGATAACTTCTTCGTCCATTGGATCATTTGGGGAAGTCAGTAGATTGCAAGTGGCTATGTTTATGAGTTGTTGATGTTGTGTATCTAATCTCGTATAGTCACTTTTCCTTCTTGTGTGTTCTACTTGTATATGAATATGGATGTCTTCTATAGTCACTTTTCCTTCTCTTGTGTTCTATTCTTGCTACTTGTATATGAATATGGATGTCTTCTGGCTACAAACATCTATTCCATTTTTGTTGCTTGTGTATGAATGTGCACAACACCCATGTAAGCCTTGAAGACATTGCATTTATTGCACGTATTGCATTATTTAGTGTGACCTTGTTCATGTGGTTGTAACTTAATGTTCTATCTTTTATCCACGTCACACGTAGTTACATCCTTTACTATCGTTGTAGTTGTTAAAAAAGGATATGGCAATACAATTATTTAAGTATAAAGTTGTAGTTGGAAAAGGATATGGCTTGTAGTTGTAGTTGTTGGAAATGGACATGGCAACACACTTATATTTAGGATATGGCAATACAGTTATATAAGCATAAAGGAACAAACAGCAGAGAATTTACTAAATATGATATCCGTCCTCAAAATGGGTACAAATTAAACAAAATCCGGCTCATTCCCAATAATCTATGGGAGCTTTTATCTCCAAATATCACCAAAACATAACTGGTTTGAGTTTTTAAAAAATGTTACCCTGTAGGCACATGTCACATGTCACTGTAACCTGCTATAGGACTGGGGAGAATATGCAGATCGAGTGCAATCATTTGTTTGCCACCCTCATAGTTCTTGTAACTCCTGTTGGTTTGGATTATTCCCCTTCCATGCAAAGAGATCTTTGAACTAATTTTTTGGACATATTGGGAGGAAGTTCTAAGCATTCTACAAATTTACATCACCATACTGCCCTGTATTCTGCAATATAAACTGTATTCTGCAATGTAAACTGCAAAAGCAAAGTCATACATTTCAAACATAGAGTGAGGTGAAGTAATGGTTCAGCATCTTGAAGATGTTGAGCTAAAACACCCACCACCATGCAACTAAACCTTAATAATAATCACCCTGAGCAAGCTTGTATCTCCTTTATCTTTATAATGTTAATCACACATAAGCTGCCTACTGCGAGCAGTTTCTTGAGTTTTGTTCCTAGGTGCAAGTTTTCTGGCTTTCTGTTGCCAGATTGCACTTGTGAAGCAGAACGAAAAGAATGAACTTCATAGCAAAGAAACTGCAAGGAGAAATATACCTTCGTCAATTTGGAACTCTCAACGCTTCCTTAGCTTCATACTTGACTGCATTGTAACAGTGACGAAAAATGGGTAATGCACCCTTGCTATAAGACCTGAGTTAAAATGAGTACAGGGCACAGAATGCACAAAACAACTTAAGTACAACAGCATAATAGAACAAAAAATGAGAAAAGAACTTAACTAAGCCAGTCATACTCTGCACCAAGGTCTGGAAGCCGATCAACAGCCAGCCATGGCAGGGTTAAATTACGCTCTTCCATTTATGCCCTAAATGATATAGCATGCAAACTGGTCGGATTTAAGAAGAAACTGGTTTAAACCTGTTTGAAGCTCCACAATGGAGTACCGGTGAGGCTGGCAAACTGCAGATGAAGGAATACATGGCATTTCGTAGCTGAATCATGATGCCCTAAATATGAGTCAAGGAATCTTGCAACTGTTGCTTCTCCTACACCAAAAGAAGCATCAGAATCTAAGAAGCTCCTGCTTTGCACGATTCTTATAGCTTTACCTGCAAAAAGCACACTTCACCAAATCGGAGATCACCAAATGCTCTAAAGACTCGTCAATAAATCGCCAGAACCATTTCCTATGAGAAGAAGCCGTCTTTTCTTTTGGTGCCGCCTTAAGTGTTGATTCAGGTTAGGCCATTTCAAACGTCTACGGCATGAGTAGGGAGGGGAAAAAAAGAACGGAGGTGAAAAAAAAAGAGAAGCTTCACCACAGCTAGGCCCCCTTTTTTTTCCCTACGGCCATTAGATCTTAGCCCGAGATTTCAGCCGTTGGATCTAGGGCTAGATACAACACCCCAAAACATTATAATATAAGACTAGTTATGGTGCCCGGCGTTGCCGGGCTTAACTACATTTGAAAGGGTGGTTGCTTGATTGTTGGCTAGAATAAAGAATGTGGCGATTACGTTTTTGACATGATGCCGAAAATAGAGGAAGGTGTGAATGTGAGTGTGGGTATGAGGAGCATTATTGCATGTTTTGAGTTGATTTGTTGTGCAATAGAAATGCCAAAGGAGACGCCTCCAGCTTCATGGTGAAATGCATCATAATGTGAAATAGATAGAAATGTGAAATAGATAGGAATGTGAAGATGACACTCCTGGCATACTCCATCCCTTGATTGAGGCATTGACTACATACACAAATCGATCATTATAACAATAAAGTATAATGTTCTATTTATTTTGATTCGGAAATATCAGTGGTGAGTCTATTAGTTACTTTACCTATTTTCACTTCCATTCTACATTAATGATGAAGCTCTCAATGTACATGCAGTCATAAGTGTCTCAATTTTATATGTTAAAAAATTGGAAGCATTCTTGTATGAGGTTGTCAAATAATTCATGACATGATTGTATGAGGTTGTCGAATACTTCACAACATGATCCAAAAGGTTGCGAATCACTATTATATTGGCCATGCGAGGTTGTCAAATAATTCATGACATAATCATATGAGGTTGCCAAATACTTCACAACATGATCTAAAAGGTTGCAAATCACTATAAAACTATCTTATTATATTGGCCATACATCCATGCAAGTTACTCGAGGCAATTTAGGCAACTAATATAATGTTTATAGGTGAGTTTTGTACTTAAAATTTGACGATTTATTGAAGGACGTCTTTAAAAGCTTAAACATTCGTTACGGCGGGCCTATCTAAACAATCTTCATTGGGTTCATCTCATCAAACTATCTCATTATATTGGCCATGCGAGGTTGTCAAATAATTTATGATACATGTATCATATGAGGTTGTCGAATACTTCACAACATGATCCAAAAAACTATCTTATTATATTAGCCATACATCCATGCAAGCTACTGGAGGCAATTCAGGCAACTAATGTAATGTTTATAGGTGAGTTTTGTACTTAAAAGTTGACGATTTATTGAAGGATGTCTTTAAAAGCTTAAACATTCGTTACAGCGGGCTTATCTAAACAATCTTCATTGGGTGCATCTCATCAAAGCTGGCTGGCTTAGTGTAGGTAATTCATTCTAGAATCTACATTTTTCGAGCAAAAATAATATGAAATAATGAATACATGACCATGAACACCTACTTGCAGCATGCCAATAAATGAAATAGTAGTTGCAAAGCTAGCTAATAATATGCAGACATCCATTTGCCACCCAATTCCGCTTTAATATAGTAAAATAGCGAAAACTAAGAGTTGCAAAACCTGTCATGCTGCAGGTGTTACTACATTCCTTTCTGTTTGTCTCAAGCTCATCGCAAGGTACGTGCCTTCAACTTCTTATATTTAGTGTTGGTACTGTAAAAGGGAAACCACTTGCCAGAATGCCGACGATGATCACTTTAATGCTGACCTTGAATATATTGAATAAAATGCATTATTGCTGCTGACTCCATGCTGCCGTTTCCTAAAGGCTTCAGAAAATGAATGTGTATGTCAAAATTGCTAAATTATATTCACGAAGCCCTCCACCATCCACCAGATCTAGCTAGATAGATATATGTTTGTTGAGATTAATTTTGGAGAACATAGAAAAATAGCATGTCATTCGTTCTTGATTGATCTTCATCAATATTGAAATACCAGAACCTTACAAATGCATTAAACATGCAATGTATGCGAGAACCCAAAGTTATGGCAAATTCATGTCTTACTAACCTTTCAGACTTGCTTCTTTGAACTATAACTCTGCCTAGTCGCTATCTTCTATAAATGTCTCCTGCATAGATTTAACATAAACGAAACGTGGATGCTTTTTAATAAAAGTGCTTCAAGCAAGAAGGTTACCTGCTGTAATTACTTGTTGAAAACGCTGTTTGCAAGCATGTGACACCTCTGATTCTGCACTACTTGTTGAAAACACTGTTTGCAAGCATGTGATACCTCTGCAAAATCAGAATCCTCATAATAATGAGCTGTATAATAATGTCCCAGAAGATTTGAAAACATACATTGTACCCATAGCAAGAATGTCAACATTCTTCTAGTGTCAGCCCTGTAAAGCTGCGTGATTCACTTTGTTACAAAGTTACAATCCCATAATGCAAAGTTTCGAGGAAAAGCTGGCAAATTGCAGCTGCCATAATATATACTGAGATCTATGAGTTCATGAGTATCGTCCACGCTATTGATCACAATCTGCACCAAATTTATGCATCAGAATCTCTAAAGCAAGAAACTAAAGGCTAGAAAAATGAAAAGAACACGGATGAAACTACTATGAGGATTTAAACTGTTTGTACAATTACATGACTTCTAAAATGACGATTTAATTTGTCTGTACATGTTACATGGATTTGTTAAAGTTTAACATGCACGACAGAAAGACATGCATTCATGCGCATGTTAGCCACGACAGAAAGACATGCATTTATGCTCATATTAGCTGAGCAACAGAGATAAGATCAGAAGCAATGGAATTGCAAAACAACTGCAATAAATGTACGTAGAAGCATGTGGTCCTATTATCTACAGTGCAGTTGCAAAACAATTGCAACAAATGTACGTAGAAGGTATAGCTTACCAACAGGGGAAGCAAATCTTCAAATATGAGCGAACTCTGTATGATAACATCCAAACTGCATAGCACTGTGTCATAATGAACTGTGTCCATCAAATCGAGAATTCAGGCTTTAGCAATTGAATTACCGAGAATCTCTAGCATGTGTTTGGCCTGTGGTTCCATTATCTGGAATGAAATTGCAAAACAAAATTATAGGAAGGCTTAAAATACCTTTTACAATATAATATAGCATTACTTAATATGCTCATCAGTATCATTGCGGTGCCAGAGTAGACTTAATATGCTCATCAGTATCATTGCGGTGCCAGAGTAGGCAATAAGATCCAGCCATTTGCATGAAAATTAAAAGATCTTGCACACATGTATGCCAACTAATGCCGCAAATATGAAACATAAGCATCTAATTTAGGAAATGTGTAGACTACAAATCAAAGTATAATTAAAACTAAGAAAAGCTTGCAGATTCATAGGCAGCATAGTTGGAAGGAAAAATGCATCTATTGCAAGCACAAGATGATAAGATGTAGTTATTGCAAGCATATATGTGTCCTAGACATGGCACACTTACATCCTATTAACACATCTAACATCTCACACGCACAATAGTCTACCATTATTGGTGTGGAAAAAAGAGAGGCCTTGTAAGCACATTGAATAATTTGCTTAAGCAGTTATTACTCACTGCCAAGGTTTCAATCTTTGCGGTTGTGCCATCCTTGCTGCAGGCTTTTACATTAGGCATCTATTGATATTGATTTGGGGGCTTTCATTAACAACATCGTTCCAGTAAGTTGGCCTTCAAACTTTCCAAAAATACATATTTCAAAATTCAAAAGAGCTACAAATCTATTAACAGACCAAGCTAACCTCCTGAAGTTCTCCTAGTTGTGCTAGCTCTCCCAATTGACTCATTTTGTTTTATATCACCTCCTGCTAGTATTGCATGGTTTTTGACAACTGCAATACCCGTTTTTGACGCTGTAGCAAGGCTTCATGTTCTCCAGTTTGCCAGCAGAGGTTGCCACACAACCTTCTACAATAATATTGAGATAAACCATGGAAGTCCATCCAGTTAACTGGTAGTATAATTGCCATATTCAGAAAAGAACAGTAAGCTGCATAAAAATATGAACAGCATATTATACTTGCCTCGGTAACATCATGGGCAATATTTAATACTTCAGTCTCCGATCGGTTCGGCAATTCAAGGGCGTTCTTCCTATCTCTGAGATTGAAGGCACCATTCTCACTTGCCATTAAGATAGATAGATAGATTTGATTATCTAGTCTCTGTACCAGAGCTTCTTGAAAACCACAAACCTTCGACCGTAGCTTACGTTGTAACATCGCGCGGGGAGAAAAAGTAAATAAGACTCCAGATCCAAAACCACATTTTTTAATCCGGTGAAACAAAACCTTGAATGATTTATAGAAACCGTGGCAAGCATGCATGCAGAGAATAAGCAGGATTAGAAATCCGGGATGGATAACACAGCCGCAAAATCTTAAAATACCAAATCATAGGAAACATGCCCTATTTTTTTCTTCCTGATTTTTGGCTCACCTGAAAACTTTGCCGGCAGACAAAAGAAACCCAAACCTTAGACAAATAAACCAAGTCAAAAATCCAAAAACTTTTCGGGACCTCGGAAAAACCGAATTTAAACAATAGGATGATGATTCACTACAGCAGCAATATCTCAATTACACAGTAGATATAATGCAAGAACAATACCATTGGGCAAAAATTTAAAAAGAAAAGAAGGAGAACTTCGGCCGACTTCTGCGTATCTCCGTGTTCTTTGTGAAAAGCCTCTAGGGCATAGCTACGGGGAAGCAAAGCAAGCAAGTCCGAGATTAGGAGAACTCCCAAGCCCACTTTGGGTATACCTTGGCGTAAGTAGGCGCATATGATGTCGATAAGATTTATGCCGACCAAATTCAACTTCAAACACACTCGTAAATTTTTGGTTATCCGAAGATTATGTGGAGATGTGCTCAACAGTCCGAAGGCTATAGCAAGCTTCTCACAGTGACCGCATAAGGCATCTTCCTTATCCTCATCGGACATTGGTGCAAAACCAAGTCCAATTTAGGCATGTATCCCGCCTCTTTCATTTGGATCCATAACTTCTTCAAGATAGCATAAATTTTCGCGACTTTGCGGTGCCTTTTATCTCTAACTACAAAGTCATGGACCCCATTGTTGATCTCGATCCATGCCTTTGCGTGTTTTTTCCACGCACTGTTGAATGT
The DNA here is from genome assembly GCA_021234155.1 of Isoetes taiwanensis. Classification (NCBI taxonomy): domain Eukaryota; kingdom Viridiplantae; phylum Streptophyta; class Lycopodiopsida; order Isoetales; family Isoetaceae; genus Isoetes; species Isoetes taiwanensis. Next base: position 12,527,604 of record JAJEKV010000016.1, on the reverse strand, counting down.
CCGAGAAATTCTACATTGACAAAGATCATTCCACATGCAAGAATCAAATATATCACGACATAAGAAGATATCCAAAGAAGATCCCGAGGATCTAATTTAAGAACTTCGGTAAAGCATCTCCCGCCTAGGACCACATTGCCATATGTTTTACAAGCAATAATAAAGACTTCCAAACAATGCGGTCCCGAATGCATAGTCCGAGTAAAGTCTCCCTCATTCAAAAGCCCCGCACGGTGAAAAAAGATCAACTATGCAATTATCTTTGGCACATATTTAGCATCAAGCCATATTCTTTCATTGACTCGATGAAGTGCTTTGGCGCCATCCCAAACCACCCCCCCCATAGCTCCTCTGTTTCTCGCCAAGAAAGCATTGTAGACCTAAATCTGATTCTTTTGGATTTCTCTCACCCAATCATGCAACGATTTTCTCATGGACACATAGAAACTGACAAAATCTTCACACAAAAAAGACCAAACCATGCTAGATTTCTTGGCTTCGTCATGCAAAGATTGCAATTTTATTCTCCTTTCTTGCCGCCTACCGAATAGAATAACGGATGAATGATCGTTCTAGAAACTAACGAGTTGAAGCGGGTGCCATAGCCACCCTCGCAAAACCCTAAAAACCTTATGATGTGGCCTCATCCTCACCATCCGGTTTGGTCGAATCACGGGCGTTAAGGTTAGGGCTGGGTCCAACACTTACACAATAACATTATAACTAGTAAATTGCCCAACCGTTGGTGGGCTTTACATGTGATTATTGTGATGTCTTGAAGTGGACTTAAAGTGTGATTGATGCTTTAATATACAAAGATTTTACAATAATGTATAAAGGATGCATTGAGATGGTAAAACAGGAATAAGAATGTTATTTTTTTATTATGCTCTAATATTACGTGCTACTTTCTACCCAGAGTCCTCAAAGCCGCATTGCAATCCAATGCTTTTACCGCTTTATGGTTGCACATGCAAATAGGAGGGAGCTAACATGCCGCATTACCTGATCAATCAAGCCGACGGAGATAAACTACTGAGGGCAATAAATGATTTTCCATATACTACAGAGAGGCAATAAATGATTTTCCATATGATATAGCCTTTTCAAAGAAATTTTACAAACTCTTGACAACTTGTCACCGCTCATTCGATTTCTTGGAGATGCCATTATCGCTCGCCGGCTTTTGGAGTGGACCAAAAGCTTTACATGGTCCTTATTTCTTTCTTGAAAGCAAATCAAATTGGCAACAATACCTTCGTGCAAATCAAATATTATGCTCTCTCTTCAATCGGATCAACGGACCATGCATTTGCCAACCCGGTTTGTCAACTTGGCAAATGAGTTTCCAATCCATCAAAAACTCCATAGCATTTCAATCCATCAAAGCAAACTCCATAGCGGAGGCTTCTTTCAAGATAAGAACCGGTTCCTTTTTGTTTCATTTTAGAGATTTGGAATTTTTCCTTCACTTATTCTCGCCATGTCGAAATCGCAAAATGAAAACTCATCACTTGGTCTTGCAACAAATAGCATCATTCATATTTCTTTGGTGGAAGATCTCTCTAGGCACAAAGCGAAAAGCTCCTAGCCGCCTTATGCACATCCCGACCGCCATAACATGGTCGCTTCACCTAAATTTGGATGCAACGGTGCCATCATATCTAAGCACCACCATATCTAAGCATCCGCATCGTGCAAGTTTGAAAGCGTGGCAAAGCGATCTGTCCATAAGGCCCCAAAACCACAATAATTTCACTTTTCTTGTGGCACCTCGGGGCTATCTCGGGCTCACCTAAACGAGGACATATATTTACGCTATGAGCAGAAGCTAAAAATGACTGTCACACCGGTCAAAATTCCATCACATAGCAAAGCTGACATCTCTTGTAAACTGCTTTTAGACAATCTAATTCTGGACTTATTTTTGCATAATCATTGTTGTATTGGAGACCTACTTGCAGAAATGATTCACTGTCCAGAACTTCAGGTGCTAATAGTACCCTTTCAAATGGTATGTACTGCAAATATAGAATCACCAGAATAAACCCCAAATTCGATATCTGTCTAGAAACACTGCCTTGTAGTCACTGGATTTACAACAACATATAACACTAGTAACGGTGCCCAGCGTTGCTGGGCATAATTTGGGAACTTATAAATGTTGAGAACTTGTGCATTTGCGTATGATAACTTCTTCGTCATTGGATCATTTGGGGAAGCTGTAGATTGCAAGTGGCTATGTTTATGAGTTGTTGATGTTGTGTATTTAATCTCGTATAGTCACTTTTCCTTCTCTTGTGTTCTACTTGTATATGAATATGGATGTCTTCTATAGTCACTTTTCCTTCTCTTGTGTTCTATTCTTGCTACTTGTATATGAATATGGATGTCTTCTGGCTACAAACTTCTATTCCATTTTTGTTGCTTGTGTATGAATGTGCACAACACCCATGTAAGCCTTTGAAGACATTGCATTTATTGCACGTATTGCATTATTTAGTGTGACCTTGTTCATGTGGTTGTAACTTAATGTTCTATCTTTTTATCCACGTCACACGTAGTTACATCCTTTACTATCGTTGTAGTTGTTAAAAAAGGATATGGCAATACAATTATTTAAGTATAAAGTTGTAGTTGGAAAAGGACATGGCTTGTAGTTGTAGTTGTTGGAAATGGACATGGCAACACACTTATATTTAGGATATGGCAATACAGTTATATAAGCATAAAGGAACAAACAGCAGAGAATTTACTAAATATGATATCCGTCCTCAAAATGGGTACAAATTAAACAAAATCCGGCTCATTCCAATAATCTATGGGAGCTTTTATCTCCAAATATCACCAAAACATAACTGGTTTGAGTTTTTAAAAAATGTTACCACAGTAGGCACATGTCACATGTCACTTTGTAACCTTGCTATAGGGTTTGGGAGAATATGCAAGATCGAGTGCAATCATTTGTTTGCCACCCTCATAGTTCTTGTAACTCCTGTTGGTTTGGATTATTCCCCTTCCATGCAAAGAGATCTTTGAACTAATTTTTGGACATATTGGGAGGAAGTTCTAAGCATTCTACAAATTTACATCACCATCTTGCCACAGATTACGCAATATAAACCGTGATTACGCAATGTAAACCGCAAAAAGCAAACTCATCTACATTTCTTGCATAAGACATTTCAAACATAGAGTGAGGTGAACGGTTCGAAGATCTTGAAGATGTTGAGCTAAAACACCCACCACCATGCAACTAAATCTTAATAATAATCACCCCGAGCAAGCTTGTATCTCCTTTATCTTTATAAGGTTAATCACACATAAAAGGCTGCCTCTTGCGGCGGTTTTCTTGAGTTTTGTTCCTAGGTGCAAGTTTTACGGCTTTCTCATTGCCGGATTGCACTTGTGAAGCGAAACGAAAAGAATGAACTTCATAGCAAAGAAACGCAAGGAGAAATATACCTTCGTCAATTTGGAACTCTCAACGCTTCACCCTCCTTCAACTTAGCTTCATACTTGACCGCATTGTAACAAAGGATTTAAAAATGCGGTAATGCACCCTTGCTATAAGACACGAGTTAAAATGAGCACGGGGCCACAGAATGTATAAAACAACTTAAGTACAACAAAAGATAATAGAACAAAAATGAGAAAAGAACTTAACTAAGCCACCATATACTGCGCACCAAGTTCGGAAGCCGATCAACAGACCCGACCATGGCGGGGGGTTAAATTACGCTCTTCCATTTATGCCCTAAATGATATAGCATGCAAACGATCGGATTTAAGAAGAAACTGGTCTAAACACATTTGAAGCTCCACAATGGAGTACCTTAGGTGAGGTTTTGGCAAACTGCAGATGAAGGAATACATGGCATTTCAGTAGTTGAATCATGATGCCGATGCTTTCGGAAAAAAGAAAATCCGAGTAATTATGAATCCTATTGCCGATGGAATGTTAAGCTTGCCACCATGTGCCTCGCACCAAGTTTCCTCTCTGTTTTTTTGTTTCTTGTAAAGGAAGAAATATAACTTGGCTATAAGCAAAAAACAAATGAATGAATACAATAAAAAAGCAAGATGATCCCTAGGCCATCTGCAAATGGATATCAAGGAAATAAAAATCATGACAGAAATATATCAAGTCGATTTCATTGGGTTATGAAGCTTACATAAATGGCCTTCATCAATAAATCTTGCCCTAAATATGAGTCAAGGAATCTTGCAAGCTATTGCTTCTCCCGCACCAAAAAGAAGCTTGAGAATCTAAGAAGCTCTGCTTTGCGATTCTTATAGCTTTACAAAAAAGCACACTTCACCAAATCGGAGATCACCAAATGCTCTAAAGACTCGTCAATAAATCGCCGAGAACCATTTCCTATGAGAAGAAGCCGTCTTTTCTTTTGGTGCCGCCTTAAGTGTTGATTCAAGTTAGGCCATTTCAAACGTCTTCACATGAGTAGGGAGGGGAAAAAGAGCGGAGGTGAAAAAAAAAAAGAAGCTTCACCACAGCTAGGCCCCCTTTTTTTCCCTACGATACCATTAGATCTTAGCCCGAGATTTCAGCCCGTTGGATCTAGGGCTAGATACAACACCCCAAAACATTATAATATAAGATGATTCACTACAGGCAATATCTCAATTACACAGATATAATGCAAGAACAATACCATTGGGCAAAAATTTAAAAAGAAAAGAAGGAGAACTTCGACCTACCGCATATCTCCCCGTGTTCTTTGTGAGAAAGAGCCTCTAGGGCATAGCTACGAGTAGCAAAGCAAGCAAGTCCGAGATTAGGAGAACTCCCAAGCCCACTTTGGGTATACCTTGGCGCCAAGTAGCTGCATATGATGTCGATAAGATTTATGCCGACCAAATTCAACTTCAAACACACTCGTAAATTTTTGGTTATCCGAAGATTATGTGGAGATGTGCTCAGGCGAGTCCGAAGGCTATAGCAAGCTTCTCCACGGTGACCGCATAAGGCATCTTCCTTATCCTCGTCCCGGACATTGGCTGCAAAAACCAAGTCCAATTTAGGCATGTATCCCCGCCTCTTTCATTTGGATCCATAACTTCTTGAAGATAGCATAAATTTTTAGCACTTTATGGGTGCCTTTTATCTCTAACTACAAAGTCATGGACCACGTTGTTGATCTCGATCCATGCCTTTGCGGGTTTTTTTCCACGCACTGTTGAATGTCCGAGAAATTCTACATTGACAAAGATCATTCCACATGCAAGAATCTGAATATATCCCCGACATAAGAAGATATCCAAAGAAGATCCCGAGGATCTAATTTAAGAACTTGATAAAAGCATCTCACGCCTAGGACCACATTGCCATATGTTTTACAAGCGGTAATAAAGACTTCCAAACAATGCGGTCAAATGCATAGTGCGGAGTAAAGTCTCACTGCCTCATTCAAAAGCCACCTTACATTTGAAAAAGATCAACTATGCAATTATCTTGGCACATATTTAGCATCAAGCCATATTCTTTCATTGACTCGATGAAGTCTTTGGCGTCATCCCAAACCACCCCGCCATAGCTCCTCTGTTTCTCCGCTTTCGGCATTGTAGACCTAAATCATGATTCTTTTTGTTTCTCTCACCCAATCATGCAACGATTTTTCATGGACACATAGAAACCCACAAAATCTTCACACAAAAGTACCAAACCATGCTAGATTTCTTATTTCGTCATGCAAAGATTGCAATTTTATTCTCCTTTCTTGCCCCACGAATAGAATAACAGATGAATGATCGTTCTAGAAACTAACGGAGGAAGCGGGTGCCATAGCCACCCTGCAAACCCTAAAAACCTTATGATGTGGCCTCATCCTCACCATCGTTTGGTCGAATCTGGCCGTTAAGATTAGAGTGGGTCCAACACTTACACAATAACATTATAACTAGTAAATTGCCCACCGTTGGTGGGCTTTACATGTGATTATTGTGATGTCTTGGAAGTGGACTTAAAGTGTGATTGATGCTTTAATATACAAAGATTTTACAATAATGTATAAAGGATGCATTGAGATGGTAAAATGGGAATAAGAATGTTGTTTTTATTATGCTCTAATATTACATTGCTACTTTTCTTGCGGGTCCTCAAAGCCGGCATTGCAATCCAATGCTTTACCGTTTTATGGTTGCACATGCAAATAGGAGGGAGCTAACATGCATTACACGATCAATCAAGCCGGCGGAGATAAACTACTGAGGCAATAAATGATTTTCCATATACTACTCTGAGAGGCAATAAATGATTTTTCCATATGATATAGCCTTTTCAGCAAATTTTACAAACTCTTGACAACTTGTCACCTGCTCATTCAGATTTCTTGGAGATGCCATTACTCTGTCATCGGCTTTTGGAGTGGACCAAAAGCTTTACATGGTCCTTATTTCTTTCTTGAAGCAAATCAAATTGGCAACAATACCTTCGTGCAAATCAAATATTATGCTCTCTCTTCAATCGGATCAACGGACCATGCATTTGCCAACCGGTTTGTCAACTTGGCAACAGAGTTTCCAATCCATCACAAACTCCATAGCATTTCCAATCCATCAAGAAACTCCATAGCGAGGCTTCTTTCAAGATAAGAACCGTTCCCTTTTTGTTTCATTTGAGAGATTTGGAATTTTTCCTTCACTTATTCTCGCCATGTCGAATCTCAAAAATGAAAACTCATCACTTGGTCTTGCAACATAGCATCATTCATATTTCTTTGGTGGAAGATCTCTCTAGGCACAAAGTTTAAAAAGCTCCCTAGCGCCTTTATGCACATCCCGACGCCATATAACATGGTCGCTTCACCCTAAATTTGGATGCAATAATTGCCATCATATCTAAGCACCACCATATCTAAGCATCCGCATTGTGCAAGTTTGAAAGAGCAAAAGCAAGATCTGTCCATAAGGCCCCAAAACCACAATAATTTCACTTTTCTTGTGGCACCTCGGGGCTATCTCGGGCTCACCTAAACCGAGGACATATATTTCGCTATGAGCGAGAAGCTAAAAATATTTGTCACACCCGGTCAAAATTCCATCACATAGCAAAGCCGACATCTCTTGTAAACCGCTTTTAGACAATCTAATTCGGACTTATTTTGCATAATCATTGTTGTATTGGAGACCTACTTGCGAGAAATGATTCACCGTCCCGAGAACTTGCTAATATTACCCTTTCAAATGGTATGTACTGCAAATATAGAATCACCAGAATAAACCCCAAATTCGATATCTGTCTAGAAACACTGCCTTGTAGTCACTGGATTTACAACAACATATAACACTAGTAACGGTGCCCAGCGTTGCTGGGCATAATTTGGGAACTTATAAATGTTGAGAACTTGTGCATTTGCGTATGATAACTTCTTCGTCATTGGATCATTTGGGGAAGCTGTAGATTGCAAGTGGCTATGTTTATGAGTTGTTGATGTTGTGTATCTAATCTCGTATAGTCACTTTTCCTTCTCTTGTGTTCTACTTGTATATGAATATGGATGTCTTCTATAGTCACTTTTCCTTCTCTTGTGTTCTATTCTTGCTACTTGTATATGAATATGGATGTCTTCTGGCTACAAACTTCTATTCCATTTTTGTTGCTTGTGTATGAATGTGCACAACACCCATGTAAGCCTTTGAAGACATTGCATTTATTGCACGTATTGCATTATTTAGTGTGACCTTGTTCATGTGGTTGTAACTTAATGTTCTATCTTTTTATCCACGTCACACGTAGTTACATCCTTTACTATCGTTGTAGTTGTTAAAAAAGGATATGGCAATACAATTATTTAAGTATAAAGTTGTAGTTGGAAAAGGACATGGCTTGTAGTTGTAGTTGTTGGAAATGGACATGGCAACACACTTATATTTAGGATATGGCAATACAGTTATATAAGCATAAAGGAACAAACAGCAGAGAATTTACTAAATATGATATCCGTCCTCAAAATGGGTACAAATTAAACAAAATCCGGCTCATTCCAATAATCTATGGGAGCTTTTATCTCCAAATATCACCAAAACATAACTGGTTTGAGTTTTTAAAAAATGTTACCCTGTAGGCACATGTCACATGTCACTGTAACCTGCTATAGGACTGGGGAGAATATGCAGATCGAGTGCAATCATTTGTAGGACTGGGGAGAATATGCAGATCGAGTGCAATCATTTGTTTGCCACCCTCATAGTTCTTGTAACTCCTGTTGGTTTGGATTATTCCCCTTCCATGCAAAGAGATCTTTGAACTAATTTTTGGACATATTGGGAGGAAGTTCTAAGCATTCTACAAATTTACATCACCATACTGCCCTGTATTCTGCAATATAAACTGTATTCTGCAATGTAAACTGCAAAAGCAAACTCATCTACATTTCTTGCATAAGACATTTCAAACATAGAGTGAGGTGAACGGTTCAGCATCTTGAAGATGTTGAGCTAAAACACCCACCACCATGCAACTAAATCTTAATAATAATCACCCTGAGCAAGCTTGTATCTCCTTTATCTTTATAAGGTTAATCACACATAAGCTGCCTACTGCGAGCAGTTTCTTGAGTTTTGTTCCTAGGTGCAAGTTTTCTGGCTTTCTGTTGCCAGATTGCACTTGTGAAGCAGAACGAAAAGAATGAACTTCATAGCAAAGAAACTGCAAGGAGAAATATACCTTCGTCAATTTGGAACTCTCAACGCTTCACCCCTCCTTCAACTTAGCTTCATACTTGACTGCATTGTAACAGTGACGAAAAATCGGTAATGCACCCTTGCTATAAGACCTGAGTTAAAATGAGCACAGGGCACAGAATGTATAAAACAACTTAAGTACAACAGCATAATAGAACAAAAATGAGAAAAGAACTTAACTAAGCCAGCCATACTCTGCACCAAGTTCTGGAAGCCGATCAACAGCCAGCCATGGCAGGGTTAAATTACGCTCTTCCATTTATGCCCTAAATGATATAGCATGCAAACTGATCGGATTTAAGAAGAAACTGGTCTAAACCTGTTTGAAGCTCCACAATGGAGTACCGGTGAGGCTGGCAAACTGCAGATGAAGGAATACATGGCATTTCGTAGCTGAATCATGATGCTGATGCTTTCCAGAAAAAGAAAATCCGAGTAATTATGAATCCTATTGCCGATGGAATGTTAAGCTTGCCACCATGTGCCTGCACCAAGTTTCCTCTCTGTTTACCTGTTTACTGTAAAGGAAGAAATATAACTTGGCTATAAGCAAAAAAACAAATGAATGAATACAGTAAAAAAGCAAGATGATCCCTAGGCCATCTGCAAATGGATATCAAGGAAATAAAAATCATGACAGAAATATATCAAGTCGATTTCATTGGGTTATGAAGCTTACATAAATGGCCTTCATCAATAAATCTTGCCCTAAATATGAGTCAAGGAATCTTGCAACTGTTGCTTCTCCTGCACCAAAAGAAGCTTCAGAATCTAAGAAGCTCCTGCTTTGCACGATTCTTATAGCTTTACCTGCAAAAAGCACACTTCACCAAATCGGAGATCACCAAATGCTCTAAAGACTCGTCAATAAATCGCCAGAACCATTTCCTATGAGAAGAAGCCGTCTTTTCTTTTGGTGCCGCCTTAAGTGTTGATTCAGGTTAGGCCATTTCAAACGTCTACGGCATGAGTAGGGAGGGGAAAAAAAGAACGGAGGTGAAAAAAAAAGAGAAGCTTCACCACAGCTAGGCCCCCTTTTTTTTCCCTACGGCCATTAGATCTTAGCCCGAGATTTCAGCCGTTGGATCTAGGGCTAGATACAACACCCCAAAACATTATAATATAAGATGATTCACTACAGCAGCAATATCTCAATTACACAGTAGATATAATGCAAGAACAATACCATTGGGCAAAAATTTAAAAAGAAAAGAAGGAGAACTCGGCTGCACTGCGTATCTCCTGTGTTCTTTGTGAGAAAGAGCCTCTAGGGCATAGCTACCAGAAGCAAAGCAAGCAAGTCCGAGATTAGGAGAACTCCCAAGCCCACTTTGGGTATACCTTGGCGCCAAGTAGCTGCATATGATGTCAGATAAGATTTATGCCAGACCGAAATTCAACTTCAAACACACTCGTAAATTTTTGGTTATCCGAAGATTATGTGGAGATGTGCTCAGCAGTCCGAAGGCTATAGCAAGCTTCTCACAGTGACCGCATAAGGCATCTTCCTTATCCTCGTCAGACATTGGCTGCAAAACCAAGTCCAATTTAGGCATGTATCCTGCCTCTTTCATTTGGATCCATAACTTCTTCAGCATAGCATAAATTTTCGCACTTTGCGGGTGCCTTTTATCTCTAACTACAAAGTCATGGACCCTGTTGTTGATCTCGATCCATGCCTTTGCAGGTTTTTTCCACGCACCTGTTGAATGTCTGAGAAATTCTACATTGACAGCATCATTCCACATGCAAGAATCTGAATATATCCCTGACATAAGAAGATATCCAGCAGCATCCTGAGGATCTAATTTAAGAACTTCGGTAAAGCATCTCCTGCCTAGGACCACATTGCCATATGTTTTACAAGCAGTAATAAAGACTTCCAAACAATGCAGTCTGAATGCATAGTCTGGAGTAAAGTCTCTGCCTCATTCAAAAGCCCTGCACGACTGAAAAGATCAACTATGCAATTATACTGGCACATATTTAGCATCAAGCCATATTCTTTCATTGACTCGATGAAGTGCTGAGCATCATCCCAAACCACCCTGCCATAGCTCCTCTGTTTCTCGCCGCTGCAGCATTGTAGACCTAAATCTGATTCTTTTGGATTTCTCTCACCCAATCATGCAACGATTTTTTCATGGACACATAGAAACTGACAAAATCTTCACACAAAAAGTACCAAACCATGCTAGATTTCTTCGGCTCGTCATGCAAAGATTGCAATTTTATTCTCCTTTCTTGCCGCCCACGAATAGAATAACAGATGAATGATCGTTCTAGAAACTAACGGAGTGAAGCGGGTGCCATAGCCACCCTCGCAAACCCTAAAAACCTTATGATGTGGCCTCATCCTCACCATCAGTTTGGTCGAATCTGGGCCGTTAAGATTAGGGCTGGGTCCAACACTTACACAATAACATTATAACTAGTAAATTGCCCACCGTTGGTGGGCTTTACATGTGATTATTGTGATGTCTTGGAAGTGGACTTAAAGTGTGATTGATGCTTTAATATACAAAGATTTTACAATAATGTATAAAGGATGCATTGAGATGGTAAACAGGAATAAGAATGTTGTTTTTTTATTATGCTCTAATATTCTGTGCTACTTTACTGCAGGTCCTCAAAGCCAGGCATTGCAATCCAATGCTTTACCGTTTTATGGTTGCACATGCAAATAGGAGGGAGCTAACATGCCGTTACACACATCAATCAATCCGGCGAGGAGATAAACTACGAGGCAATAAATGATTTTCCATATACTACGGAGGCAATAAATGATTTTCCATATGATATAGCCTTTTCAAAGAAATTTTACAAACTCTTGACAACTTGTCACCCGCTCATTCATTTCTTGGAGATGCCATTACTCGCCATCGGCTTTTGAGAGTGGACCAAAAGCTTTACATGGTCCTTATTTCTTTCTTGAAGCAAATCAAATTGGCAACAATACCTTACCGTGCAAATCAAATATTATGCTCTCTCTTCAATCGATCAACGGACCATGCATTTGCCAACTGGTTTGTCAACTTGGCAAATGAGTTTCCAATCCATCAGCAAACTCCATAGCATTTCCAATCCATCAAGAAACTCCATAGCGGAGGCTTCTTTCAAGATAAGAACCAGTTCCTTTTTGTTTCATTTGAGAGATTTGGAATTTTTCCTTCACTTATTCTCGCCATGTCGGAAATCTGCAAAATGAAAACTCATCACTTGGTCTTGCAACAAGAGCATCATTCATATTTCTTTGGTGGAAGATCTCTCTAGGCACAAAGCGAAAAGCTCCCTAGCCGCCTTATGCACATCCTGACTGCCATATAACATGGTCGCTTCACCCTAAATTTGGATGCAACAGTGCCATCATATCTAAGCACCACCATATCTAAGCATCGCATTGTGCAAGTTTGAAAGCGAAAGCGATCTTGACATCCATAAGGCCCCAAAACCACAATAATTTCACTTTTTTTTGGGCACCTCGGGGGCTATCTCGGGCTCACCTAAACCGAGGACATATATTTACGCTATGAGCGAGCTAAAAATGATTTATCACCGGTCAAAATTCCATCACATAGCAAAGCCGACATCTCTTGTAAACTTGCTTTTAGACAATCTAATTACGGACTTATTTTTGCATAATCATTGTTGTATTGGAGACCTACTTGCAGAAATGATTCACTGTCCAGAACTTCAGGTGCTAATATTACCCTTTCAAATGGTATGTACTGCAAATATAGAATCACCAGAATAAACCCCAAATTCGATATCTGTCTAGAAACACCGCCTTGTAGTCCTTTGGATTTACAACAACATATAACACTAGTAATTTGTTGCCCGGCGTTCTTTGGCATAATTTGGGAACTTATAAATGTTGAGAACTTGTGCATTTTGCGTATGATAACTTCTTCGTCATTGGATCATTTGGGGAAGCTGTAGATTGCAAGTGGCTATGTTTATGAGTTGTTGATGTTGTGTATCTAATCTCGTATAGTCACTTTTCCTTCTCTTGTGTTCTACTTGTATATGAATATGGATGTCTTCTATAGTCACTTTTCCTTCTCTTGTGTTCTATTCTTGCTACTTGTATATGAATATGGATGTCTTCTGGCTACAAACATCTATTCCATTTTTGTTGCTTGTGTATGAATGTGCACAACACCCATGTAAGCCTTTGAAGACATTGCATTTATTGCACGTATTGCATTATTTAGTGTGACCTTGTTCATGTGGTTGTAACTTAATGTTCTATCTTTTTATCCACGTCACACGTAGTTACATCCTTTACTATCGTTGTAGTTGTTAAAAAAGGATATGGCAATACAATTATTTAAGTATAAAGTTGTAGTTGGAAAAGGATATGGCTTGTAGTTGTAGTTGTTGGAAATGGACATGGCAACACACTTATATTTAGGATATGGCAATACAGTTATATAAGCATAAAGGAACAAACAGCAGAGAATTTACTAAATATGATATCCGTCCTCAAAATGGGTACAAATTAAACAAAATCCGGCTCATTCCAATAATCTATGGGAGCTTTTATCTCAAATATCACCAAAACATAAGCGGGTTTGAGTTTTTAAAAATGTTACCACAGGGCACATGTCACATGTCAATGAACTCCGCTATAGGACTGGGGAGAATATGCATCGAGTGCAATCATTTGTTTGCCACCCTCATAGTTCTTGTAACTCCTGTTGGTTTGGATTATTCCCCTTCCATGCAAAGAGATCTTTGAACTAATTTTTGGACATATTGGGAGGAAGTTCTAAGCATTCTACAAATTTACATCACCATATCGCCTCAGATTACGCAATATAAACCGATTACGCAGAATGTAAACCGCAAAAGCAAACTCATCTACATTTCTTGCATAAGACATTTCAAACATAGAGTGAGGTGAACGGTTCAAAGATCTTGAAGATGTTGAGCTAAAACACCCACCACCATGCAACTAAATCTTAATAATAATCACCACGAGCAAGCTTGTATCTCCTTTATCTTTATAAGGTTAATCACACATAAAGGCGCCTCCCTCTGCGGAAGCAGTTTCTTGAGTTTTGTTCCTAGGTGCAAGTTTTACGGCTTTCGTTGCCGATTGCACTTGTGAAGCGTAACGAAAAGAATGAACTTCATAACAAAGAAACGCAAGGAGAAATATACCTTAAATCAATTTGGAACTCTCAACGCTTCACCCCTCCTTCAACTTAGCTTCATACTTGATCTGCATTGTAACATGTGAAAAATCGGTAATGCACCCTTGCTATAAGACTGAGTTAAAATGAGCACAGGGGCACTGAATGTATAAAACAACTTAAGTACAACAAAGATAATAGAACAAAAATGAGAAAAGAACTTAACTAAGCCCGACCATACTGCACTTCGTTCAAGTTAAGAAGCCAATCACCCGACCATGGCGGGGTTAAATTACGCTCTTCCATTTATGCCCTAAATGATATAGCATGCAAACCGACGGATTTAAGAAGAAACTGGTCTAAACTGTTTTGAAGCTCCACAATGGAGTACCTGAGGTGAAATTTGGCAAACCGCTGAGATGAAGGAATACATGGCATTTAGTAAGCCCGAATCATGATCTTTGATGCTTTCCGGAAAAAGAAAATCCGGTAATTATGAATCCTATTGCCGATGGAATGTTAAGCTTGCCACCATGTGCCCGCACCAAGTTTCCTCTCTCATTTACCATTTCTTTGTAAAGGAAGAAATATAACTTGGCTATAAGCAAAAAAACAAATGAATGAATACTGAAAAAAGCAAGATGATCCCTAGGCCATCCGCAAATGGATATCAAGGAAATAAAAATCATGACGTAAATATATCAAGTCGATTTCATTGGGTTATGAAGCTTACATAAATGGCCTTCATCAATAAATCTTGCCCTAAATATGAGTCAAGGAATCTTGCAACTGTTGCTTCTCCCTGCACCAAAAGAAGCTTCCAATCTAAGAAGCTCCTGCTTTGCGATTCTTATAGCTTTACCTCGCAAAAGCACACTTCACCAACCGGAGATCACCAAATGCTCTAAAGACTTCGTCAATAAATCGCTGAGAACCATTTCCTATGAGAAGAAGCCGCCTCTTTTTGGTGCCGCCTTAAGTGTTGATTCAAGGTTAGGCCATTTCAAACGCCTCTGGCATGAGTAGGGAGGGGAAAAAAAAGAAAGGTGAAAAAAAAAGAGAAGCTTCACCACGCTAGGCCCCCCTTTTTTTTTTTTCGGCCATTAGATCTTAGCTCGAGATTTCAGCCGTTGGATCTAGGGCTAGATACAACACCCCAAAACATTATAATATAAGATGATTCACTACAAAGAAAGCAATATCTCAATTACCATGGGTAGATATAATGCAAGAACAATACCATTGGGCAAAAATTTAAAAAGAAAAGAAGGAGAACTTCGGCTACGACTGCGTATCTCCCCTGTGTTCTTTGTGAGAAAAAGAGCCTCTAGGCATAGCTACGGAAGCAAAGCAAGCAAGTCCGAGATTAGGAGAACTCCCAAGCCCACTTTGGGTATACCTTGGCCAAGTAGTAGCTGCATATGATGTCGGATAAGATTTATGCCGGACCGAATTCAACTTCAAACACACTCAGTAAATTTTTGGTTATCAGAAGATTATGTGGAGATGTGCTCAGCGATCCAAAGGCTATAGCAAGCTTCTCCACGGGACCGCATAAGGCATCTTCCTTATCCTCATCGGACATTGGCTGCAAAACCAAGTCCAATTTAGGCATGTATCCCGCCTCTTTCATTTGGATCCATAACTTCTTGAAAGATAGCATAAATTTTCGCGACTTTGTGGGTGCCTTTTATCTCTAACTACAAAGTCATGGACCTGTTGTTGATCTCGATCCATGCCTTTGCGGAGTTTTTCCACGCTTTTGTTGAATGTCCGAGAAATTCTACATTGACATCATTCCACATGCAAGAATCTGAATATATCCCCGACATAAGAAGATATCCAAAGACATCCCCGAGGATCTAATTTAAGAACTTGGTAAAGCATCTCCTGCCTTAGGACCACATTGCCATATGTTTTACAAGCAAGTAATAAAGACTTCCAAACAATGCGGTCTCAATGCATAGTCCGGAGTAAAGTCTCTGCCTCATTCAAAAGCCACCCGCATCGAAAGAAAAAGATCAACTATGCAATTATCTTTGGCACATATTTAGCATCAAGCCATATTCTTTCATTGACTCGATGAAGTCTTTGAAGCGTCATCCCAAACCACCCCGCCATAGCTCCTCTGTTTCTCGCCGCAAAGATTGTAGACCTAAATCTGATTCTTTTGGTTTCTCTCACCCAATCATGCAACGATTTTTTTCATGGACACATAGAAACCCGGAAAATCTTCACACAAAAAGTACCAAACCATGCTAGATTTCTTCCGCTCGTCATGCAAAGATTGCAATTTTATTCTCCTTTTCTTGCCGCCCACGAATAGAATAACGGATGAATGATCGTTCTAGAAACTAATCTTGAGTGAAGCGGGTGCCATAGCCACCCTCGCAAACCCTAAAAACCTTATGATGTGGCCTCATCCTCACCATGATTTGGTCGAATCACGGGCGTTAAGATTAGGGCTGGGTCCAACACTTACACAATAACATTATAACTAGTAAATTGCCCACCGCTGATGGGCTTTACATGTGATTATTGTGATGTCTTGGAAGTGGACTTAAAGTGTGATTGATGCTTTAATATACAAAGATTTTACAATAATGTATAAAGGATGCATTGAGATGGTAAAACGAGGAATAAGAATGTTGTTTTTTATTATGCTCTAATATTACTGTGCTACTTTCTTTAGAGGTCCTCAAAGCCGGGCATTGCAATCCAATGCTTTTACTGGTTTTATGGTTGCACATGCAAATAGGAGGGAGCTAACATGCCGCATTAACACGATCAATCAAGCCATGACCCGGAGATAAACTCTGAGAGGCAATAAATGATTTTCCATATACTACGGAGGCAATAAATGATTTTCCATATGATATAGCCTTTTCAGAAATTTTACAAACTCTTGACAACTTGTCACTGCTCATTGATTTCTTGGAGATGCCATTACTCGCCATCGGCTTTTGGAGGGACCAAAAGCTTTACATGGTCCTTATTTCTTTCTTGAAGCAAATCAAATTGGCAACAATACCTTCGTGCAAATCAAATATTATGCTCTCTATCCAATCGGATCAACGGACCATGCATTTGCCAACCGGGTTTGTCAACTTGGCAACGAGTTTCCAATCCATCAGCAAACTCCATAGCGTTTCCAATCCATCAGCAAACTTCGATAGCGAGGCTTCTTTCAAGATAAGAACCAGTTCCTTTTGTTTCATTTGAGAGATTTGGAATTTTTCCTTCCTTATTCTCGCCATGTCGAATCTGCAAAATGAAAACTCATCACTTGGTCTTGCTTGATAGCATCATTCATATTTCTTTGGTGGAAGATCTCTCTAGGCACAAAGCGAAAAGCTCCTAGCCGCCTTATGCACATCGACCGCCATATAACATGGTCCTTCACCCTAAATTTGGATGCAAATATTGCCATCATATCTAAGCACCACCATATCTAAGCATCGCATTGTGCAAGTTTGAAAGCGCAAAGCAAAGCGATCAGTCCATAAGGCCCCAAAACCACAATAATTTCACTTTTTTTGTGGCACCTCGGGGCTATCTCGGGGCTCACCTAAACCGAGGACATATATTTACGCTATGAGCGAGCTAAAAATATTTGTCACACCGGTCAAAATTCCATCACATAGCAAAGCCGACATCTCTTGTAAACCGCTTTTAGACAATCTAATTCTGGACTTATTTTTGCATAATCATTGTTGTATTGGAGACCTACTTGCGAAATGATTCACCGTGACGGCCCGGCTCATATCGATGCCCCGATCATTATACAAGCGGAGATCATCCCTCAAACCAAAGATCGCCCGATGTGAGGCCGATCCACCTAACATCGGGCCCTCGATGGTGGCCAAGAACCCGACGGGGAAGAATGGGCGTGTCATTCATCCCGCCTCCCTCGGAGATCGACCTAGCAACGGGCGTAAAAACAAAACATGAGCACATAACATCAAGCAATAATAATATACCCACCTCGAAAGGGTGGTCCACCATATCACGATGAGGCCATCACACATCGGTACATCCACATAACATAGGGAAGATCCTACCCGTGCCTCCGGACTCATGGGGATCGACCGGCGGCTTAGGGTCTCCAGATAGCAATCGCGGGGCCAATTCATGGCAAATGGATTTGGCGGCAAAGGAACATGGCCGTTGGGTAGTCCACTCCATCCGCCCCTCACATTGCATACTATGCGATAGGCTGAAAAGTATTGGAGCCCCACCGTAGCCCTTACGGGAATAACCGGGGGCTACTACTCTTGGGTTGCATCTCCCGATCCCAATGAGGCAGGAGGAGATCTCTCCCTCAGAAGGTTCATGCTAACCAGGCGAGCTAGAGAGCCACCGCTTTCAGATAATCGACTTGAACTCACCGGAAGATGACGATCACCCCACGAGTGTCGAGAGCCCATACCCCGCCCTCACGCGGTGCGGGGGTATTAGGCCTAGCTCACAAATTCCCGGCCGCCGTTTCGGCAGCCCGGAATCAACGAGTGATTAGACAAGCCCTCCTTGTCGGCCGGTCTAGCTCCGCCCACCCACGGCCAAAAGGGCTCTTATGCACAGCCGCACTAATTGGGAATTAATGGGCTAAAACTATGATCATACAACTACTTGGGCTCACGGGTCTCTACCCCCCTTCCCAATACACAAGAGTGGCGATAGAATGTCACAATATCATCACAATGTAATGAGACAATAGAATACATCTATTCTAATCTACCTAATCATACATGGTTAGGTTCCTTTGTTAGTATCTATCATTCTTAGAACGTAGGGTTAAGCCTATAGCTAAGAATGAACACTAATCCCTATGGAATGAGGGCTGAAAACTTCGGATCTAACTATCGGATCAACCACTAACCCGGCTTCTTGGCTGGCTCCGGCTCCTCGAAGGCGTCCATCTTCTTTGATCTCGAGATTGCCGGCAGGTGGGTCGAAATGCTACTAAGGAATGTCCGGTTCCTGCCTCGCTTTGTTCCGCGGAAAACGTCCCAATCTTTGCTCAATCCGACTTATGGGGGCTGGTGGTGAAAGGCTTTCCCTTTTAGGGTTTATGCCCCTTTATCCCCGACTTTAGGGCTGGGCCCCGATTGGTCAATGGGCTCTTGCCACATGGCCAAAGGATATTATATTCACATGTGGTCTTAGCATGTGCAATATAATAGGTCACTGGGTTGTACCCTAGGGTACTACCCCTTTATAGTCGATCGCGTTACATGTCGTCTAAATTAGACATGTACTAGTGGCGATAATCGATTATAATATACGATTCATACCGTATATTATCCCGAACGCCACATTCAATATCGAGAACCGGTGCTAATATTACCCTTTCAAATGGTATGTACCGCAAATATAGAATCACGGGAATAAACCCCAAATTCGATATCATCTAGAAACAACGCCTTGTAGTCACCGGATTTTACAACAACATATAACATGATTCACTACAGCAGCAATATCTCAATTACCACGATGAGATATAATGCAAGAACAATACCATTCTACAAAAATTTAAAAAGAAAAGAAGGAGAACTACCAAGCACCGCTAGCATTATCTCCCCGTGTTCTTTGTGAGAAAGAGCCTCTAGGGCATAGCTACGGAAAAAAAGCAAGCAAGTCCGAGATTAGAGAACTCCCAAGCCCACTTTGGGTATACCTTGGCCAAGTAGCCGCATATGATGTCGGATAAGATTTATGCGGACCAGAAATTCAACTTCAAACACACTCGTAAATTTTTGGTTATCCAGAAGATTATGTGGAGATGTGCTCGGCCCGATCCCGAAGGCTATAGCAAGCTTCTCCGCGGTGACCGCGATAAGACATCTTCCTTATCCTCATCGGACATTGGCTGCAAAACCAAGTCCAATTTAGGCATGTATCCTGCCTCTTTCATTTGGATCCATAACTTCTTCAAAGATAGCATAAATTTTCGTGACTTTTGGGTGCCTTTTATCTCTAACTACAAAGTCATGGACCCCGTTGTTGATCTCGATCCATGCCTTTGCAGGTTTTTCCACGCGCACATTGAATGTCCGAGAAATTCTACATTGACAAAGATCATTCCACATGCAAGAATCAATATATCCCCGGCATAAGAAGATATCCAAAAAAGATCCCGAGGATCTAATTTAAGAACTTCTAGTAAAGCATCTCCTACCTAGGACCACATTGCCATATGTTTTACAGTGATAATAAAGACTTCCAAACAATGCGGTCAATGCATAGTCCGGAGTAAAGTCTCATTCCTCATTCAAAAGCCCCCTCGCGATCTGAAAAAGATCAACTATGCAATTATCTTTGGCACATATTTAGCATCAAGCCATATTCTTTCATTGACTCGATGAAGTCTTTGAAGGCATCCCAAACCACCCCGCCATAGCTCCTCTGTTTCTGCAACAAAGCGGCATTGTAGACCTAAATCTGATTCTTTTGGATTTCTCTCACACCCAATCATGCAACGATTTTTCATGGACACATAGAAACCGACAAAATCTTCACACAAAAAGTACCAAACCATGCTAGATTTCTTCTCGTCATGCAAAGATTGCAATTTTATTCTCCTTTCTTGCAGCCCACCTAATAGAATAACATGATGAATGATCGCTTCTAGAAACTAACGAAGGAAGCGGGTGCCATAGCCACCCTCGCCAAACCCTAAAAACCTTATGATGTGGCCTCATCCTCACCATCAGCTTGGTTGGAATGGGCCGTTAAGATTAGGGGGGGTCCAACACACACAATAACATTATAATATAGGATTAATAATAAGGGTACTATGGTGTAATTAATAAGGGGGGCTAATAAGTAGGCCTATTAATGGTAGGGAATATTCCTAGGGACCCTCCTTTTTAAACACTCCCGACACCTCATTTTCCCTCCAACCTTTCCTCCATCATCTCTCTCTTTTGCTCACCCCTTTACGCCATCCGCTTTTCACCGCAGAAGTATGGCCCGAATCAAGCATGTGACTAGGAAGGTGGGGGAGAGGCCTACGCCTCAATGGCGCCGTGAGTAGCAGGTCGAGAAGATCCTCGAGCACCTTCGACCTAAGCCGGGAAGGGGCGTTCCCCTCCAAAGGCGGCGACGGGAAACCTTCCACATCTCTAAGAGGAGGCTTCAATGTTAGCAGATGCTTCTTCATCTGAACCCGAGAACCGGGGAGAATCCCGGCCACTTTGGGCCCTCGTCGAACACCGAGGTGGAAGAGCAGGCGGAAGAGCAGCCCCAACACCAAACTTCGAGGCAGGGCTCCTTCCGCACCAAAGAAAAGGGCAAGGAGAAGGTTGCAGAGTGGCCGAGGACAGGCAAAGATCGAAAAGAGAGAGAGGGACCATGAGAAGGAGCGAGGACGAAGAGGGAGGAAACGATCGCCCCGAGGGGACCGGCCGGATTGAGGAGCCTCCCCCACGCGAAGAGGAGGAGGTGGAAGAAGGAGGAGACGACGAGAAAGAAGAGGAGGAAGGGGACGCCAAAGTCGTCGGGGGAACGTCAAACCCCGACGCAAGACCACCTTACCCGAAGTGGCCCAAGCCACCCAAGGTGGTCAAGAAGGTATATGGGCGAAATGACCGCCGTCATTTTGAAGGAGGAGCGCTTTTCAGACGCCAAGCGCATTTAAGAATACCTCCGCCGCTGGACGAGGTATAAAGACCGGCATCGCCGCTTTAACGCCCAACGCTACGTGAAGGGAAGCCGACCAGCAAAGAACCAGCCCAAGCCGCCGCCGCCACGACCAGAGAAGCCCAAGAAGGTCCACCATGGACCAAACTCCCCGCACGCCCGAGTTTTTCGGGAGATTAAGCACTTTCAACAGTGCACTAATCTCCTGATTAGGAAGGCACCTTTCGAGCGGCTCATGCGAGAGGTGATGCAGGAATTTGTCACCGACTATAGAGTGACGTCCCTCACGACAAGGGTGTTGCAAGTAGCTGCGGAGGCCGAGCTCACCCAATTGTTCGAGGAAGGAAACCTCTGCGCAATCCATGCGAAGAGGGTAACACTGATGCCCAAGGACTTATACTTGGCGCGCCGTATCCGTAAGGAGTACCCTTGAGGATATAATTTTGTGTAAATTAATGTAATTGATAAATTTTCCCCTATAAATATAAAATTTTGTTTGCAAATCTTCTATTATAATGTTATACCATAAGTGCGTAGTGCACCGAGCCCTAAATTGGGCGGTCCGGATTAATCTACCCAACGGTGTAGATGATGTCACGTTAAAAGCCTTTTAGCTAAAAAAAAAAAAAAAAGGGGGGTTTGGGCGTATTTAGGGTTCTTCAGGCGTTTTTGTGGCTATAGGTAGCTAAAAAAAGCAAAAAAAAAAGAGGTTTGGACGTATTAGGTTTCTGGGCATTTTTTGTGGCTATGGCGGCCACGGCGCCCAAGGGAAAACCTAGGCCTATGATTTTGTTTTGTGTTTTGTTTGTGTCCTTCAAGCCCTAACCCCATCTTTCTCTTACCTTCCGATGTTTTGATCCGGCCGAGCCGATAAAGCACGCACAACAAAGAAGTGCTGCGAAGAAGAAGGGACATCGTTATCAAGGATTACAACCTAGGCCCTATGATTTTGTTTTTGTGTTTTGTTTGTGTCCTTCAAGCCCTAACCCCATCTTTCTCTTACCTTCCGATGTTTTGATCCGGGCGGAGTTGATAAAGCACGCACGGCCAGCGGTGCTTGCGTGAAGGGGCATCGTTATCAAGGATTACATGCTAACTCTTGAGGTCAGGTGCAAGGTCTGTGGCATAATCTGATGTTATTTCATGACTTCATGTGTCTATTTGCACCGAGGATTTATAAATCGTGATGATGAGGTGGAGTATTGGAACAAGCTTCGGGAGGGATGTAATAAGAGGCGAAATTCACAGGGACACAAGGTATATTATATGAGGCTAAAATAGTTATACATGGGCATACAGCTTATCTGATTATTCACATGGGCATCTATATCCGCTTGAGATGGTGTCGGGCATGATTTTGACGCTTGAAGAATCAAGAATCATTAGAACACTTAATCTCGAAGAAGCGCATTGGTTGTTCACACCGTGTATACTACGTGATTTAACACCAAATGGCTTGCCAACGCCATTCAAGTCCCCAAGAATGATGCGTAGTGCTATTTGGTACATATCCACCCAATGGCCGTATTGGAATCGTGCAGGGGGAGCTGATTATTTTTTTGTGGTGCCACATGACTTTGGAGCCTGCTTCCACTATCGTGTAATACATCTTCTTTAAATTGCAGTTCACATTGTAGAGCTTCGCATAATGTCACCACGTAATGCATTATATTTTGGAGGACTTCTCTTTGCATAGCAAGATTTCATTTCATGGCATAATACAAACCGGACATGATGTTTCTACTCTAGCTCTGTTAAAAGCACAATGGGAGTAATCAATCAAAGTTGCATAATGTCACCACTTAATGCATTATATTTTGGAGGACTTCTCTTTGCATAGCAAGATTCATTTCATGGCACAATTGACGCAGTGGATGGGAACCGAATAGATTAGATCTTTCCTCTCGCTTTTGGACTCCGATTTTTTCACCCCCAGATCGAGCTTTGACACGATTTAACACACATTTTATTGGCAAAGATCTATATTCCATTTAAACATGAAGTGGCTAATATCGTTCTCTGCGAGCTCTCCGTAATCTGCAAAGCTTTACCTATTAATATTTCTATTACATTTTTTCATATTATCCCTATTTGAAGCGAGGGTCATATCCAACATCTCCGAAGTTCTGCCCTTGAACATGGCTCCCAAAGTCAGACTTAAACCCATTAAAGCATCAAGTTCGAGTTCATGCATTTCTTTGAAGTTGTTCATTCACAACCCCGCATCATTCAAGTAATTTATGCAACTCGCATTGGTGCTACACATAGATGCGCTTTTAAACTAAGCCTAGGACTCAAGTTTGATTGTTATCCTTACATCTTGGTTCTACATTGGTTGTTGGTTGATTGGTTGGTAACATGAGTATTCATCCGCTATGTGCCTTTGTCATTCACAAGCGGCTTTATCATTCGAGATTGAGGCAAGAGAACTTTTAAAATTGTGAAAGAAATTGTTACCTATGTCTCATGCATAATTTGTTAGGGGGCTTTGGCATGGGTATTTTATTTTGTATGAACTAGACTGCACATACTTTGCTATAGCCGCACATATAATGAAGCAAGCAGCGATCATGGCAGAGGCGATTAGGGGACAACAGTTGAAACGATGATGGAAAAACCTGCCAAGGCAAAACAATAAAGGAACGAGAATGATACAAATCATCACAATGTTTCAAGCCTATAAACATTTAAATGCCCCGAGATGGCATGTCATGTAAACCATGTTTTTTTTTTAAGCGGTAGAATTTAATACATAATGATATTCTCTGCAATTAGATTGTAAACTCTGAGCAAACTTCTTAGTATTATTGAGTATTTTTATTAAGATACAACTTGGAGAGAGTGTAAAAATAGATGATGATGCTCACATTAATCTATGTCTGCTGTATCTCAATGCTCACATGATTCATATTTCAATGCTCACATGATTTCATATTAAATGATTCAAGATATATGTTTCATCCTTTTGAATATTAGTGGTGCTTGATAAAGCATATACAGTTCTCAAAAAGACCTTATGCGACGTCATGGGTGAACCTCTTGCAACAACAATATTCCTCAATTTAACATCAATAAGTATTGTCCTCTTGCAACAACAATATTTCCCAATATCATAACAATAGGTACTATTGCAACAACAATTCGAAATATGGAGAAATCATGATTATAATTTGAATTTTTCGATATAAGGTCTTAGAATTTTGGAGTGGAGGTAAACATGACACATTTCGAATATAGAAATAATTTTTAAACTATGTAGTGATACTCTCGACAACAAAAATGAAGAGAAACCAAATCCAAATGAATGAATGAATTCACAAGAATGAATGTATATTTATGCACCTTAGAATTTCGACTGGTATCTTCATGCAAAATCCCTATGTTAAGCCAATGCAAAGCATACATTTACAAAGGCCCCCAAGTTCAACAACATATGACATTTTGATTCCAAATCCAAATACAAGAACAATAATAGAAATTAACGACTATGACCCCATCGTGTTGTATTGTATTAATTCAATTAAAGATCTTTGTAACTCCCAATATTATACAAGCTAATACTATATTGCGCCTTACGCATTTGTAGGTTCCGACGTTAGCCCAGCAATGCTAGGCACCATAACTTTACTGCATATTTTTCTCATTGCATCTTGAAAGATTTACAACCTCTCAAATTGTGCCCAGCAACGCTGGGCACCATTACTAGTTGACTTTGTTTTTGTATGAAGATGTGTTTAGATTATTCAAATTCTACCTTAGTTTTAGCCATCATGATTGTAAGGATCAAAATAGGTTAAATTAGTGAAGTACCCGAGTCAAATTAGTCGAAATTCGGACCGAAGACCCGAAATCGGTTATTTGTCACAGAAAAAACCCCTCTCAAGGCCTCGGACGCGGCCTAAATTCGCATAGCCACCCGGTTTCGCTATTTCGAGGCCAAATCATACCCAATTAGCTCAGGAAAAGTCCCTAGTTAGGTCAGAATTGTCCAAATAATCATGCTAGTATCTTTAAATTTCCTAAAATCTTTGGTAGAAATCCAAAAGACCCGAAATCCCGAGATTATTTGTCTGTTAAAAAACCCTCTCAGTGTTCTCCACGCAGAGCCTATTTTCACATAGCCACCCGGTTTCGCCCATTTTTGCCCAAATTGACCAATTTTCATCCAACAAACTCCCATGTAGTGTTTCTTGCTTTGTTTTGCTTAGGTTCGCACTTCATGGTAGCTCATTTGGACACCCATAGACATAGAACAGAAGTCTTCTCCATCAAGAACCCTGGTGCACGAAACCCGAGGCAGCCCTAGTCTATAAAAGGGGGCCTCATTTGTCATTTTCTCCCCATCAAAACTGCTCTCAGGCCTTTTGGCGATTTTCTAGCTCCTTCCTCATCTTCACAAACCATTTTTCATAGCTATCTCTGCTCAATGGCCATCAAGCTTTGTTAGATGGTGGCAATGGAGGCCAATCACATCCGCGATTTCCCCGCTGAGCAAGCCTTCCATGTCTTTGATCATCTCTTTGATCTCCATGCCACCTTGACTAGAACTCCCTATTACACGCATACATCATTTGCCAAGATGACCAAGCCAGATCCTACCTTGGGAAGTTAGTTTGCCACCTAGGGAAGGGAAATGGGTTTCTCTAGACTCAACACCCAAGCCATAGGTGGGGGATCTAAGACCAAGAATAAGTTGTGGGATAGAACCAGAAACATGCCAGATTACATGACCTGTAAGCATCATAGGCATAGATACCTCTCAAACCAAGCAGCCTTAGCTTTGTTCATGCAGTACAAGGCAGTCAACCAACCAGGGGAGCCGTCAATTCAACCTTTAGATCTGGCACCTCTCAACACTCGGAGGGCGCAGATAGACATCCACGAGATCCAGGCCACGGAGTACGAGTACCACGACTCCACATCAGGAACACCTATGTTGCAGATTGAGCAGGATTATGAAGAGGAAGAGGAGGAGAACCCAAGTTGGGAAATGAGGGAGGCAGGAAGGATGGAGAGGCGTATAGCACGACAAGAAGAAGTATTAAGGCGAGACTTCGAACCGCCTGTTGGTATCACGGCCCTGACCCCAGTCATCATCAATGGTGAGGAGTACATATTCGCCAACGACATCCTCAACCTTCCCTATTGTCAAGAAGAAGGTCTCAGGACCGATGAGCTCCTAAGCCTAATTGCAAAAGAACAGGGCCGCGACTTCATCGACTATGATTACCAAGAAATTCCAAGGGAGGTAGCCGAAATGACACTCCTACCGGCAACTATGCTCTACATTCAAGCTTACCAACAAATAAGACAGATGTATCAGCAGCAGCAACCCGTCATTCCAGAAGAGGAATTCCAGGCGATCCAAAGCAGGTTGTACAAGCCGGGAAGAGGCCCAAGCTCAAGCCGACCAGTGCGCTCCAGGAGTGTGCGCGAAGCTTCTAGCAGCATCAACTTGGAGAACGCAACCACGATGTGGAGAGATCACGAAGATCTAATGGCATTAGATGTGTTCGGCGAAGCAGCTCAGAGGAAAGGTACGGGAACCGCGGCCGGAGGCAGGGATAAATCACTCAGGTACTATCTTCCGGTCCTTAGCCAAGGGCAGATGGTAGTTTTTCACAAGGAGTTCAGCCCAAGAGGAGAGGAATCCGTGGCGCTCCTCATAGCACTCTCAGGCTTTGGACAACATGCCAAGATAGATTATGGAGTAGACCATGTCATCCTCTTCAAGAGATCCGTAGCACTTCATGCTCTCGACTTCGCAAGGGGCCACCTCAGGGATGCACACTTACCAGTAGTGGCGGCAACGGCACCAGAACTCCCGGCACCACAGATGGCAAGAGCATTGGAAGGAGGATCGGCGGCAAGAATCCTGCAGAACGTCGGCAAGGGCATACGATTGAAGAATGTGAAGAACTTCTTCAAGTCCATGAGGGGACACCGTTGATGGAACCTTGTTTTGTTAACTAATTAAAGTATATTGAAAACCTCTCTTCAATTATGATCATTTAATTCATGATATGTACTTCTATATATATTAACTAATTAATGTCTTACTATGATCTTGACTTGTAAGTGGAATTTTCACATAATTTCACATACCTAACAACAATTCAATTGTCAGCAAGAATGATTAGTGTGTAACTTAAATAACAAGTATTGATGATTAATCCTTGCAGCAAGGAACACCGGCCAGGTTCTCAAGACCAAGGCCGACATCACCGGTGGGTACCTAGAAACCTATTCGGACGTGATCAAGATGACATCAACGAGGAAATGACACCGGAAGCAATCAACGCAAGGCTCGTCCAGATGAGGAATCAGATGCATCAGCTGATCCACTGGGCAACCCCATTGATGAATGCCCAAGAATATGCACCTGCTCCACCTCCACCTCCCCCACTACCTCAGCAAGGCATCGAGGAAGGTCCACAGCCAGAAGGGCAAGACAATCAGGGAAATGTCAGAGACAGGAGGAGGAAAAGGAGAAACAGAAGGACTCCAACACCACCTAGCTCCAGTTCATCAGACACTTCAGACAACCAAGACAGTTCTAGCTCAGAAAGTGAGTCCGATACTTCACAGGTAAGAGCCAGGGCAAGGAAGGCAGATGACTACCTGTGACGTCCCCTACTCATATACGGTACACTCACCGTATACAAACAGGAGTTCATCCCCCATACCAGCTCCATGCTAATATAGGGCCCTCCACGTATCACTGCAACCTTGAAGAGTTCCAGTGGGAAGAATGAAGGGGTCCTTTACCCTGTCTCCCTCAGGGCCTACCTAGCTGCGGAAGCGTAAACATACATGTTAGTAGTACATACATCAACATCATATGACCATCCCGAAGGATGGTCCTCCACATATCTGCATAGACAAAGACGAAGACATCACATAGGGAATCCTACCCAAGGCTCGGACTCAAAGGGATGACTCCACGGCTTGGGTCTCCGTGAGTTCATTGCGCATGTAATTCATGGCAATGGATTTGGCTGGCATAAGAACATGGCATTGGGTTGTCCACCCATCCATCCTCCCTGCACACACTTTGCAGTAGTAGGCTGAAAAGTGTTGGGACTCGACAGTAGCAGCGGATGCATAGCCAAAAGGGCTATTCCCGGGTTTCATCTCCCCAGTTACGATGGGGCGGGGTAGGGATCACTCCCTCGAGATCTACATGCCGACTCAAGGTGACTAGAGGGCCACGCCTGTGATTCGAATTTTGAACTCAATGGAAGGTCATATCCACCACCTCACGAGTGTCGAGCCCATGCCTTGCCCACACGCGGGGCAAGCCATTGGACCTAGTCACAATGATCCCGTAGCACTAACACACCATAGAGATCGCTCAAGAGTCGAACACGAACCTCCTTATAAGCCCGGGCCTCGCCCCTTCACCCACAACTGGTGTGGCTCTTGTGCACAGCCGCGGATCTATGGTGTGCTAGAGAGGCTAATCTAGGAGCATCTACTACCAAGCTTGAAGTCTCTACCCCCTTCCCAATACAAGGAGTTCACAGAGATACATCATCCATATACATCCGCGTAAGAACTAAAGAACATAGATCTAATCTATATCATAGAGTTAGGTTCTTTAGTTAGAGTCTGTATCTACTCATCTAGAGATCTAGATAGTTGCTAAAGGCGATTTAATAGGCTAAACCCACCGATACAATGACCGGAAAACTAAGTTTAGACCATTAAATCGACTACATACCCCGATCCATGAGTTGCTCCTCCTCGACTGAGTTTCGACCATCCATCCTACCTCAATCGCCTTTCAATCAAGGGAAACTAATGGTGCCATTCTCTCGAGATGCAGTCCGGGAGGCTGTTTTGACTTCTAGAGCAGGCCAAAACGAGCTCTAAAACCCTAGGAACTTAAAAATGGGCAAGTTAGGGTTCTTCTACTTAAATAGGCAAGGGTTGGGGCTTAGGGTTTCCAATTATCCCTTTAGGCATGTGGGATAATTGGAAATGGGCCCACTTGCCTTTTTAATGGCTAGGTGGCCAAATGTGCCTACATGGAAATGTGTGCACCTAAATGTGCCCACATGGAAATGTGTGCACCTTAATAAATGTGCATGTGCACATTAATAAGAAATGCACATACCTAGCAAGTTGCCCCTAGGGCTACTCACCGGCTACACGCTTCTGCCATTGCCATCGCTGGTTTGAGGGAGGCGGTATGCGCGTGATTTCCAGACAAGATAAAGATATCAGCCGGACCGTATATCTTTGCTGAACGCTACATTCTCCCCTACCTTGAAAT
This sequence comes from Isoetes taiwanensis, assembly GCA_021234155.1. NCBI lineage: Eukaryota > Viridiplantae > Streptophyta > Lycopodiopsida > Isoetales > Isoetaceae > Isoetes > Isoetes taiwanensis. The sequence continues at coordinate 12,497,844 of JAJEKV010000016.1, read as the reverse complement.
GATGTCATCAGCAAAGATCGTGGGTCTCCCCACCTTGAATCTTCCTAACCCGCAATCAACCCATGCATACGATATACTACTATTATACTTACACATTTATTAAGATTACCTTAAGGTAATATTTTTTAAATTATTATTACCCTCACATTATCAAATAACTTGTCAATTCAGAATCTTCTATTAAAACAAGGTACTTATTAGTCCTCGTTATTATAACATTTAGTTTATCACAATTTAACACTTTCATATACAATTATTATTTAAGGTACTCTTCATTCCTTGCAACACATTCCAACAAAATTTGTGTTGCAAGTCCTCGCACCTTAAAATCCTGCATTAATTTTACAATATCTATAATTACATACTTACTATCTTAATTATTAGAATTACTCTAAGGTAATGTTTAAGACATTACTGTACTATTTCATTACCCAATTAACTTATCACTTCATAACTTAATCTACGCAAGGTAATTATTAACCTTACTTAACACAACATTTAAGTTTATCAAAGTTTATCAATTTCATACAAAATTTACACTTCTAAGGTACTCTTCATCCCTTGCAACACATTATAACAAAATTTGTGTTGCAAGTCTTCGTAGCTCGACCTCCTTGCCCTCCTCCTGAGCTCTATTGGCTGCTTGGTAGACCCTCACGTTATTACCATTTTAATTATTAATAAAATTTTGGTTATATGGTGACCACCCCACCTATCTACATGGATGCATGGCTAATCTCCCGGCGTAGGAAGAGGGTGAATCTTCCATTATGGCCGTGGAGACAGCGCCTATATGCCTATATGCCGCTCACGCCTACACCTCTAGTTGCCCAGCATGGAGGATATCCTTCCCGGGGCGTGAAGGATAGCTTCCTCCTATCAAAGCATATATGGGGCTAAAGGTGCCTTTCCTATCAATGCATTCCTGAATGACCTCCTTTCTCTCGAGGTCGTCTACTTCCGTGGACAGAAGTAGACTTTCTAATCTACCTTCCACTTTCGTCCAAAGGAAACGCGGTCATGCCTACATTGACATTACACCGCCCTAGAGATCATCATGGTGGTCTCACCATCGGTAACAACGCATGCAACCCCTACCTAGCATAGGTTGCATGTGGATTAATCTTAACTATACAAGCATTTAATCTACACACAAAATCGACATGCCCGAGCGATTTTTGCTGGCTCCTTTAATGCATGTGATTAACATAATTACCCTACGGTAATATTTATGAATTAACATTATCATAGTATCTATACATTACTTCCGATAGTACAATTATATTTACTCTAAGCTTTGCAATATTTAACGACTTTTAGATCGCGATTATTTGAACAATAACCCCTGATTTAGACCTATTGTTACATAGACAAGGTTTTTAATTATCATACACAAGAATTAGATGTGCTTATTCTCTTCCTTGGGTTCCGCATTACCCTTGGAAGTATATCCCTAAGATGCACTTAAGTATATTTGAATTCTATTCTCTATCTATTTTTATAAGGACCCCAAGGTCATATGGCTATCCTTGAAGGAATTGCATCCTTTGGGAAGGATTAATTAACATGCTACCTCACATTATCGTTATTATTTAACTTATTTCCATTATGATACATATACGCATGGTAATTCCATGCAATTATTAGGATCTATATTTAACTTATTTATAAGACACATTAAAGCTTATAATGCATGCGTCATATTACCTAGGCTAGAATGCATCCACCCATTGAGCCGGGCCGAGTAATTTGAGATGACTTGGTCGCTGCATTGCTCCCATATTTTTTTTGCTCCACTTCATTGGTGTAGATAGCTACTGCGGCGTCGGCCTCGCACGCTGAAGACCTCCCCCGAGCTATCTATCTATCTATCTTGGCTCTATTCGCCTTCGCCATTGCGGAGTGAACTCTATTTGTTCATGCATGCAAAGGCAACCAACCAACCTGGGGAGCCGTCAATTCAACCTTTAGATCTGGCACCTCTCAACACTCTGAGGGCGCAGATAGACATCCACGATCCGTGCCCGCGAGTACGAGTACCACGACTCCACATCAGAACACCTATGTTGCGATTGAGCAGATTATGAAGAGGAAGAGGAGGGAGAACCCAAGTTGGGAAATGAGGGAGGCGGGAAGGATGGAGAGGCGATAGCACGACAAGAAGAAGTATTAAGGCGAGACTTGAACCGCTTTGTTGGTATCCGACCGACCCCGGCCATCATCAATGGTGAGGAGTACATATTCGCCAACGACATCCTCAACCTTCCCTATTGTCAAGAAGAAGGTCTCAGGACCGATGAGCTCCTAAGCCTAATTGCAAAAGAACAGGGCAGCGACTTCATCGACTATGATTACCAAGAAATTCCAAGGGAGGTAGCCGAGCGACACTCCTACGCCGGGGCAACTATGTCAGACATTCAAGCTTACCAACAAATAAGGCAGATGTATCAGCAGCAGCAACCCGTCATTCCAGAAGAGGAATTCCAGGCGATCCAAAGCAGGTTGTACAAGCCGGGAAGAGGCCCAAGCTCAAGCCGACCAGTCGCGCTCCCAGAGTATGCTGGGCTTCTAGCAAAGATCAACTTGAGAACGCAAACCACGATGTGGAGAGATCACGAAGATCTAATGGCATTAGATGTGTTCCTACGGGCGGCTTCGAGGAAAGGTACGGGGAACCGCGGCCGGAGGTGGATAAATCACTGTGTACTATCTTCCGGTCCCCCAGCCAAGGGCGATGGTAGTTTTTCACAAGGAGTTCAGCCCAAGAGGAGAGGAATCCGTGGCGCTCCTCATAGCACTCTCAGGCTTTGGACAACATGCCAAGATAGATTATGGAGTAGACCATGTCATCCTCTTCAAGAGATCCGTAGCACTTCATGCTCTCGACTTCGCAAGGGGCCACCTCAGGGATGCACACTTACCAAGAGGTGGCAACGGCACTGAACTCCCTAACCACGGATGGCAAGAGCATTGGAAGGAGGATCAGCGGCAAGAATCCCGCCAACGCGTCGGCAAGGGCATACGATTGAAGAATGTGAAGAACTTCTTCAAGTCCATGAGGGGACACCGTTGATGGAACCTTGTTTTGTTAACTAATTAAAGTATATTGAAAACCTCTCTTCAATTATGATCATTTAATTCATGATATGTACTTCTATATATATATTAACTAATTAATGTCTTACTATGATCTTGACTTGTAAGTGGAATTTTCACATAATTTCACATACCTAACAACAATTCAATTGTCAGCAAGAATGATTAGTGTGTAACTTAAATAACAAGTATTGATGATTAATCCTTGCAGCAAGGAACACCGGCCAGGTTCTCAAGACCAAGGCCGACATCACCGGTGGGTACCTAGAAACCTATTCGGACGTGATCAAGATGACATCAACGAGGAAATGACACCGGAAGCAATCAACGCAAGGCTCGTCCAGATGAGGAATCAGATGCATCAGCTGATCCACTGGGCAACCCCATTGATGAATGCCCAAGAATATGCACCTGCTCCACCTCCACCTCCCCCACTACCTCAGCAAGGCATCGAGGAAGGTCCACACACCGTAAGGGCAAGACAATCAGGGAAATGTCGAGATGCGGGGAGGAGGAAAAGGAGAAATGTAAGGACTCCAACACCACCTAGCTCCAGTTCATCGACACTTGAGCATTACCAAGACAGTTTCTAGCTCGAGAAAGTGAGTCCGATACTTCATGTAAGAGCTGTGGCAAGGGAAGGCGGATGACTACCTGCGGACGCCCCTACTCATATACGGTACACTCACCGTATACAAACAGGAGTTCATCCCCCATACCAGCTCCATGCTAATATAGGGCCCTCCACGTATCACCGCAACCTTGAAGAGTTCCAGTGGGAAGAATGAAGGGGTCCTTTACCCTATCTCCCTCGTGGCCTACCTAGTCAAGCGAAGCGTAAACATACATGTTAGTAGTACATACATCAACATCATATGACCATCCCGGCGATGGTCCTCCACATATCTGCATAGACAAAGATCAAAGACATCACATAGGGAATCCTACCCAAGGCTCGACTCAAAGGGATGACCGACGGCTTGGGTCTCCGTGAGTTCATTGCGCATGCAATTCATGGCAATGGATTTGGTCGGGCATAAGAACATGGCATTGGGTTGTCCACTCCATCCGCCCCTCCCAGGCACACTTTGCGAGTAGGTCAAAAGTGTTGGGACTCGATCAGAGCCCCCCGGATGCATAGCCAAAAGGGCTATTCCCGGGTTTCATCTCCCGCCCGATGGGGCGTGTAGGATCACTCCCTCCAGAGATCTACATGCTGACTCAAGGTGACTAGAGGGCCACTGCCCGTATTCGACTTGAACTCAATGGAAGGTCATATCCACCACCTCACGAGTGTCGAGCCCATGCCTTGCCCACACGCAGTGGCAAGCCATTGGACCTAGTCACAATGATCCCCGGTAGCACTAACACACCATAGGGATCGTTCAAGAGTCGAACACCTAACCTCCTTATAAGCCGGGGCCGCCCCTTCACCCACAAACCGTGTGTGGCTCTTGTGCACAGTGCCTAATCTATGGTGTGCTAGAGAGGCTAATCTAGGAGCATCTACTACCAAGCTTGAAGTCTCTACCCCTTCCCAATACAAGGAGTTCACAGAGATACATCATCCATATATTATCACGTAAGAACTAAAGAACATAGATCTAATCTATATCATAGAGTTAGGTTCTTTAGTTAGAGTCTGGTATCTACTCATCTAGAGATCTAGATAGTTGCTAAAGGCGATTTAATAGGCTAAACCTACTGATACAATGACTGGAAAACGGTTTAGACCATTAAATCGACTACATACCTGATCCATGAGTTGCTCCTCCTGACCTGAGTTCGACCATCCTACTGAACTGCTCGAATCAAGGGAAACTAATGGTGCCATTCTCTCAGACGGAGTCTGGGAGGCGGTTTTTGACTCCTAGAGCAGCCAAAACAGAGCTCTAAAACCCTAGGAACGAAAATGGGCAAGTTAGGGTTCTTCTACTTAAATAGGCAAGGGTTGGGGCTTAGGGTTTCCAATTATCCCTTTAGGCATGTGGGATAATTGGAAATGGGCCCACTTGCCTTTAATGGCTAGGTGGCCAAATGTGCCTACATGGAAATGTGTGCACCTAAATGTGCCCACATGGAAATGTGTGCACCTTAATAAATGTGCATGTGCACATTAATAAGAAATGCACATACCTAGCAAGTTGCCCCCTAGGGCTACTCACCTGGCTACACGCCGGGCGCATTACGCCGCTTGAGGAGGCGGTACGCGTGATTTCCAGACAATGACAAGATAATGCCCGGGACCGTGATATCGTGGCCGGAACGCCACATTCTCCCCACCTTGAAATGATGTCGTCCGCAAAGATCGTGGGTCTTCCCACCTTGGAATCTTCCTAACCTGCAATCAACCTGATGCATACGATATACTACTATTATACTTACACATTTATTAAGATTACCTTAAGGTAATATTTTTAAATTATTATTACGCCCTCACATTATCAAATAACTTGTCAATTCGTAACTTCTATTAAAACAAGGTACTTATTAGTCCTCGTTATTATAACATTTAGTTTATCACAATTTAACACTTTCATATACAATTATTATTTAAGGTACTCTTCATTCCTTGCAACACATTCCAACAAAATTTGTGTTGCAAGTCCTCGCACCTTAAAATCCTGCATTAATTTTACAATATCTATAATTACATACTTACTATCTTAATTATTAGAATTACTCTAAGGTAATGTTTAAGACATTACTGTACTATTTCATTACCCAATTAACTTATCACTTCATAACTTAATCTACGCAAGGTAATTATTAACCTTACTTAACACAACATTTAAGTTTATCAAAGTTTATCAATTTCATACAAAATTTACACTTCTAAGGTACTCTTCATCCCTTGCAACACATTATAACAAAATTTGTGTTGCAAGTCTTCGTAGCTCGACCTCCTTGCCCTCCGGAGCGCTCTATTGGCCTGCAGGCCGACCTACGTTATTACCATTTTAATTATTAATAAAATTTTGGTTATATGGTGACCACCCCACCTATCTACATGGATGCATGGCTAATCTCCTACAGGGAAGAGGGTGAATCTTCCATTATGGCCGTGGAGACAAATACCTATATGCCTATATGCCGCCATGCCTACACCTCTAGTTGCCTGGGGCAGGAGGATATCCTTCCCCGTGGGAAGGATAGCTTCCTCCTATCAAAGCATATATGGGGCTAAAGGTGCCTTTCCTATCAATGCATTCCTGAATGACCTCCTTTCTCGAGGTCGCCTACTTCGTGGGACGTAAGTAGACTTTCTAATCTACCTTCCACTGCCCAAAGCGAAAGCGCTGGCCATGCCTACATTGACATTACACCATGCCCTAGAGATCACCGTAGTGGTCTCATCATCGGTAAATAACGCATGCAACCCCTACCTAGCATAGGTTGCATGCGTAGATTAATCTTAACTATACAAGCATTTAATCTACACACAAAAACGACATGCCCGAGCCGATTTTTTTGCCGGCTCTTTTAATGCATGTGATTAACATAATTACCCTACGGTAATATTTATGAATTAACATTATCATAGTATCTGATACATTACTCCGATAGTACAATTATATTTACTCTAAGCTTTGCAATATTTAACGACTTTTAGATCGCGATTATTTGAACAATAACCCCGATTTAGACCTATTGTTACATAGACAAGGTTTTAATTATCATACACAAGAATTAGATGTGCTTATTCTCTTCCTTGGGTTCCGTGATTACCCTTGGAAGTATATCCCTAAGATGCACTTAAGTATATTTGAATTCTATTCTCTATCTATTTTTATAAGGACCCCAAGGTCATATGGCTATCCTTGAAGGAATTGCATCCTTGCGAAGGATTAATTAACATGCTACCTCACATTATCGTTGTTATTTAACTTATTTCCGTATGATACATATAATGCATGAATTCCATGCAATTATTAGGATCTATATTTAACTTATTTATAAGACACATTAAAGCTTATAATGCATGCGCATTTTACCTAGGCTAGAATGCATCCACCCATTGAGCCTAAGGCCGAGTAATTTGGAGATGACTTGGTCGCTTGCATTGCTCCCATATTTTTTGCTCCACTTCATTGGTGTAGATAGCTACCGCTCGGGCCTCGACGCTTGAAGACCTCCCAGCTATCTATCTATCTATCTTGGCGCTCTATTCGCTTCGCCATTGCAGAGTGAACTCTATTCTACTGGTCAATCAATTCGATGCAAGTACGCTCAATCATAAGATTGAGCCCTCCCACTTTCTTCAAAAAAGAAAATGGTCCTCAAGACCCTTCAATGACGTTGTACACAACATCATATCTATTCTCTCCCTTAAGAGGTTATATGCTTCTTACTTAGCACATTAATTTACTAGCCTTAGCTAACATATATAACCATCTAAGATGGATACACATATTATGTTATTATTTATTTCAATATAGCTATGGGTTACCTACTTAGTTAGAACGATTCTAAACCACAAGGTTTTGTCATCATGACAATTCCTTTTGTCTCAAAAGACTATTTGATTACTATAATTTTATTTTAGATGTACCTTACATGTATTATTCTTTTATATTCTAGAGATTCTCCCTTTCTTAGTTATTTAGCTCTTGAAATATTCCTACCAATCTAATTGATGTCATCGTAAACAAGTTGGCCTGACTTGTTAGATTACTTCTTTCTTTCTGTTGATTATTCTTTGGAGGTACTAGATTTATACATGGTTAACAATTATCCTAGTAATGATTCCTTCTTAGCGAGGAGATCAATCTCACCAAGTGGTTTCAATACGCTGGATGTCTTATAACAATCGTATAATTATAGTTACTCCTATGCATTTCCTTCCCAATCCTTGACGCTTAGCTCAATATTGGGGCAATCCTTTTAGCCGTAATATCCGAAATGCCTTCTAATCCCAATATGGATGTTACCGTCCATACATTAACCTACTAGGCCCCATGGCCTTAGATGCTTGAGCTTGCTAGAAGCTCATCCACTCGCTGCCCGCTTGAAGTAGCAAGGTAACGTTCTTCCGAAGTCGCCGATACTTCAGCCTCCTTGACGGTGGCTCCTCTTTGATGTAGAGGTTGACTTTGTTCGTTAGAAGCCTCGCATTGCTTGATGGTGTAGTTGATCACTTGAAATCTTCCATGCCGCTTTTCAAAAGCCCGAAGGTGGCGCCGCTGAAAAAGATCTTTCATCTTGAACTTTTTTGTCTTGGCAAAATAAAAGACGACTACGCCGATGTCTTCGACTCCATCGATGTCTCATATGTCGAGTCCTCTTGTCGCTATCTGTTGATTGCTTCACCCCTCGCAAACTTGCATGACATCTCTTTCTTTGATCTGTTACGCTATGGGAGGGAAGGAATAACAAGGAACTATACATGCAAAACATATAGCTTACATAGTTACAATTACTACTAGAGCTATTAGGTCTCCCTTGTGCCTCCCTTCAAGTTGCACACCTACTCCTTGGCAATGTCATCATGTGTTCCTCCCGCCAAGAATGGTGTTGATGATCTATATCCTTCTATTTGTACGCAGCATACCCCGGTAACTTGTTGATATGCTTGGGCCCTCCGATGTTTGTCGGCTATGGCACAACACGCTTTGCATCACATTCCAACTAAAGGTGTGCTTGTCGTTGATGCTTCGACATTTCACCGCTTCGATCCTCGTTCTCGGGCGGTAATTGTTCTTCCTTCATGATACTTGAGCTATTTGAGGCGCCTCTTGAGGTCGTCGCTTATTCCTTTGGCTATACTCCTCCGGAGTTGTTCTCTTCTGCAGCTTGTTCTTTGAATCGCCCATCCTTGTTCACCAAGTTGCATGCAAGTCCGTACCCAAGTCATCGACTCGCCTCACCTAGTTGCTTCTCCATCGAAGCTTCCAAACTTCCTTGTTTGATCCCCCGATCACATGGCTTGATTGTCACGCTCCACAGTAGGCTTATGCCGCTTCTTGTCTTGAGGTACCTTCCGTGACTTTGATTGTGCTCGCCGGTTTTGATCCTCCCCGCTGCCTCTAGGGGCTCGTGGAAGAAGTCGGTTGCTAGCACTTCTCCAAATTTTCAGTTCTTGACCTTTGTCTCTCTATGCATGTCGGCCTCTCGGCAAGTAAAGCTTCATGGCTCTTCTCCTCTGCCGGGCGATGTTGTTTCTGGGATGATGGATCCTTATATCTCACAAGCAGCTTGACCCTTGAGTTGAAGAAGTACCGCCTTTAGATATGCTCTTGTCGCTGAATAGCCCGGCTATTATCTTGAACTCTTTTTTGCGAAGGTGCTTTAGTTGCTATCCTTGTCGCTAAGGTGTCGAATGCTTCTACCTTTGGCTTGACGCTACACATGTCGGAGATATGATCGGGCTTCTTCTCTTCTAATTACATCGGTAGGAGTACCGACGCCATCACCTAGTTGTTGAAGGCATATCTCCTCGTCGCGGTGCCTTTTGTAAGTGCATCTCCATCTAATCCACGCGGTCATAGCGCATTCCCTATATTACCACAAGGTGGAATTATGGTCGCCGAGATGTTGTCTTCTTTAGTTGGCTCGTTGATGCCGGGCGCTCCTCCTTCTATTGTTGAGGCCACTGCGTGTCATAAGTTCGTCAAGTGTTGCTGCCACAAGATGTAGTGTTGCGGCCCCGACGATGTCCCGTGCAACAAATATGATGATCTTGACATGACCGTATTATCTTTATTCGACATTGGGTGGACGAAGTTGTCTTCTACTTCAGGCCACTTCCTAAGTGTTTGGAGTCGGCGGTTTGCTTGGCCTCCGGTCAAGCTTCCCCTCGCACTTGCTCTTCCATTTTGATCTTGGGCTATAGTTGTGCTTCTATGCTTCCTCTTTGGTAGTCAAGTGAAGGAGCTTCCTGATCTAAGCACTTAAACCGTAAAACATGACTCTAAACTCATGTTTCTCCATCAGATCCGTGGAGCACCCGAGATATACAATAGACATATACGCATTTACATTGGGATTTTAATTCATCGACTTTTTCAAAACAACTACTTAAGATCTACTTAATTGTTTATACTCCTTTAGGGTTTCCCTCCTCCTATCGATTTGACCCTTTGGTTTTGCTGCATCTTCTTTGTTCCGTTGACTCCGTGATTCCTTTGAGATGCCGCTACTATTGTTGAGCTTCATGTCTGATCCGAAGCTCGCCACGCCAGCCATGGGCGAAGAGTGTTCGCTGATGTGATCCCTTGAGAAAGATGCTCCTCCTTAATGTGTATATTCGCCGTGGAGGAATGCGCGGTGACCGCCAACGCCCCTACATGCAAAGTGTCATTGCGGGGTTGCCGATGTCTTGTGCCATTGGTCGCTTGAGTAGGATCACCTAGCTGCTTGCGGTTGGGCATTCTTGGATGTCTTCAAGCTCAGAGATCATGGTCGGTAGGCGTGCATTGGCATTCCTCCTGTGTTGAATTTCGAAAGTCGAAAGCTCTGTTTTTGGGCTTTGCTTCATTCCGGGGTGCCTCTCCGCGGCTCGAAGTGTGGTCATCTCTATTGTCCCTACCATGGCTCCTTCTGGTCGCCTTTGCATGATTTGTATCTGGCTGGCAGGTCGCCTCCTCCGCCCTTTGGGTCCTATCCATTCGAATCTCGCACTCCTTGGTGACGTAGTAAGGTCGCCCTTCCTTTGGTTTCTAGGTGTTTTTGGGTCCCGAATTCTTTGTTAAGAGCGAATATTCTCCTTCTTGATCTTGCCCCCAATGCTGATATAGGCCTTCAAGTTGGAGATGTTCCCCGATATGCGCCTCCTCCCCTCGTGGTCTCCTCGCTGGTGCAAGGGAGCTAGAAGCTCATCTTGGTCAGCCTTACTAGGTGCTTTGTGGTTGCCTAGCTTGGTTACTCCTTTCGTTGACGTTGCATGACATTCGCTTGAGCTGGGGGCTGCAATGTCGTGGTTGTCTTCCCTCCGCTTTTATATCGCCCCTGTGTTGCCATGACTTCTCCCCTCGACGTAAGATTATGCCTTCCTCGACCCTAGCTCGTGATGCTAACGCCGCATCGATGTCTAACGTGTTCCTGCACCTGTATTTTGCTGCCTTGCATTCTTCCATTTGAAACTCGTGGGCGCCGAAAGTTGGTGAAGGCGCCGAGATCCTCTTCCCCGATGTGACCTCGCCGTAGCCGGGAGGTTGACACCTAGAAAATTCTTGATGCCGCTTGGTTACCAATTATTCTTCCCATTTGATGAAGATTGATGATAGGCCGGTGGTGTCCTCCGCTCTACTCGCTTGTCTGCTGAGGTGTTTGTCGTTGTGCTTCCCTCTCTTGGGTCCGCTTTTCGGTCTCCTCTCCTTATCCTGCTCCTCAGACATCGGCCGGGACCTTGATGTCTTCAAGGAGTTGCTCCTCAGCTCTTCCCTCTCAGGCTCGCCCCGTACTTCAAAGCAACGCCAGATTTCCTAGAGTCTAAGGTCTACTTGAAGGGCTCTCCTACAACATTCGGGCTCTATAAGCAAGCAAGGTGGCTCGAAAAGAAAGATTACTGAGACATATCTATAATCTACAAGTCTATGGATATTAGGACGTGTGGTATGGCATGAAATGAGGGTTGTTTTGCAAAACCTCCATGATGTTTGAGGCATACCCTAAGGTCCTAACAAAGTTGGTTTGGGGAGTCCAATCTCTACACATGGAGCGGCTTTGGGCTGTTCTAGACTCTAGCTTCTTTCTAGGTATCCCGGCAATAGGGAGGTCAATGTGGCGGCTATATAAGTCAAACTCTATTAGAAGGACACAGATTAGGTCAAGGTTTATGCCTTTGGCATGAGCAGAGGTGATGTACCGACAGTTGGACTTGGGTTGCTATGCTGAGGTCTAGATGACTATAACAAAGGGGAGTTCTTGGGCACTTCTATCTAGGGAGTAAGGTATCAGCTTCGAGCTGAGAGCAATACTTATGAGCTACTAATGGGGTAGGCTTCTATCTACAAACAAACTACAGTTTGGAAAAACAATTCAAGGGTTTGGGCAATTTTGGTCAATTTGGGCTAGGGTTTGACATTTCTAGCCTAATTTGAGGTCATAAATGGATTCTAGGCTATCTAATGGTCCTATTGCAACAATTTTCAGACGATTTGGAGCTCAGAGCTCAAGTTGGAGGTTCAAAGTTTGGAGGTCTCATTAGTTGCGCCCCGCTCAAAAACTAAAGTTTAGTTCTTTGACCAGTGCGAGCTGGAGACATTGGCTGTAAATTGCTAAACGTGTCCAATTTGGGTGATCTAAGGGTCAAATCATGCTAGTCTCATCGAGTTAGGCAGAATGGACCCCTTACTTGGTCAATTTGGAGGTGTTTTGGTCTAGTTTGGACATGGTCTAGGTATGAAGGTCTCACAAAGCTGCGCCTCGCTCAAAAACTAAACTTTAGTTTCTTGACAAGGCGCGAGTAATGTGAGACATCACACTTTTGGTCTGAGAGTATCCTATTTTACTAAAATAAAACTACTACTTGCTAACTCGTCCTAATTAAGCAAGATTTGACACATAAACTACTCAAAATTATCATGTATTAACAAAATTATTGATTATTTACAACATATCTACTGGGGATCTCCCTTAATTAAACTAGCTAATTACATGCCTTCCCTCATGAGGGTTACTCGCTTCGCATGAACAGCGCAGGCTGTTGAGTCTTCAAAATGTTGGACCAGCCTTCGCTCACGCTTTTTGAGCCTTGGCCTCCCGCTCTGGCTCGCCCTCTCCTCTTCTTGTTTCCTTCGCCCTCCTTGGCCTCCCGGCTGTTTCGCCTTTGTCGAGAAAGTCGAAACTGTCTGTTTGGTGCGATCATGTCGACGGAGTCCTGTGTCTATCGAGATGCTGTCTCTATCTAGCTTAAGGGCCTTGGTTCTAAATCTAAGGCTTAGCCATTAATATTATCTAACATTATTAAAGCTTAAATCTAATTAAGAATTATAATTCAAACGCAAACGATGCCCGCCCTCAGTGGTTGGCACGGGGGGGTTTGGGGGAGTTCACAGAGATACATCATCCATATACATCACGTAAGAACTAAAGAACATAGATCTAATCTATATCATAGAGTTAGGTTCTTTAGTTAGAGTCTGGTATCTACTCATCTAGAGATCTAGATAGTTGCTAAAAAAGGCGATTTAATAGGCTAAACCCACTCGATACAATGACCGGAAAACGGTTTAGACCATTAAATCGACTACATACCGGATCCATGAGTTGCTCCTCCTCGACTGAAGTTCGACCATCCCTCTTGAATCGCTTTCGAATCAAGGGAAACTAATGGTGCCATTCTCTCGCATGCAGTCCGGGAGGCGGTTTTGACTCCTAGAGCAGCCAAAAAAACAGAGCTCTAAAACCCTAGGAACCAAAAATGGGCAAGTTAGGGTTCTTCTACTTAAATAGGCAAGGGTTGGGGCTTAGGGTTTCCAATTATCCCTTTAGGCATGTGGGATAATGGAAATGGGCCCACTTGCCTTTAATGGCTAGGTGGCCAAATGTGCCTACATGGAAATGTGTGCACCTAAATGTGCCCACATGGAAATGTGTGCACCTTAATAAATGTGCATGTGCACATTAATAAGAAATGCACATACCTAGCAAGTTGCCCCCTAGGGCTACTCACCTGCTACACGCCGGGCGCACACGCCGGTTGGAGTGGCGGTATCGCTGTGGACGACAAGATAAAGATAATGCCCCGGGACCGTGATATCGTCTTTGGAACGTCACACTACCAAAAGAAAGTTGACAGTGCTATGAGCAATGTGTGGAAGACTAGGAAATTGGGTCAGTTCTCAGGGAAGGACAGGTCAGGTATGGAGGCAGAAGCCTGGCTTGACGAAATGGAGGAGTTTGGCAACTCTTATGGCATGAAGGACAAAGATATAGGGAAGGTTGCTATAGCAAACTTGATAGGAGCAGCTAGAATCTGGTGGAAAGGCTACGCAAAGTCCAACAAGCTCAAAAGGAATAGTTGCAGATTCAAGACCTTCAGCAAGGCCTTTCGCAGACATTATGTGCCTAGGTCACATACTAGCAAAAGTGCATCCAAAGAATTCTACGATTGAACCGGGTACCTTTGTCAAAGCAAAGTACACAGAGGAATTCATGCGACTTAGGCTCCATGTTCCCGGAGTTTCGGAAAGGCAAGCTTGAAACTTACATTGAGGGATTGAACAACAATATCAAAAGGCTAGTCCGAGCAATCAATCCAAAGTCGCGGGCGGCCCGAGGATAAAGCCATAAGTTTGGAAGAAGCTCCAAAGAACGCCAGGGGAGAAACAAATGACCTTCAAAGGAAAGTCCACGGGCAGTACCAAGGGCGCATGCACCAGTAAGCAATCGCCAGCCTACGCCATCGAGGCCAGCAGCAAGGAAAGAGCCTGTGGTAAGAACTTTGGGGACCGTAAAGCTGCAGAATGCATCGGGGGCAACGTGCTAAAGCCGCATTCTAGACAACCCGACGAAAAGAGAAGAGACAGGAGTGTATTGAGAAGAAGCTATGTTTCAGGTGCTTCCAGCCGTGGGCAATCAACACATGATTGCCCATTCGCCATGCGGCAGCTTTGGCGAGCTTGGGGATTGGGATTCACCAACGTATGGCGATGAAGACGGCGACCAGCATGAGGCCCGTGACTTCATAGATGGTGAGTGCCATATATGTGCAAACATTGAGTCAGGTGATATTGAAAATCAGTCGACAGTCATTGCGGCTGATGGGATCATATATAGTAATCCATATGTAGTCCTCATAGATACAGGTAGCTCTCACAACTTTGCCTCTCCTAGGCTGCCCTAATGAAGAACAAGGTATTGAAGTCTAAGCCAAGGCCAGTTGCTATGGCAAACGGCGCCATTCGGCACACTAAGGGGAGGAGGATCACATTCACATAGACCTTAGTGGAAGTAAGTGGCCGATGGGGGCAGAGGTCATGGAAATTGGAAGGTATGACCTTATAGTAGGAATCGAGTTCCTAAAGCCAGCCAAAGCCATGATCGACTGTGACCGCAATGAAGTCGCCATGACAGCACCGGACGGCACCAAATTCATATTGAGAGGTAAGAAGGCAGCTTCTTCTATGCAGTGTATTTCTTTGAAGCAGCTAAGGAAAAGTATAGAAAGAAATAAAGTGGATTATATTTTGAGGTTAGAGGCAATTGAGCCCAATAAGCAGAATGAAAGCGACCAAAAGGGAAATCAGTTGCCCAAGCCAAGGCTTATTTCAGAGTTTAAGGATGTATTCCCGGATGAAATCCAGCAACTACCACCTTATAGGGGTGTGGAATGCGAGATCACATTAGCTCCAGATGCAAAGCCTACCAGTAAGGCGCCATATAGAATGAGCACACTGGAGTTGACAGAGCTTAAGAAGCAACTCCAGGAATTGCTTGAGCTTGGCTTTATTAGAGCAAGTGTGTCCCCTTTTGGAGCACCTATACTCTTCGTGAAGAAGAAAGATGGGAGCTTAAGAATGTGCATAGACTATCGCCAGCTCAATAAGCAGACGATAAAGAATAAGTATGCATTGCCAAGGGCAGATGATTTAATGGACCAGCTCCAAGGAGCAAAGGTATTCTCTAAAATTGATTTGAGGTCAGGGTACCACCAAATAAGAATAAAAGAAGAGGATATCCATAAGACCGCCTTTAGAACGCGGTATGATCACTTTGAGTTTACAGTAATGCCCTTTGGATTGTCGAATGCTCCAGCAACTTTCATGCGGCTCATGAACGACGTCTTCAGGGATTTCCTAGATGAGTTTGTCATTGTCTTCTTCGACGACATTCTAGTCTACAGCAAGTCCATTGAAGATCATGGTCAGCATTTGAGAAGAGTGTTGGAAAAGTTGAGGCGGCATCGCTTGTATGGAAAGCTCTCCAAATGCCACTTTGCTACCGAAAGAGTGGAGTACTTGGGCCATGTCATATCGGCGGAAGGGATCTCCACCGACCCCCAAAAGATTGAGGCAGAGTAGATTGGCCAGCCCAAAGAATGTGGGGAGGTAAGAAGCTTTCTAGGTCCGGCAGGTTATTATTACAGAAGTTCGTGAAGGACTTCGCCAAGTGGGCCCCCTTTGAGGACCTCACTAAGAGTGTTAAGGTGAAAGATTGGAGAACACATTGGCTAGAAAATGTTCAAGCTTCATTTGAGAAGCTTAAGGAAGCCTTAACAACACACGATTGCTAGTTCTGCCGATCCGTGCAAGGACAAGATAGTAGCAACAGATGCAAGTAAGATAGCGGCAGGTGGAGTTCTTATGCAAGAAGGAAGAGTAGTGGCCTATGATTCCAAGAAGTTGAACGACACCGAAAGCAAAATACTATCCAACCCATGATCGAACTTCTAGCTATTGTCGAGCTCTTCAGATTTGCGGCATTATTTGCTTGGAAGGAAGTTTCGCCAGATATCGATCACCGTGAGCCTCCAATACATCTTTACCCAACCGCTCCTCAATCTAAGGCAAAGGAGGTGGATGGAATTCCTAGAAGAGTATGATTTTGAGATTGTTTATAAGCCGTAAGTTGAATGTGGTTCTTGATGCTCTTTCTAGAAGACCCTTTGAGACGAGAACACATTGTAATCACGATTTCCACTCTTTCGAAAGTGAGTTTGGTAAGAAGATCGAGGAGACCCCGCAATCGGATGGAGATTTCAAGGAGGTATGGGAAAGTCTCTCGTGGAGGCTAGAAACGATAAGAAAACGAAGCCTTCAAGCATTATAAGAAGGAAGGCAACTTGTTGTATCATAAGCATAAGTTGTGTGTGCCCGAATCGTCCGTATAAGGAAGCTAATTCTTCATGACACACAACAGCCCAATAGCAGGGGCATGCAGGTTTTTTATGAAGACCTACTTCAAGATTCGAAGTAGCTACTTCTGGCCGGGAATGAAGAAGCAGATAGCAAGATATATCCGAGAATGCCAGTTGTGCCAGCAGACCAAAGCAGAGCAGCTTCGGATTCCAGGTGCCTTAGAGCCATTGGGAGTGCCAAATGCTAAGTGGGAGGTCATAAGTATGGATTTTATCACAGGACTCCCGAGAACTCTTCGAGGCAAGGATGCATTGATGGTTGTCGTAGACAAGTTATCTAAAATGGCACATTTTGTGCCTTGTAAAACTACGGACGCCGCATTAGACACTGCCAAGCTATTTGTGAAGGAGATTTTCAGGCTCCATGGCATGCCTCGGGAGATAATATCTGACAGAGATTCTAAGTTTATGAGTGCTTTTTGGCAGGACCTCTTTAGCACCATTCAGACGAAGCTCTCCATGAGCACGGCATATCATCCCCAAACAGATGGTCAGACGGAGAGGACGAATCGAATCCTTGAGGATATGCTTAGAAGCTTTGTGTGGAATAAGCAGTCCAAGTGGGATGAGTACATCCACTTGGTGGAATTCGCCTACAATAGTGCCAAGCAGGAGTCATCTCAGATGTCTCCTTTCATGGTAAATTACGGGTACCAGTGCTTAACCCCGGATACTTGTCAAAGGTTGAAGTCTCCCAGCAGATGCTCGGAGATATGCAGCAGCTGGTGGAAGAAGTAAGGGGGTATCTCCTAGCAGCAAGAAGTCGGCAGAAGAGTGTAGCCGACAAGCACAGGACCGTAAGAGAGTTCGAGGTAGGCGATAGCGTGTGGTTGAAGATCAAGGTTAAGCAAGCTAAGCTTCGGATTGGGAGTTGCAAGAAGCTTGCCCCTCGTTGGGCTGGTCCGTTCAAGATTTTGAAGAGAGTGGGCTCCCAAGCCTACAAGTTGGATCTTCCGGCCCATCTCAAAGTTCACAAGGTCTTCCATGTAAGTCTATTAAAAAGGCACAATCCTAACCCTGAGGAGGTCTTGGATACTCCAACTTTGTTGGAAATGACGGAAGAGCAGGTCGAAATTGTGCCTGAGTTACTTCTTGATAAGTCATTCAAGAAGACTAGGAGGTCTCAATTCCTCCAGTATTTGGTCAAGTGGAAGCACTTGCCCGTGGAAGACGCGACATGGGTATTGAAGGTGATTTGGAGAAACAATACCCGTAATTTATGAAGGAGTTTGATGGGCTAGTCGCCTCCGACTTGGTCAATTTTCACCTACTTGCCAAGAGGTTAGCTTAGTATGTTTCTTAGTTAGCCTCTAGTTCGCGATGTATTCTAGCTAGTGGGATACATATGCGAGAATCTTGGAACATGTGGGCTGATGATGAGATAAGCCTCTAAGGCGTTCTCTAGGCCAACATGCACCAAAGGGGTGCGATGACCAATAGGGTCATGCGAAAGTGAGAGAGAAGTAAGGCATAGTCTTGCCGATGATGGGACATCGGTCGGATGCTCCCTATGCCAATGATCGCGGGTTCGCACACCTGGCCATAGGGGATCATGGTGAAGGTCAAAGTGATCATGTGCGATGATGGGATGGTGAGACGTTCCTAGCTTAAAACCCTTGGGGCATGATGCACTAGGGTACTTTCGGCATCGGGTAACCGAAAGTACAAGGTAGCACTTGATCATGGGCGATGATGGGATCATCTTAAAATGGTCCTTAAGCTCAAATCGAAAGGGCCATGATCGAGTGCAAGGTATTGGTAAGGGGTGGTCCCCAAAACCACAAACTTATTAATTAAACTAATGTAATGTGCTCCTTGTGCAGGAAAGTGAGAAGTGAGCATCGAGGTGGGGTGCATTACGAGAAGATAGGGGGCCCATAATTTAGATTATGAACCCTAATAACTCTTATAATAATGTTTTGAATTATTGTAAGAAGTAAACATGTTAAGGCTATATAATTTTGTATAAGTACTAATATAGCCTAAATTTTGACATTAACTCTTTAAAAGGAAGTTGATCGCTTTAAATTTAAGTGTATGTTCTTGTGTTGTTTTGCGGGGATAGATTAGGCTCGTCACCTTAGCGCAATGCCGAGGACAAAGATTGTCCTAAGGGGGGGAGAATGTGACGTCCCAGGGAAATATACGCCACAAATACGTATATTCCTGGACCCGTCACCATACAAGTCTACCTATGTAGCCTTGTATGCCTTAGAAAGTGGCAAGGGGTGCACATCTAAGTTAAGTGTTTAACTTAGATAACCTTAGGATAAGGCCCATTTCCACATGGCCTTATCCTATTGGGCAACCGCCACACGGCCTCATCCTAGTGGTGCCACGTGGCATCCCATGTGGACCCATACCTATATGAGCTCTAACCCTAACCCTAGACCCTTTTTCCCGACCTAGCACTGAACTCTCATCTACGTGCCTCTAACCCCGCTTTGAGCACCGCTCATTCATAGTCTAGCCCGGAGCAGCAGCCCCGAAGGTGTGTATGATCGTAGAGGGAGCAAGCCTTCGACCCACGTCAAGGAGCATGGAGACGCCAGGGATGGGAGGGAGCGCTTCTGGAGGAGGTAGGTTGAGTAGAGTTCATGTTAGTTCATCTGGAAGTTAGCACTCCAGATGGGTTAGTAATTCGTGGTCTAGAGTAGAGCCACCCTAGATCTTTGTTGAACATCTTGAACCCTAATCAAGGAACCCTAACCTGTTAGTTAGATATGTATGATTAGGTTAAGATGTTCATATAATATTGATTATGATGTGATGTATGTGATATTGGTTGATCATGTTGCTCCTCTTGTATGGGGAAGGGGGGTAGAGACCTAGGGCCATATATAGTATGCTCCTAGTGTAGATCCCTTAGTTCCTATTAGTTGCGGCTTGTGCATAGGAACCCACCGGGCTAAGGAGGCTATGATGTGACTCAGCACTACACAACGGGGTCAGAGGCAAGATGGAGGGAGGATCCCTGCCGAGTGGGGGCTTCGGGGGATGCCATAGTGGGCTAGGCTTATGGTCGGTCACTTCGTGTGGGCCGAGCATGGGTCCAACACCTCCTGGGGCGATGGTGTCGCCCTGCCTCTCAAGAGTTGCAAGTGTCAGCTTGGCTCTTGTTTTGAGGGGTTCAGTGGTACAACCACGATTCTCCCGCGCCTGCCCGGAGCCTCTAGACCCCGAAGGGGAGATGCAACCCTTCCTACCTCAACGGACCAGGGAGATGCAACCTGGAGTAGTCCCGATGGGTGATGCCATGGGATTGCGTATCCGGAAGGTTAGAGTCATGCCAGAGCCTGATCTAGCCCATCTGCAAAGTATGCACAGGAGGGGCGAATGGAGTGGTCAACCCTAGCCATTGTCGTATGCCAGCCCCGCTATTGTTATGACTCGGTCTTCTCTAACTTGAGGCCTATCCAGTCAGTTGACTTCCTTATGTGTCGGAGCCATGGGTAGGAGCTCTCATGTTTTATGTCATCTGATTATGTTCTTTGCACTCATGGATATGTGGATGGACTACCCTTCGAGGTAGTATGTTGTATTATTTGCTAGTTCTGACGTGTTATCGCTTCCGCTGTTATAGGAGCCCATAGGGGAAGGGCGCGCAAGACACCTTCGTGTCCCCTCCCCGCACTAGGGTCACCTCAGAGCGCGGGGTAGACGGAGGGCCCGCGCGGTTGTTGAGCCGGATGGGGGATTTCCTGCCGAGTGTACGGTTGGGTGCCGTATGTTTAGCAGGGAACGTCACATCCTCTTCCTACGCCGGGAGATTAGCCATGCATTCATGTAGATAGTTGGGGTGGTTCCCTTATAACTAAATTTATAAATAATTAAAAAAAAATAGTACTAACGTAGTGTTGACCTGCAGGCCAATAGAGCGCTCCGGAGGGCTAGGAGGTCGAGCTACGAAGACTTGCAACACAAATTTTGTTGTAATGTGTTGCAAGGAATGGAGTACCTCAGAGAATAATTGTATATATATTGATAAACTAAAACATTATGATAAGTAAAATTAATGAGTAATTGTTGTAATGACATACGGATTGACAAGTAATTGATTGAATAATAGCATAATAATGTTCTAAAAATATTACCTTGAGGTAATCCTAATAAATGTGTAACTATGATAATAGTATATCGTATGCATCAAGTTGATTGCAGGTTAAGAAGATCCCAAGCTGGGGAGACCCACGATGCTGCGGACAACATCAATTTAAGGTGGGGAGAATATGACGTTCCAGTACGATATACGGTCTTAAGACGTGATACCGCATCGCAACCGGCCATCGCCGCATTACCGCCATTCCAATTGATGTGTACGCCGACGTGTAACCAATGTGCGCACTTTAGACCTTTAACCCATTAAAGGCAGACCAAGGGTCATAGAAACCCTAAACCTAACTGAGAGCCTATGTAAGGTAACCAAACCCTAATTCTTCCCTTTTTGTCCACGAACCTTCCGAGCTCCAGCCACAGAATCGAGGAGTCAAATCCAACTCCCAAGATCTGCGCCCGCCATAGCTCATCGATTCTCCTTCCGACCGCATCCCCAAAGCGTAACAAATGACATGGACGCTTTCGGATCAAGAGGAGTGAACCAGGGATCAGGTATTTAGTCGATTTAGTCGATTCAATAGGTTTAAGCTATTAAATTACCCTTATAGCCAACCAGATTCCCAGGTTGACCCTAACTAAAGAACCTAACTCTATGAGATAGATTAGTTCTTATTCTTTAGTTCTATGATGATATGATGGACGGATGCATTCTGTGGACTCATTGTATTGGGAAGGGGGTAGAGACTTAAAGCTTAGTAGTTGACGCTCCTAGCTAGCCTCCTTAGCACAATAATCGTAGAATTCCGCCTGTGGTACAAGAACCACACCTGGTTGTGGGTGAAGGGGCCAGACTGGCTCAGAAGGAGGTTCGTGTTCTGACTCTTGACCGATCCCTCTGGTGTGTAAAGTCTACCGGGGATCAATGTAGACTAGGTCTAATGGCTTGCCACTGAGTGTGGGTAAGGCATGGGCTCGACAATCTTGTGGAGTGGTGTTCACTTTCCAAAGGGTTAAGTCAATAAGGGCAGTGGCCCTCTAGTCACCTTGAGTCGGCATTGAGATCTCGAGGGGAGTGATCCCTACCCGCCCCATCGAACTGGGGAGATGCAACCCAGGAATAGCTCCTTTGGCTATGCATCCGGCGGGCTACAGTCGGGTCCCAACACTCTTCAACCTACTCTGCAAAGTGTGCACAGGAGGGGCGGATGGAGTGGACAACCCTATGCCATGTTCTCATGCCAGCCAAATCCATTGTCATGATTCTGTCTGCAATGAATGAATTGAGACCCAAGCCGCCGTCATCCCCCGAGTTCCAACCTTGGGTAGGAACCCATCTTATATTATAATGTTATTGTGTAAGTGTTGGACCCAGCCCTAATTTGGGCGGCCCAGATTTGATGAAATCAATGGAGGAGATGATGCCACGTCATATTCTTTAAAATAACTTGGGTTTTTTTTTTTTTTTGCTAGGGTTAGCAACAGAGTTTAGGTTTTTTTTCCTAGGGTTCGCGATAAAAATTCGGCGCACGGCAAGACATCTTCTAGATCGACCAAAGATGGAGTCGATCAGAAAGGGCTGCCGAATTTGGTCTGTGCAGAGGGTTTGTGCCTTGCAACTGATGATTTTGTGCGCGCTCTTCCTCTTATCCTTTTTTTACCCTTAAAAAAAAAGGGGTTATTGGGTGTTGCTATGGGCGCCGGATTTCGGATCTGCTTATGCTAGGGTTAGCAAGGCCATTTCCTTTCGCTGGATCTTTGGATGCAATTTTGATCCATCCACAGATCGATCTGCAAAACACCATTGTTGTTTGCAACTCTGCTCAAACCTGTTCGTTTTTTTCTCAAGAACAGTCATTCAAGTCATCCTCTTGTGCATAGGCAATTTTGGTAGAGTAGAAGGCCTTGCTTGGCCAAAGAATGGCATTTGTTGGAGAGGGGGCTGTCCTTGATCTTCATCGGGCAACAGAGGAACTGATAAACCCATCACAGCCTAGCAATGGAAGTCGAAATACCATGGAAGCACAGCCGATGCCTGGGACCTGCAGCTATGTGAGCTTCTTGACAGTTTCTAAGTTCTTTCTTGCTCTACTTTCTTTGCATGTAAGTTCAAACTCAAAGGTGAATTGCATTGAGTTCTCATTAAGAATTTCCTATGTTATAAACTGAGTTCTTTAGTGCAGATAACATATTTTTTTATGTGAAGGGTTCATGGGATAGCATCAGATTTTTGGAATAGGTCAGTTTATCTGATGGTATTCTGATGAAGGGCATAATCTAAACTCGCACTTATTTTTGTGCAGGTTTCAGACCCTATATAGAATGACCAGCATGCTGATTCGACAACATAACATGCCAAAGAAGAGCTTTCTTTCCTTTTTCCTATCACTGTGTATCAAAGGTATCTATGAAATTTGTTGACACTGCATTTTGGTTTCTATAACCGCTGTTTTCTTTATTGTTTTCTTCTCCATGTCTCAGATATAAAACCACCCTAATATTTTGTGGCAGTCAAAGGAGGAAAAAAGAAGACGTTTTGGAGGACTTTATTGTGGATGATGATGTAGAAAGCGATGAAGAAACTGCTGGTAATTGCTTTTTCGGATGATAACTATACTTTTAACAGTAGAATTTCTATAATAATCCATTTTTTATTCTCATGTAGGATGAAAATTATACTTCTAACAGCAGAAATATTATAATAGTGCAAGAGTGGGAAAACCAAGGCAAATGATGCTAAGACGGATGACGTAAAGTCTGAAAGCTGGCAGTGAATGCACTTGCCATGGCTATGATCTAAATGCTGCATTTGAAGTTAGGTGGCCTGCAATTATGACTTGGGGGTTTCTAGAAATTATGCTTTCTAGAAATCATGTATTCTTGGCTTATCTTATTACTTAGATTTAGAAGGTATGAAGATGGCTACCAATTGTGATATGCGTATGGCACTGATAAATGGAGGTTATGCAGCCAGACTAACATCAGGTGAGATCTTCAATACCAAACAAATTCTGTTCGAGTCTGTATAACCTTCAAACTTTGAAAGGTCTACCGCACGGGTGAACCTATAGCCACTCCTTGTCTGTGCACCTTTGTGCATGTCCTCGTCGGGAAAGAAGGATCAAAACCAATTTTTTGAAGACTCTCCAACAATAAAAATATATATTCACACTTTGCAAGTTTTTCTCTCTCTCCCATTAAAAAGCTCGACTATACAAATGCAAAATTCTAATATTCTGATCTAACAGAAAAATAGGATTTTCAGGGAAAGAGAAATGATATATGATTTATTCGAAGCCGCAACTGGTATGCGAATGATGCATAATTATTTTCGTATCGGGGGAGTAGCCGCAGATCTACCTTACGGTTGGGTAGACAAATGTTTAGACTTTTGTGATTATTTCCTACCGAAGATGGATGAATATGAAAGACTTATTACACGAAATCATCCACTACAAATCGAACCAAATTTTGTCGATGTCCTAACTTACGTCATGTTTTCTTTCCAGAACGCTTTTTATGAATGGTAATTCTGTTTTCAAGATGGGACTGCAGAATTCTTCCTTTGACTACTGCACCTCCCAACCAGGGATGTCCAAGATTTATGGTAGATTCATGATAGAATACTTTAATTTCTTTCTATTCTCATCAACCAACCAGTTTAACACTTAAGAGGTTCCGGGTCAATCTGGGTAAGACTCAGGAAGAAACTTGAACAGAATCTGTACCTCCTATATCAAAAGTATTTTCTTCCAGGTTATGAATAATAAATTAATTGGGCATTATCCTTTGTTTCCGGGGGTTGAAAAGGAATATACTTGCCATTGCTTATCTGTATTGAAATGTATTTTTTGAAATCATGATTTTTCTAGAAGGTGGTTGCAGTTTCTATTTATGTCCTTTGTGTCCTGTTTTGGATAAGCAAGGCAAAGCCTTTTATGAAGTTGATATCTGTCAAATGACTGCAGATGATAGCTGTAATAGTGCTAGGTTTTCAAGTAGATAGACAATTCTAGATTTTGGAATAGATAATGCGTATAAGCATTATGTAGCAAGGCAAAGCCTTTTATGAAGTTGAGATCTACAAAATGACTGCAGATGATAGCATATTATGTAGCAAGGCAAAGCCTTTTATGAAGTTGAGATCTATAAAATGACTGCAGATGATAGCATAATAATGCTAGGTTTTCAAATGTACAGACACCTCTAGGTTTTGGAATGGATAATGCATAAAAGCATTACATTGCCTGGAACATGAGACATTTTGTGGCAAATGAATGGGTGCAAAATAAATTGCAAAATCATATATTCTTCATGTCATATAATGTACTGTATATTTTACAAGTTATTCAATTTACTGACTTCTAATAGTATGAACTATGAACCAAGATGAGAGCAAAAGAATTATAACAAAAGAATTATAACAAATACCTATGTGTAGATGTTGCAAAACCAATTAATGCTCAGATCAAGCATTATATTCTACCTTCACGTTGTAGATTTTCTTGGTATTGCGTGAAGAAATGCCCCAAGTCTAGACTTTTGAAAATTGGAAAAGTATGTATTCTAGGAAATTTAATTATAAAAGTTAGGCAATTTCATAGGGTGGTAATTGTCACATTTCGCACAACTCTATATGAATAACATAGATTTTTGATTAAAAATCAACATTATGAGGTGACAAATGTGGAAAAATCTTTTTTTAATGCCATAACAATACCAAACTTGGTTTTCAATACCATCTCATTTAGTAATACGCCTGTTGCTCTCTCTTTGTACTTGGGTCCCATAGGCCAGTTGGTCTCCGTGGACGATAAAATCATATTCTATTCTATTCTATTCTATTCTATTCTATTCTATTCTATTCTATTCTATTCTATTCTATTCTATTCTATTCTATTCTATTCTATTTAGTCTAATGATTAAGATCTATAGTGCCAAATTACAATAAGAAGGCAAAATGACATATAAGGAGTATCATAGACCACTCAACTATCACAGGCCACTCAATTGTACACAAGTCAAATGGCTTAAATGGACAAAATCCTGAGATATTCTACTTACATAGCATCGCACTCAATTGTATACAAGTCAAATGGCTTAATTGACAAAGTCCTGAGATATATTCTACTTGCATAGCATCCCACTCAATTGTATACAAGTCAAATGGCTTAAATGGACAAAATATTGAGATATTCTACTTACATAGCATCGTAACATCATACACAATGGTGGCCACTCCCAACCCAAAACAAATAGTATAAAATGGTCTCCACATGATGCCCAACGTTGTTTACAGGTGCATACGATGTCCAAAGAACGCCGGGCAATAAGACCAAGTATTAGGCCGATCTTTGTTTATCACAGGAGTTGATGTAATACCCTTCGAGGGTGGATATGTGATGATGTTATCTTGACATGTATGTTTACGCCTCCGAGCTAGGTAGACCCCCGAGGGAGATACAAACAGAGTTCATCCCCCATACCACTCCATGCCGTCTGAGGCCCTCCACATATCAACGCACCTGAATCTAGTCCCAAAGTGGGAAGAGTGAAGGGTCATTTTTGGCCCGCCTCCCTCGGGGGTCTACCTAGTCTGCTTGGCGTAAACATACATGTCAAGACATAACATCATCACTTATCCACCTCGGTGGTACATCAACATCCGTCTAGACAAAGATCAAGACAATACTTATGGGTTCCTACCCAAGGCTCAGACTCCAGGAGATGACTGACGGCTTGGGTCTCCAGAGTTCATTGTAGACAGAATCATGACAATGGATTTGGTTGGCATGAGAACATGGCATAGGGTTGTCCACTCCATCCGCCCCTCACACACTTTGCGAGTAGGTTGAAGAGTGTTGGGACCCGATCAGTAGCCCTCACGGGATGCATAGCCAAAGGGGCTATTCCTGGGTTGCATCTCCCCAGTTCCGATGGGGCACTTAGGGATCACTCCCTCCAGAGATCTCAATGCTGACTCAAGGTGACCAGAGGGACACTGCCCTTATTCGACTTAACCCACTGGAAAGTGAACACCACTCCACGAGTATCGAGCCCATGCCTTACCCACACTCAGTGGCAAGCCATTAGACCTAGTCTACATTGATCCCCAGTAGACTTTACACACCAGAGGGATCGGTCAAGAGTCAGAACACGAACCTCCTTCTGAGCCAGTTTGGCCCCTTCACCCACAACCAGGTGTGGTTCTTGTACACAGGCCGAATTCTACAGTGTGCTAAGGAGGCTAGCTAGGAGCATCAATTACTAAGCTTTAAGTCTCTACCCCCCTTCCCAATACAATGAGTCCACAGAATGCATCCGCCCATCACATCATCATAGAACTAAAGAATAAGAACTAATCTATCTCATAGAGTTAGGTTCTTTAGTTAGGGTCAACCTGGGAATCTGCTTGGCTACTAAGGGTAATTTAATAGCCTAAACCTATTGATTCGATGGCTGGAATACGGTTTAGGCTATTAAATCGACTAAATACCTGATCCTTGGTTCACTCCTCTTGATCCGAAGGCGCCCATGTCGCCATTTGATCCTTTGGGGATGCGGGCGGAAGGAGAATCGACGAGCTAGGGGCGCACGCGCGATCTTGGGAGTTGGATTTGACTCCTCCGGCGCGCTTAACCGGAGCTCGGAAGGTTCGTGGACGAAAAGGGAAGAATTAGGGTTTGGTTACCTTACATAGGTTCTTAGTTAGGTTTAGGGTTTCTATGACCCTTGGTCTGCCTTTAATGGGTTAAAGGTCTAAAGTGCTTATTATTGGTTACATAAACGCCGGCGCACACATCAATTGAATGGCGGTACGCTGCGTGGCGGTAAAGACGGTGATACGTCTTGAGACCGTATATCGTATTGGAACGTCACATACATGCTAAACTAGAGCATAATCTCTATGCTCGATATAATTCCTAATGGAACTGATCACAAACAAGTTGGAAACATGCAAGTCCAAACCAACAAATAACATGCAAGCCCCAAGGAATGTTCAAAGAAAGTCAAGTTTTCCAAGCAAAAAATACTCCTAGACAAAGATCACACTCATGAGAAACTAATCATATTATAGAGACAGACGCGAAGATTGAATTCAAATTATAGAAATCAAAACTTGAAGTGTCATAGAAAAAACAATGTGTAAGCAAAACAAACCATATAAGCATCTCCGAGACTGGAGGGACGAGTGCGAAGCCTCTGTTAGAATTCCAGATTAGCCAACGAGGATCCGCAACAGCCATCGAAATAGAAGCCAGAAGCGTGGAGGGCCGAGGCTAGGAATCCGGACTTGGATTTGACCCTTCAATACCTGCACCACCAAACTGGAAAACCAACAACTTCGCCAATGGGGCTAATGGCAAATTCAAAATTTCTCAAACAACACTGCGTTAGTGAGCTCTTATGAAATCAACAAGAACATGGTCCCAACACATGTAGAAATATATGTAGCTGTCAATTTTTCTATACCTTATATGGGTACAT
This sequence comes from Isoetes taiwanensis, assembly GCA_021234155.1. Taxonomy (NCBI): domain Eukaryota; kingdom Viridiplantae; phylum Streptophyta; class Lycopodiopsida; order Isoetales; family Isoetaceae; genus Isoetes; species Isoetes taiwanensis. The sequence goes on along the minus strand of JAJEKV010000016.1, from coordinate 12,469,406 downwards.
GTAGAAATATATGTAGCTGTCAATTTTACATTTATGTAGTTTTATGTTTTAAAACGTAAATGTTGTTAATTTTTCTGTTTACTGAACTCACCCAATCAAAATAATCAAAAAATCAAATTTGACAAGAAAACTTGATTTGATTCCATTGAAAAAGTTGCAACAATGCTGATCAAGTAGATCAGAAAGTTTAGATTCAGAAATCGGCCCAGCACCGTACAGAAAAACAAACTTGGGATCAGCTAGTATGAAGCATAAAAAGGAGCAGATTTGAGACAGAAAAGGATGGGATTACGAAAACAGAGACCATAGCAAGTGCCCACTTCTAAAATGGGAATCAAAGGGTAAACCGGTTTCAGCATAAAACTCCTCTGAATCTAATTCAAGAGCTCTGCATGAAGCTTAGTGTCTGCATACTCAAATCTGCCAGAAAGAGGTGGTGTTGGCTGCTTTACCGAAAAAAGCTTTGCAAGAAAACCTGGACGCCCAGGCAAAAAAACTCTGCAGGAACAGGGACGCGGCTTTAAAACTCGGCAAGACTCCAAAACTCGAGAACAATCTCTTGATAATGAAAAATAGAAAACAAAGACAAGAAGAGGACTGTGCTTACAAAAACTCGCCAAGAAACTCCAAAACTCGGCATACTACTTCAAAAATCGACAAAGATCTCATGAAGCTTGGCAAGAACAGTCGCCGAACCACCTGCAACAAAGATTTGTCGGCATGCAACAAAATATAACAAAAAATAGAAAAATGGCTTGATGAAGACCTCCGGAATAGACTAGCGCCTTCAAAAACTATGCAACGCCATAAAAAACAGCCTCCAAATGCCCTAGCGGCATCAAAAATGGACTGGCGCCGTTGGAGACGCCATAGCCACGCCATAGATCAATTCACGAAGGAGAAAGAGAGGGAAAATGCCACGTCAGAAAAATTGACAGCTATACATCCACGTTGCACGAAAGGCAGGGTGCCTTAAATTCTGCAGGGTCAAGTTCTGCCTCCGCGCTGAAGCACGTTCGGCAGAACTTTCCCCCGCAGAATTTAAGGCACCCTGCCTTTCCTGTATACAGAAATGTGAAAACACCCTAGGGCCACTCCCTTGTGAATCTACCCTGGAACTCTAGTCTTGCTTAGATTAGAAATGTATAACCTTGTGGCTAGGTTGAACCAGAAGATAAAGGGGGCAGCGATGGAATGCAGAAGATAAAAGGGGCCAGCGATGGAATGCAGAAGGAGAGGCTAGAAACAGCGGAATCGGTCCATCAAACTCCATCGATCTCTTATGAAGCTATTTAGACAATATATGATTTGCAAGCCTACATCCCAATTATTCTAAATAACAAAAGGATCCAGAAGCTTAGAAAACAAAAAAACGAGTAACAATCTCTGAATGAAAAAGTAACAGAGAAAAGCATGGATCTGTCAGTATCATCTGAGCTTGCAATCATTCACAGGAATTCGCAGATATGACAGTATCGTCTGAGCCATTTGCGATCTGACAGTATCGTCTGAGCTCTGTTCACAGAAATTCATTTATTTATTTATTTATTTTCATTCTGCGGATCTCCTTCGAATGCAGCGAAGACCATCGAGAGTTCTATTGGTTGAATCTCTCAACTGATTAACCCCAAAAACTCGAATCAAAATGCCACAAAGCCGGCAAAGGGCAAAGCGGCAGAAGAATCCTTGGCCTCTGTCGGCTAGAAACTAACCAAAAAGGGGGCCCTAAACAACTCAGGTATGCACAAGTCAATGATTGAAGGATGTTCAAGCAAGAGATGACAAAAGCAGTGAAGTAGCCATAGTAGCCAAACAAAGCAAGAAATGACAGAGGCGATGAATTAGCCCCGAAATTCGAGACTAAGGAACTTGCAGCCAGATCATATACAGATTCTCAAATTTGAACAAATCAAAGACCCAAACAATTCAAAAATCAAAAAGCACGAAATCACAAGCCAGATCATATATAGATTCATCTATTGGCACAAATTTGGACGAAAACCGAGATGCCACTAAAATAAAATCTATGAGTGAACAAGAAACTACGGACCTGTGTGTTTGAATCACGTAGCTTGTCGAAAAGAAGGTTCTGGAACAGAGATGCTATCATCCTCCTTGTGCCGCTGCAAACCACTGAATCTTGCCATGACAATCTACATCCGCTTGAATCTGAACAGGACTGTCCCTGGATCCTGCCACCCATCCTGTTGCTAGATGCACCAGTGCTTCCAAAGAGGTGATGCCAACAAGAAAATCTAAGGCTGAGTGGTAGATCATCGGTACAAACTGACAGGTAGATGATTGATACAACTGGTAGGAAAATCTAAATCCTAGTGGTAAATCATCGGTACAAACTGACAGGTAGATGATTGATTAGATGATTGATACAACTGATAGGATAGAGAAGAAGGAGAAAACTAGCTCAAGAGAACGCCGACGAATGAAGTGAGAGAAGAGGCAGAATAAATAGGAGAAGCGAGGATAGGCGTCCCTATCCAAGGAATGTCGGTTCTATTACGGTTCTATCCAAGGATAGGCGATAGCATAGAACCGTGGCATTATCTAAAAACGGTAGATTCACTTCCAATTTGAAAGATTAATTGAAATTGCATTTATAGAGAAGCCCAATTTCTTCTCAAATTGTATGCATCCCTTCAAGACAAAGGAAGCCATTGCAAAGCAGTAGGTTCAATGCCTCGTGAATCTATCTTATTTGAGGACTTGCCGAGAAATGACATATTTCTTCCTTCGACTCCGACGAGTTTTGAGTTTTAATGCTTTCTCCAAAATCTCCAGAAGTAGGGCATGCAATGTCGGAGATGGCTAAAATGACCTCCTATGGCCTATTCATATTCAGGATAATTGCTCCAGGTAATGCTTCAGAAGGAAAAACAAGTTGCTATTGCAACAGAGGGTTGCCCTAAGAATGAGTTCTTCCTGCATGCTATAAATGACATACAAAGAAAAAGAATCCTAGAACACAAGTTCATTTTTTATATGGGCACCAAAATTTGAAGAATAAAACTTTCGCTGAAAGAATTATATCCTTATGAAGCAATTTATGTGAACATTACTGTTCATATAATTTAGAGGACGTGGTCCTGTTGATCATATCTTGAAAACCTAGGGAAAATGTGGATACTCAATTTCCAACCAAGAATGAAGGAAATGAAACATGGTAAATGGGGCAATGCTCATCCAACTAAAGTGAGCAATGATATCTTGAAGCTATATTTCTTTTGTCTAGCACTTTATTCTTCTAGAGAGGCATTCATGCCACTTAGAATATCTATACAATTACCTAGAATATATTTTCACCCATCATACAGTGATTGGGAAGAGTTTATCAGTGTCACTTATAGGTCCATGCATAAGGATCGACGTGGAAGTGAGTGCTCATTGTTTTTAACATATAAGTTTGGTTTTTTTATTTCACACAACTTATTCGTGGAACTTGAGGAGGACTAATTAGCTTTGAAAATATATATGTCTATATATTTCATCTATTGAGAGAATATGCAAGGTTGTTGAGATTTAAGCCACAAGTGCCTTCAGGAGCTCTATTTGTGAAACCACAACATTATGTATGGTGGATCCTTTTCAAAGAGAACTATTGTCGCGTACCTTGAAAAATAATATGCATATTCCCGAACCTTGCTTCATGCCCTCCGCTGACCCGCAACTCTTAAATAAGACAATTGCCTCTGAAGAAACATCCAAGTCTAATGGCATGAGGTTATTTCTTCACTAGCTTAACTGTGATCCCAAATCTAATGCCAGTGAGGTTATTTCTTCACTAGCTTAGTTATGATCCCAAATCTAATGCCATGAGGTTATTTCTTCGCTAACTTAATTGTGATATGTCACAAGCCAATAGATATAGAATGCGTCATCCACCCTTGTTCGTACCCAACACGAGAGTCCAGTAAAGTCACGCAATTTTGTAGATATTTTAAATATACGTGGGAGGACCACATGCTACTTTGTATTTTTTATTTGCCAAAGCAAGACTTCTACCAGCCTTTTGCTATACATGATGCAATAATAATGTCCATGTTCTCCTCGGGCAAACCCAGCACAGACTGCTGACCTCCCGCAGGCCGAGCCTGCCTGGGAAAACCAAGAAGGGCCATCAAGGAAGCGGCCCCGTGCAGACGCAGTGAGCAAGGGAGAGACATCCTCCATGAAGAAGGAGGCCCGGGCCAAGGCCCACACAGCCAAAGCCGGCTCGGCTCGGCCTGAAAGTTAGGCGCCAGCCCCACAGGGCCCCTTCCGCTAAGCGGTAACCTTGGGCCGACATCCAAGCCGGGTTGAGGTTAACAAGGTGCGCATTAAGGGCCCCGGAGACTGAGATGGAGTCTCAACAACATCCCACGTTCTTGTGAGCATGCTTTGGTGCTAGCGAAACAATAGATCATTTAGTTGGAGACCCAAGCACACCGGCTGGACGACAACATCCACTTAGTACACTCTGAGAGACAGCAAGACCGGCAGGTGCTTGCGCATTACGCGCGCATGGATACCCCGGACGCTGCTAGACAGGACAGGGACCGGGCAAGCCGCATACTGGTGTCATCGTCCCGGCTCCTCGCGATCGAGGTTGATGAGGTCAATGCCATGGCACGCGCGCCCTGTGCCACACCCAGCTTGAAGTTGGAGGAGGCTACGCTGCAAGGTAGAGGTTGTAGGTCGCCTTTGGAGGTTAACGAGGCAGCACCCGCCGGAGAAGGATTTGGCCGCGGAGACGGGGGAAATGCAAAGCCATTCCGATCTGTCGTTGCCAAACAAGGCAAAGGCTTCGTGCAAAGACGCAATACGCGGTGATCAAGACGCATGAGATGGCAAGACAGACTAAGCCTTGCAAGAGCTGAGCTCGGACTTGAGAGGAATCGGCAGCACATGACACGCTAGCCCAACAACATGCAAGGCGTCAATCGGGGTCACCACACCCAGCACGAGCTTGTGAAGCAGCCTCACCGCCGCACCATCATCACGCGTGCCGCTACTCAAAGCTAGAGGGGCCCGCTGCCCCCACCGGACGCCGAAGCCGATGGCCTTGGGCGGCCGAGCCACAACCCGGTAGTTCGAACCTGCCCGCTCGGAAGAGAATCTCACCCTAAGATACACCGCGGTTCCTTGGGGCGCATGGCGTTTTCTTGGTCGGGACACATTCCGGATTCACAGCGTCCAGCCGGTGTAGGAGTCAGCGCCGAGCCTGGCCAGGAGTCGTGTGTTCACGGTTAGCGGATGCGAGAGTTTGAGAGGCCATCTTGTGGCAGGCAAGTTCTTGAAGGGGCACATCTCTGCTAATGACGGGATCTTACTCTAGTGCAGCGGGGAGGCGCGGGGAGGGGTTAGGGTTAAGGCATATGTCGACCAAATCTGCGGTATGCACCTTTCCGACCAAATGCTACCCTAGCGCCTCACTTTGATCCTCATGGCTTTTCTTCGATGCACTCGGCTTCCGATAAAATCGCCTAAATGTTGCCTCGCCGCTTGTCCGGGTCCTCCTCAAGAATCCTCGCCGCTCCATTCTTTGGTCCATCCGCGACACATACTACATAAGCATCTCAGACCGCATTAATAGGAATTGTGCCTCCTCGGTGGTCTAGAACCGCCGGGGTTTCCGTGGGCGTAAGGGCGATAGCCTCAATTCGATGGCCGTGGACATGGACCTCATCTTCCTCATAAAGACATGGGAACACCCACCTACAGGCCCAATCCGCCAACTGGTACCAAAGATTTTTCGTGTTCAATGGTTGTACAGGGGAGAAGTGGGCCCCGGAGGGGTTGCCTACTACTACCGCGGGTAGCCTTGGCACATTTGGTTCCCCTCCGGAAGACCGATGCGACATAACCGCTACTTGTGGATCCGAAAGTGCACCACCCCTCGCCGGAGATCCTCTTCCTAGCTACTTGCTACTTTCCCCATGCAGAAAGTCCCTTCTATCACCGCCATCCGGAGGTGGACAGGATGGACAGGATGGACCCGGCGTATGTCGATCTATATGATGACATACATCAGCACAAGTGGATGGGCGTAGTCATGCTCCTTGAGACTTCCAATGCGCTGGATTGGGTGGAACAGCCATGCGGCCGGACCTCCTCGGACGACGCGGCGTAGCTTGCGTCCCGCAGAGGCAACTTGCACACGGCACTCGATGATAATCAGGTCACCCACTTCTCCCAGATAATTGTTCCTGATGTGCTGTATCTTTGATGTAATGGTCCCGCCCCTTGACCCCTAATATAATGATTTGTGTATGGTAATGATGGGAGTTGTATATGTACTTGTGGCATCCATGCAAAGATGAGCTCATGTAAACAAAGGGTTTACAAAAAGGCAATGTTGGAAAGAGGGCTTTTGGCAAACGTGGCTTTTTGCAAGAGAAGGAGCATGAAGGCGAGAAGGATCGCCCCAAGAATTGCAGGATCAAGTGAGGATGCCAGAGCTTGAAGAGATCGCATCAAATCTTTTCTCGTGGGGTTTTGGCTGAGTTTCTATGGATTCAATTGAGTTGCATGAGCTACCGTGGATGGATAGTTACATGCTTATGCTTTTGGGTCAAGGATTCATTGATCAAGTTTGTACTTGCTTTGGTAGAGCATGTAAGGCAAATGAATTGAATAGGTCATTTCTTGAGATGTTCCCTTGAAATTGTTGTGAAGAGGCTGGTTTGCTTACGAAAGAGTCAACTCAAAAATTAGTTAACAAGAATGAATCGGAGCATATGGGCCCTAAGTTGCAAGTGGGCATGGATGCGCCACTCCTAATTGGTAGAAAACGGCCTGATTTATAAGAGCAAGTGCCGCTTTGATTGAATCGTGGATTTATATGGATTCTCCGATGGATTAAGAAATATTCAAAGTGGCTTCGGCAACTAAGATTGGAGTAAAAAATGGTCCAAATCATTGAGGAGCAGGTCGAAATTGCTTATAGTGGGCCAGTTTAGCTTTGGAAAGTGCCGCTTTGATGCCGCAGGCCGCTTTAAGCATGATTAGTAGTAAATTAGGTGTTTTAGTTCTATGAGAGGCTGCAAAATCCAAGCAAAATCGAGCTAAATATCCATAAGAAGGACCGATTTGGTAATCTAAAGGGTCGATTTGGGCCCGAATGGATCGAATTGGTCGTGGGTCATGGGGAGATGGAGGATTGATGCCGAAATCGAGCCGGAGAGTCTCCAAAATACGTTTCCTTTCTTCCTGTAATTTTTTTATAGGTCCTTATCTTATATTATAATGTTGTGTAATGGACCGCACCCTAAATCGGACGGTCGAGGATTTGATTGACCAATGGTGGAGATGATGTGTGCGTGTCTTCAACTAAAATTTCATCTTGACTATGGCTTCAATATGAAAGGGAAAAGGAAAAAGGAAAAGGAAAAGGAAAAGGGAAAAGGGAAAAGGGAAGGGGAAGGGGAAAAAAGGAAAAAACGATGAAAGGGAAAAGGGAAAAGGGAAACGGAAAAGGGGAAGGGAAAAGGAAAAACGATGAAAGGGAAAAGGGAAAAGGGAAAACGATGAAAGGGAAAAGGGAAAAGGAAAAGGGGAAGGGAAAAGGAAAAAAGATGAAAGGGAAAAGGGAAAACGGAAAAGGGAAAAGGGAAAAGGAAAAGGAAAAAGGAAAAAGGGACGGAAAAGGAAAAACGATGAAAGGGAAAAGGGAAACGGAAAAGGGGAAGGGAAAAGGAAAAATGATGAAAGGGAAAAGGGAAAAGGGAAAAGGAAAAGGGGAAGGGAAAATGAAAACGATGAAAGGGAAAAGGAAAAGGGAAAAGGAAGAGGGGAAGGGAAAAGGAAAAACGATGAAAGGGAAAAGGGAAAAGGGAAAAGGAAGAGGGGAAGGGAAAAGGAAAAACGATGAAAGGGAAAAGGGAAAAGGGAAGAGGAAGAGGGGAAGGGAAAAGGAAAAACGATGAAAGGGAAAAGGGAAAAGGAATAAAAGAAAGGTAAGTGGAAAAAGGAAAGAGAAGGAGAAAAGGAAAATGGAAAGATAAAAGAAAATAGAAAAAGGAATAGAATAGGCGAGGGGGAAAGGGAACGGAAAAAGAGCACCGCGAGAAGGGTAAGAAGTAAAGGTGAGAAAAGGAGAAAAAGGTAAGGGAAAATAAGAAAAGGTTGCAAAGTCTATGGGAAAAAGAAAAGTAAAAAGGAAAAGAGAGGGGGAAAAGGGAAAAAGAGAACATGGGAAAAGAGAACGAGAAAAAGAGAAAAAGGAAAGGGCGGAAAAAAAAAGGGAAAAGAGAAAGGGTGAAGAAAGAGAAAAAGGAAAGCAAAAAGAGCATCGAGAAAAAGGAAGAGGGAAAGGATGGAAAAATGAGGAAAAAGGTGGGGGGAAAGTAGAATAGACAAAGGGTAGGGAGCAAGGAATAGGAAAAGAGGAAAAGATGAAGGAGAAAAGGGCACGAGAAAAAAGGGAAGAGGGAAAGGGTGAGGAAATAGAAAAAAGAAAGGGAAAAAGAGTATGGGAAAGGGAAAAGAAAAAAGAAACAAGAAAGGAGAAAGTGGAAAGGGGAAAAAGGGGAAGAGGATGGGGAAAGAAGGAAAAAGGGTACATAAAAAAGGTTGAGAAAAGGGAATGGAAAGAGGCATATGAAAAGGAAAGGAAAGGAAAAGGAAAATGTAAAGGAAGGGAAAGAGAAAGGAAAGGGAAAAAGGGAACATCGCAGAAAGCAAAAGGGTGGGGAAAGTATGAAAAGGGAATGGAAAGTTGAAAAGGAAAAGGAAGCTTTGTAAAGGAGAAGGGAAAGCAAAAAGAGCATGAGGAAAAGAGAAGAGAGAAATGGGAAAAGAGATGGGGAAAAGGGCACGTGATCAAGAGGAAGAGGGTGGGGAAAGGAAGAAAAGGGCACATGAAAAGGTAAGCAAAAGAGAACGAAAAAAATGCATGAGAAACGGGAAAGAAAAAAAAAAAGGAAAAGGAAGAGGAAGGGGAAAAGGAAAGGGAAAGAGAGAGTGGAAAAATGGGAAGAGCGGGAAAGATAAAAAGGAAGGGAAAAAGTCGATAAGAAAAAAGAAAAAAAAAAAAAGGGAAAGGGAAAGGGAAGGCAAAGGGAGGGAGAAGGGGGTTAGAAAAAAAAGGGAGAATAAAAAAAGAAAGAAATTAAAGGTTCCTAATTTATGCCCAGCAAGGCTGGGTACCATTACTAGTTTGTTGTTATTCATATTTCGGTTGCTAGTTTGTTGCTTTTGGTCAATTGTTAGGATATTATATTAAGCTATAAAACTAAGAAACCATGGAGATAATAAGTTTGCACTTTGACTTAAGGAAGTGGAAGAACATAACCGGCTTCTGAGATGAGCAAAATCGGCAGAGTTCCAAGTAAGAGAAATCTATGAATGTATAAGGTTAATAGTTACAATTGGAGAAAACATGTATTAACGAAGATAATATACATTTTAAGACTAAAATGTCTAGAACTATTGAAAATTGGTATTTCTTGGCTCTTGGATGTTAGGATATTATATTAAGCTATAAAACTAAGAAACCATGGAGATAATAAGTTTGCACTTTGACTTAAGGAAGTGGAAGAACATAACCGGTTCGAGATGAGCAAATGAAAGCGAGTTCCAAGTAAGAGAAATCTATGAATGTATAAGGTTAATAGTTACAATTGGAGAAAACATGTATTAACGAAGATAATATACATTTTAAGACTAAAATGTCTAGAACTATTGAAAATTGGTATTTCTTGGCTCTTGGAGATGGGATTCAGTCTAGGGATCAGTTGCCAGATATTATATGCAGTTACGGTCACGAGACCTTAGAGATTTTTAAGCCGAAAGAGGACGAATTTTGAGTTTTACATTAGACGCACTAATAAATCCCTTAGCTAAGGAAGGTGGGTTTTTAATTGAAATATTAAAAACCTTAGCTAACAATTGTTAAAGATAAATTAAAGAGTGGAATCTTGGAGATCAACTGAAGTTGGGGCCGAGAGAGCAATAGGAGGCATATGGAGTGTCCAGATGAGGCTATGGCATGGAGCACTATTAGTCCAAGTGTATACCTGTAAGTTTGTAAGTTGTTGCAATATTGTAACAAAGGCATCGTAGCTAATGGATTATCCTCATGGGAGAATGGTTCTGAGGTAAGTTTGCATGTTTGGAATGTTGTTTTTCCTTGTTCAGTGAAGTACATAGGTATGGGAGCTACATCAATGATATTTAGGCTTGTGACTTCCTCAACATGTTTGGATCAGTAAGTTAGCTACTTCAACATGGGCAAGTTGTACAGGCAACATCGGCAAGAGTATGATCTAGGCACATTTATAGTAAATTCTCTAATGAACGCACATGTTATGGTCTTGCATTGTTCCACTGTCGTTCTTGATATTATGTTATGTACTTGGAACCTCCGGGGTCGGACTTCCAGGTTCGGTGGCCTGGGTTGCTCCGGCATGCTCATGTTCATCTGTGATTCCCTGTGGTATTCTTGTGCTCTGTGACACCGGGCGTAGTTCTCCCTGATCAGGATGCTATGTCACTCTGTGACTCCATGGTAAGAGGTCCTCCAGCGCCAGACGTGGGCTGGGAAGGGTATGCGCATACGAGGTTCACCCCACCAACTCCGCCAACGGGGCTCGGAATGTGAGCTGGCCGGGCATTTCTCTGCTAACAGGGCCTGCATGTAGGCTGGCTGAGCTTCCCATTGTCCCGGAGCTATGTGTCATGATGGTTTGGTATTTTGACTATGTCTTTGCTTCTGATGTTCATGTTGATATTTCCTTGGATTATGTTGTCATTGTCTTAGCACTGTACTCACATAGGATTTTCCGTCTGTGTTTATGCTTATCCGAGATTTGCAGAGTATTTCCATGCATGCAGTGGCAGCCAGGGATCCCCACTTAGTCACGAGGACTAACCCCAGTGAGTGCATGTGCAGTGAATAAGCAAGGGATGGCAGCGCAGGCAAACGAGGATCGTGGTTGAGCGAAGCTCCTGGGTTGAATTGTTCACAATTAGCTGTTATATTTGTTGAGAATATGGATTCTTTGGATGTAATGTTATATGATTATATTGAGATCATAAATATTTGCTTATTGAGTTTTGAGCGTGTCATTTCAACTGTGCAAGAGGAAGATTCAATTCTTCACCATATCCAATTGTTTGTCACACAAACCTAGAATTAGCACAAAGATTGGACAGATCCCGAAGTTGCCTAGAGGGTCAACCCGGCGTGCTCGCCACGCTTTGCATCGAGCAATATTGATCTTTGGGAGTTAACTTGTCCGATTGTGCCATCGATGCTAATGGTTTTTTTCCGTAAACATCGAGATGGTATCCTCGAGGGAGGAACAAGATTCAGAGTTGGTTAGCAAGAAGGTGCTGAGTAAGAATTCTCAATGTTAGCTATGGAAGCAGACTTCGACGATATTGAGGTACGATTTTCTTGTATAAGTTTGGAATATACATGATCATGGTAGTTGTGATGGATTCGATAAGTGCTAAGATCTTTTGATCGACCCATGAGGACATGGGTTAATTTTTTAGAAGGGGAGATCAGAATGGTCCCGCCCCTTGATGATCTAATATACGCATTTTGTGTATGGTAATGCGATGGGAGTTGTATATGTACTTGTGGCATCCATGCAAAGATGAGCTCATGTAAACAAAGGATTTACAAAAAGGCAATGTTGGAAAGAGGGCTTTTGGCAAACGTGGCTTTTTGCAAGAGAAGGAGCATGAAGGCGTAGAAGGATCGCTCCAAGAATTGCGGGATCAAGTGAGGATGCCGGAGCTTGAAGAGACCGTGCATCAAATCTTTTTCTCGTGGTGGGGTTTTACTGAGTTTCTATGGATTCAATTGAGTTGCATGAGCTACTGTGGATGGATAGTTACATGCTTATGCTTTTGGGTCAAGGATTCATTGATCAAGTTTGTACTTGCTTTGGTAGAGCATGTAAGGCAATGAATTGGAATAGGTCAAGTTTCTTGAGATGTTCCCTTTGAAATTGTTGTGAAGAGGCCGGTTTGCTTTTTACAAAGAGTCAACTGAAAATTAGTTAACAAGAATGAATCAGAGCATATGGGCCCTAAGTTGCAAGTGGGCATGGATCGTCACTCCTGAATTGGTAGAAAACGGCCCGATTTATAAGAGCAAGTGCCGTTTTGATTGAATCGGATTTATATGGATTCTCTTGCATGGATTAAGAAATATTCAAAGTGGCTTCGACAACTAAGATTGGAGTAAAAAAATGGTCCGTAATCATTGAGGAGCAGGTCGAAATTGCTTATAGTGGGCCAGTTTTAGCTTTGGAAAGTGCCGCTTTGATGCTTTGCGGCGTTTTAAGCATGATTGGTAGTAAATTAGGTGTTTTAGTTCTATGAGAGGCTGCAAAATCCAAGCAAAATCAGAGCTAAATATCCATAAGAAGGACCGATTTGGTAATCTAAAGGGTCGATTTGGGCCCGGAATGGATCGAATTACCGTGGGTCATGGGGAGATGGAGGATTGATGCCGAAATCGAGCCTAAGAGCCCAAAATACGTTTCCTTTCTTCCTGTAATTTTTTTTATAGGTCCTTATTTGTTGTTATTCATATTTCGGTTGCTAGTTTGTTGCTTTTTGGTCAATTGTTAGGATATTATATTAAGCTATAAAACTAAGAAACCATGGAGATAATAAGTTTGCACTTTGACTTAAGGAAGTGGAAGAACATAACCGGTTCCGAGATGAGCAACAAGGCGAGTTCCAAGTAAGAGAAATCTATGAATGTATAAGGTTAATAGTTACAATTGGAGAAAACATGTATTAACGAAGATAATATACATTTTAAGACTAAAATGTCTAGAACTATTGAAAATTGGTATTTCTTGGCTCTTGGAGATGGGATTCAGTCTAGGGATCAGGTTGCCGATATTATATGCGCTTCTGGCCACGAGACCTTAGAGATTTTAAAAAAAGAGGACCAATTTTGAGTTTTACATTAGACGACTAATAAATCCCTTAGCTAAGGAAGGTGGGTTTTTAATTGAAATATTAAAAACCTTAGCTAACAATTGTTAAAGATAAATTAAAGAGTGGAATCTTGGAGATCAACTGAAGTTGGGGCCGAGAGAGCAATAGGAGGCATATGGAGTGTCCAGATGAGGCTATGGCATGGAGCACTATTAGTCCAAGTGTATACACCAGAAGTTTGTAAGTTGTTGCAATATTGTAACAAAGGCATCGTGAGCTAATGGATTATCCTCATGGGAGAATGGTTCGAGGTAAGTTTGCATGTTTGAAATGTTGTTTTTCCTTGTTCAGTGAAGTACATAGGTATGGGAGCTACATCAATGATATTTAGGCTTGTGACTTCCTCAACATGTTTGGATCAGTAAGTTAGCTACTTCAACATGGGCAAGTTGTACAGGCAACATCGGCAAGAGTATGATCTAGGCACATTTATAGTAAATTCTCTAATGAACGCATTATGTTATGGTCTTGCATTGTTCCAATCGCTGTTCTTGATATTATGTTATGTACTTGGAACCTCCGGGTCGGACTTCCAGGTTCGGTGGCCCAAGGTTGTTCCGGCATGCTCATGTTCATCCGTGATTCCCCGTGGTATTCTTGTGCTCTGTGGACACCGGGAAGTTCTCCCCTGATCGACGATGCTATGTCACTCTGTGACTCCATGGTAAGAGGTCCTCCAGCCGCACGGGCCGGGAAGGGTATGCGCATAATGAGGTTCACCCCACCAACTCCGCCAACGGGTTTCTCGGAATGTGAGTGGCCGGCATTTCTTCGCTAATGGTGGCCCGCATGTAGGTCGGGCGAAATTCCCATTGTCCCGAGCTATGTGTGTCATGATGGTTTGGTATTTTGACTATGTCTTTGCTTCGATGTTCATGTTGATATTTCCTTGGATTATGTTGTCATTGTCTTAGCACCGCTCACATAGGATTTTCCGTCTGTGTTTATGCTTATCCGAGATTTGCAGTATTTCCATGCATGCAAGGCAGCCGTGGATCCCCACTTAGTCACGAGGACTAACCCCGCTGAGTGCATGTGCAAAGGAATAAGCAAGGGATGGCAAAGAAGTCAAAATGAGGATCGTGGTTGAGCCGGGCTCCGGGTTGAATTGTTCACAATTAGTCAAGTATATTTGTTGAGAATATGGATTCTTTGGATGTAATGTTATATGATTATATTGAGATCATAAATATTTGCTTATTGAGTTTTGAGCGTGTCATTTCAACTGTGCAAGAGGAAGATTCAATTCTTCACAATATCCAATTGTTTGTCACACAAACCTAGAATTAGCACATGCGATTGACAGGGATCCCGAAGCGTTGCCTAGGGGTCAACTCGCAGGCTCGCCACATTTGACCTGCTCATATGCAATGGCCTACCACAATGGCCCTCTTCCCACGGGTACACTTGCGGCATGTGACAATCACGGCGAACTAGTGTCGTGGATTATGTCATAGTGGCGCACGGATGTACACCTTGTCACCATTTTCACGCGTCGGCACGGACAAATCGGGATGAGAAGGCCGACTCGAGATCACCTCCCACCTATGTGGTGGGTTGGCCAGCCCGCTCCGCCCCTCATGCTTAGCAGCATTACCTTTGCCGACCCTCGGTTGCGGACATTATGGCCGGTGGAGGCTTACAGCAGCATGCTACGCGAGTAGCCCTCCCTCCGGTCTTCGGCCCACATCTTTGAGCAGCAAACCCGACCAGCCGGTTGAGCTCCTGAAGCGAGCCCGGAATCTAGGCGTGCTTTGGGGAGACCTCCCCACGCCAAAAGATCACCGAGCCGCTAACCTTCCCAGCGTGAATGATGGTTTGATGTTGAGTGTAAAGGAGCGCCAAAAGCCTTTTCAGAGTCTCTCATCGTGGATCCGGGACCGTGTTTCGAGGCCACCGGCCATTACCATGCCTTCCTCAAGGAAACAAAGGCAGGTACCTAGCAAGGCACCAAGAATGTTAGGCTATTGGGCCGCCCGCAGAACTTTTACGGCGGGGTACTCTGCGAGGCAGCCTGACCCTGGGAACATCCTGCGGTGCAATGGAGTAACACCGCAGTCAGCCTTTATGATCCCCCCGAACATGGACAGATGTGCCCCGCTATCATGGCTTCCATTTGGTGATCGCCGCGAAGAAGATGTCGAAGAGGGCTCGCGGCGCGGCTAATGGGAAGGCGGCCGAGTTGGATGGCCTCGCAATGAAAGTTGCTCAAATTAGGCGGGGGATAAGCCCATGGTGCCCGCCCTGTCGCATTCGGCTCAACAGGCGCTGCAAGCAACCGTCCTTGCTCTACCCCTGTCGCAAATCGTCATATGGACCCTGCTGTGGTTGTTCCGATCTACAAGGCGACCCACACCGCCCGGTAGCGGTCAATTACCAACCATTATGGTCCGGTGTTGCCAAGCTGTATGCGGGCATTCTCGAACAAGAAAACCCGGATGGGCAGAGTCAGGAAGTCGGGCACGACCCATGCCGCAAGCCCGAATTTCCACATTCGACCATTGATCACATCTTTCACACTCAAGGCCCCGTCGAGGACAGCCGAACCGCCGGGAGGACTCAGTCTCGTTGTTTTGTGGACTTTGCAAAAGCTTTTCGACGCATTCCGGGAAAAGTTGTGGGCTTAGATTGCACCGAGCTCCCTATGGATGCGGTAACGCAGCGTCTGCGATCAGACGAGAGCTGTACAGGCCGCATGCAACTAGAAGGACAGTCATTTGCCGGTGGCATTGGAGTTAGTAAGGTTGTCCTCTCACCCACACTCTTTGGACTTTACATTGACCCGGTTGGAAGCCCGGCTTGCGCCAATGGGGGGACAATATCATTCTTGCACCGGTCATCCGGCAGCTCATCTATGCGGATGATGTGGACCTCTTTGGCCCATACACCAGGGGCATGCAAAAGCACCTAGATGCCCCCGGACACATTCGCGGCGACGGACATGCGTGTCAACCTGGCCAAGACTAAGGTGGTCCTCATATCCTCCCTCACGTCATCCAAAGACCTCCGACGCTCACTTATCGGGGATGCTAGAGGTTACACCCAGCTACAAGTACCTGGGCGGAATTTCCGTCCTCAATGTATTGGGATCCATCCATTCCTCGCCGGTGACCGCGGACCGCAGTTGGAAGGCGTTGTCGCAATGCAAAACAATAGTCACGTAGAGTTGTATGATCAGGGCCACCAAGCATTTGTTCCGCACCGGTGGAGCCAGCGCTTCAGTATGGGGTCGAGGTGTAGGGCCCAAGGTGTTCTTTGGCACTGGAACGACTTAGAGCAGGTCTAGAAAGCATTTTTTGACGAGCACTTGGGGTCAAGCCCTCCGCTTCTATATCGATCTTGTTGCAGGAGACGTGGATTCATGCCCCCGCAAAGATCGCGACCCTCGATAGACACAATGTTTATTTCGAGGAAGGTGGCCAAGATGGGCAACACTCGGCTTCCAGACTTGGCTTTACGCTGTTGTGGCGATGAGCCCTCGCAACGACTCGTGGCTTGTTGGAAGGACAAGAGAGCCCAAAGTGGCTAGCGGGCTGGAGCGTGAAGCACATAGGTGCGTCGCAGAGGTGCACACAGCCCGGCGGGATAGGCTAGGGGTACTTGGACTCTTGTTTCTGGGGAAGCTCCGGACCACCATCCTCCTGAACGGTAAAGGTGGCACACTCAAGCGACACATAAACTCCACCTGGTTCGAGGCCCACAAAATCGTATTCCTGCGTGTTCTCGGTTGCCCATAAAGAAACGCGGGATCATCGCGTCCATTTGAGCAGGGGCCCATCATCTTCGGGCTTGAGACGGGTTGGTGGGTTGGAGAGCCGTAGCCAGGGCGGGCTTTGTCGGTGTTGTCCGCTAGGTTGTTGAGGATGAAAGCCATGCCTTCCGTGATCAAGCCTATAGTCGATTAGGGCTGCTACATTCTCTTAGTGCGACCTGAGGTACGGGCCCTGCCGCGAGCTACTCGATCTGGCCGTCGATTCGATCCCTTAATCCTACCTCCGGAGATTCTCGGATCTGGACTCACCTCTGCCCGGCCGCCTACGAGGTGCCGGAATTCATGTCTATATATATTTGTATTGTCTTTGCCGGCCAGCTTGTTGTCGCGACGGTTTTCCCTCTTAAGGGGGGGGGGTTAGTCCGGGTAGCAACGGGCTTGCTGCACCCGTGTAATTTGGGTCCCATAGGCCGATTGGCCTCCACGGACGATAAAAGAACCTTCCTTCCTTCCTTCCTTAAACATTTTTGCTTCTTTTTGCTTCTAACATGTATGCATCATTCTGGCATGCAGAGTGGGTGTCATACCTGTCATCGGACTCGATGGATTTATGGTTGGAAGAGCATCTCCAGTAGTTCAAACAAGGGACATAAAGCCCCGAGAAAGGTCTTCTATGAATGCACAGCTTTATCTTGGTAAATTTCCAGGGTCGAGATGCAAGTTGTCAATATACAAACCGTATGAGGAGCCAACTGAATTATTCCATAACTTTTGGGACATGCCAAATTGGTTAAATAGGTTAGAGCATGAAAAACAGTAGGTTGTGACTTCTAGATCAGCAAGGGTTAGCTGTACTAGCACTATGAAAATTGAAGAGGGAAATAGCTTCAAGTCCCCAAAGGTAGGTATAAAGTCTCAAACAGTGGGTACACTGTGGCCACTATCAGTTAAAAGTTGTTCTGGAGGTTCATCTCAATTTGATTTATTGTCAAGTTGCTAATTTTTTGTTTCATGACCGCAATAAAAGACACGACTTGGCCAATATGTCAAGCAACTTAACAACTTATGCAATTTCTCATGACTTGGCCAATATATCAGAGGACTTGACAAATCATGTGACTTGACGAGCCAAAACGACCTAACAACGTGCAATTTCATTTCTCATAACTTGGCCAATATGTCAGATGACTTGACAACTTGCTTATAAAACAAGGGACTTCAATAGAGGCAAAAGCATACGGTTCAGGATAGACTTACCCTGGTTTGGGTTGATCCTGCCCTCCGGGATTCCCAAATGGGATCCCTCCTCCGGGATCCCCACGTGAGATCTCCTCCTCCGGGATCCCACAGTTAATCAAGGGCGCTTAACCGCCTTTATCACTAGCAAATTTTGCTTTTTTTTTTTTTTTGCCGGATTGGAGCGAGGCCGGTGCAGCGGTGCTCGCCTTTACTTCCTCCCTCCGCATCTACCCCATCCCCTTGCCTCCCGATTCGACCAGCTACGAACCCATCCCATGCGATTCCTAAGTGCGGATCAAGGGAGAAAATCCCAAACAAATTTGCCCCAAAAATCCCTATAAGGTCCAAGATTTTTGCGCAGTAACTGCACAGTAACCGAGGATCCCGTCCTCCGGGATCACACCTCTTGGGGATCCCATCCTCCGGTATCACCCCTCCGGGATCCCCGAAACCAGGGTAAGACTATCCCGCGCCAAAGCATACACCACACCCACTTTCTGAACGTAAGTGAGGGATGCCCCAACCCAATTCAAAAGTATGATCACTAGACCCCACCATGATGGGTTAGACTAAAGAAAACTTTATCATGTCTTTTGGAGTTTGATATTCGCAGAAAAGATGCTTTATACGAATGTGATTGATATCTCAAACTTTGTTTAAATTCCACAATGTCTACTATAATGATATAATGATACAAGTTTTTGTACTATGAGCGGTTGCAGTCTAAGTGGTTACACCATGAAGCATTTCAGCGTAACGATTTTAGCAAGCAACGTGGTTGATTTTGCACCTGGATGTTTGGTTCAGTTTGTTTATTTTTTATTTCGCTAGATTTTGTAAAGATTCACAAACAGCTTGAAAATTTATCGATATTCCATAAAGACATGATTTTCATAGTTCACATGAGACTTTCTAAAAGTTCCCATAGATTCCCCATGATTTCCTTAAAATATTCTTTGGATTCCTACATCCTCGATATTTGTACGCATTTAACTAGGCGTAGAAGAACTCAAAGGCGAGGGCAACCATTCTACATCTTGAAATTAAAATTAAAAAAAAACACAATTCTCTAGACCATACTGCAAGCAAGAAATCAGTGAATTCTCAACATTACCTTCAATGAACATCTCGTTTTTGGATTTTACATGTCCTTTTTGGGCAAAAGGATGCTGGTGGGGTACAAAAAAACTCGACCCCAGCACTTATATCAACACCCTGGACCTACTATTCTATCATAGTATTCCACTTGTCATTAATTGGAGTTGTTATATGTTTTTATTGATTACCTAATTACCATGTGCTAATACCAGTAACACCCTAAACAAGCTGCCATATGGGGTGCTATATGAGTGCTGTTAGGATGTGTCTGGATGCCTGCTTTTGCACCCCACCAGCATACTTTTGCCCTTTTAGCAAGGGAGACCATGCATTATACTAAACGGGCATTGGCTTAAACTAAATGCATCACATGATAATCATTCAATAACTATTTTTGAACACGAAATGAGATGTTGCATTGCTTACTGTATCATATGGATGTCAGAATCTATCTTGTTAAATTGGGATTTTCAGGTTTGGCTAAAAGCCTTTTTGGAATTTTTTTTTAAGTGATTTCCTATGATTTTGAGGTATTTTGGCCGCCGGAAAAACTTCCGATTTACAAAAATCGTAGAGAATTCTATCACTCATTTTTTTTCCTTCTTCGATTTCCACTCTTATCTGGTCGAAATGGTGAAGGCCAACCTGAGGGTTTTAGGTTTATAAGAGAGAAAAATCGTCTTGGGACCTTTTCACCTGCAAAGACGAAATGGAGCCTTCACTTAGACAAGCCTGGAGCCAAAGGTACTTCGATTTCTTATTGAGTTTTTGTATTACAGGTCTGGAGAGAAAAGATCTGAGACGAGTTTGCGATCCCTGTGTTTAGCTTGAGGCACCCTTTTTCAAAACGATAGCTCAAGATCACAAGAAAGGTCGATTCGATTCTGTAGAAGGTCGAATCTTTGCTATTTCTTGTTCGAATCACCGTTATCTATAGTTATCTCATTTTTTAATCGATATTCCGAGAAAGGGATCCCTGATAAAAGGTCCTACCTTGCCTTTATAAAAATAACGGTTGACTTTGAAAAGAAACCATTCCAAATGCCTAATTCAATTCCTTACCCCATTCAAATAATGACTCTAGGCGAAAGTTAGAGTCTTGATTGGTGAAGTTCTCCTTAGATTTGAGATAAGCAAGATAAAGGCTTCTTGGTGGGAAAACTCAGGCCGGTTGGGTGGATTAATTCCTCCTAAAGATTGGAGTGTAACTTTCTTTAGTTTCATCTTTTAAATTGCATCATCTCCGCATTACTTGATCTTTTTGCCACTCCATTTTTGACGTCTCCTCTAGATACCAAGTTTGATACCACAAAAGAATCTCCAGACGTTAAGATACCACAAGTTTAAGATGTTAGTTGCATCATCTCCGGACACCTGCCCATCTTTTTGCCACTCCATTTTTGACATCTCCTCTAGATACAAACGATTTTGCTACTCCATTATTCGTCAAGGACATTCTTTCTCCAATTGCATATAAGAAGCTCTTTGATGCTGGAAATTTGGTTTGCAAGACGTTGTGGCAAGTATGCCACTTTGCGGATATTCTAATAATATTGTCCTTTTTTCGTGCAGGCTATAGCATGGAGAGCATCAGCATGCGGCTTTGTCCAATCAGCAACATTTGCTCTTAAAGAGTTAATCCGTCTGTGTTTCTGAAGCTTGGGGACTTCTTAAAGAGTATTAGACACAATTTCTTTCTCATCGATCCTGTCTTTTTCAAGGTATGGAGCCATTTTTGCGTTAATGACCGTATTGTTGTACAATGCTAAGGTCTATGTTGAATGTAGTTTAACATGGTTCTACATAGTTCCAAGTAGTATAATAAATAATTTATAAGGCAACGGGTAAAGAAATTATTTCTAAATCTATTCAGTTTATCCTTAAATTATGTTATATCCTTAAATTAATTATGCTGACCGTGCATTAGGGATCATTTGTTTCTTCCTATTTTTCCACTACATACCCATGTTTGGCTTATTTTATTATATGATTCTGAGAGGGGATTTTTGCCCTTTCAATCTATTTCCCCCTTTCAAATTCCGGCATGCATGCCACGATATGCATGCAAAGATTGCATCAACAACCCGATCCAGGTGTGAAGGCGGCAAATTTAGGGAAGGCGAATTGAGTGCTTATGGTGGAATAGGAATCTGCAGTGATCGCATCGATCTAATTATTTTTTGTCATGGCAGTACCTTGGAAGAGGGATTCCCACACCGATCATTGCTTCCGCATGATTTGGCAAAGCGGGAAACCATTCGGCAGGTATGAAGTAGTGTTTGATATAATTCATTGCAGCAAAATAGCTGTCCATACCATAATATTGGACATGTATTTGAGGGATACTGTTCGCTTCTTAATTGGTTTTGCTTTATTTGAACCAGATAGATGTTTTCTTTCACTAACCTATATTTTACTTTGTTATCTTGCCACTCCAGAACATGAGGGTCCTGGTATTTTTCATCTTCAATATATTTGTATCACATATGTGTTTGCATTCTTTTAATCCGTTTGCTTCTGTCTGGAGAGTAATATTTAAAAAATCAAAAGAAACTTTAAGGGACTAAGTTAAAAATGGTTTTCATGCTGATGCAGGTCTATGTTGATGATAACTACGGGGCCGGACAGAGTGCAGGTTGGGCACGGCATTGGATTGAGAGGGGTTTTTCTGGTGAGTTCGGTTACATGCATACTGATTTGGGTAATAAGTCATCTCCAATTTAATGTGCACCAACAGTCAATAAGGAGGGAAAGAATGAAAACAATCTAATAGATGTTGTAAACATTAGAGGTACACAAATGCTTCAGAAGTAAGATAAGACTCTGCGGGATGCGTGTTCGATCAATAGTCCAAGTAAAGATTTATATCATTATGTCATTGGAGTTTTGGAAGCACATTCTTATACATCAAGTTTTAGTTTTTAATCATGCCTCTTAATTTGTTTGCCCTCCATGGCTTTGTACCTTCTAATCTATCACGCCAAGATTGATAACATCTATATCCGTACCTCGGTTGAGCCTTGCAATGTTAGTTTCCTCGCCTTCCACGACACCTATTCTTCGCGCACAAGATGAGCCATGTTGAGCAAGCGAGAACTGAACTGGAATCTTCGAAAGCATTTCGTGTTAGCTCCAATATGTTCATATTGAACCAGAATTCAATTTTCGTGGTGTGGCTACTTCTCAACTTTGTGTCCTTCACATCAGTTCTAGGATAGAATATCGTTTATAATAATAGAGTTCAAAAATTAAGTTATACTTTCAGAGTCCCCAAATTTCCAGAGAGTAGATAGAATTAAGCCCGCTTCTCCCTTTGTTACAGGTTGCCATTTATATCTAATAAGAACAACATTGTGTAATTGGGCTTTAAATACTCATGTCACCTTTCCCAATTTCATTTCTTATATTTGAAACTTCCGTTCTTTCTGGACAATTTGGTAGAATGGAGTTCAACATGTGCCTGCCAGATCCTTCGAAGCTTGATTATAAGTATGAAGATGTCTAGATTGCATAGTTCTTATTGTTCACTTAGAAAAGGTTCTAGCTGATCACTTAATAAAAAAGATTGAGAGTCTTAGAATTACCTACTCAAGATAGAATTTCCGATTTCAGGTAATGCTCAATATAATAGTGTGGTTCTATTATTGATTGTTTTTGATCATATATAAAAGCTCCGTTCTTTACTTCCATTTGCAGTAGTTTCTATTTTGTTGTGCAATAGTCATGCCAATCTAACATGGAAGGTAGCAAGTGCTTATCAGGATGTGTTGCTTTCTTCAAGTTATGGAGAAATTGCAGAATGAATTGCATGTTGGGGCAATAGTTAGAAGAGGGAGAGGAATGTAGCTTATTAAACTACCAGCATACGTATGAAGCTGCTCAAGTTCGTCATAACTCAGACCTCCATCCTCAATCTTTGTGCTTGAAAAGGCATCAGGTTGTTTATGTTCTTTTTACTTTGATCCCTATTCCTCCCTGATCCGATATTTTTTGGCCCATTTTGGGGTTTGGAATCTAGAAATACAGAGTAGTGTTCTTCTCATCCCCATGGGATTTCATTCGACTTATTCACTCTTGCAGGGACTGGGAAAAATATGGAAGACTGACTCCATGGCTACTGCATTAGTGGAAAAGGGCATTAGGGCTTTTGTTCCGGAGATAAGGCGCACTGACTGGCTACGAAATATTGCTGGCATATTAGATTCAAATTATTGAAAGGGAAAACTGCGTCCAAGGCCCGTACTTGACTGGTACTTTGTAATTCTTCTATATTGATTTCTAGGTCAATAAAAATAGGTATGTAATGCATTGGAGAAACTCTACAAAAGAAAGATTACACAGGAAAAACTGAGCTAAAATCTTATATCAAGTTTTAGGTCTCTTCTCATATGCATCAGAATTGAATGGCTATGCTCTTCAAATTGTCATTGATGGCGAGGCATCACCATCGTTAAAGTTAGTTTATATGCTTAACAGATATATACTTTGAAGACACCATTGATATGGTCAGCTGCATTTATAAAGTTCTGTTGGTTGCTAGGTATTTTAAGCGAATGGAGAATGCTATTTTCGAAGCTAAAGCTTCCGCTCCTGGTATGTGCTGAACTATTTGTAAAGCCATTTTTTTGCAGTAAATCTCTGCTGTAGAAATTATTGCTTGAAGAAGTTCTAGCAATTGACACACTTGAACTTAGGGGCTATATATCAAAAAGTACTTCATTCCCTTTCATTATCAGATTCTAATATGCTGTTTGAGGTGATGATTGAAATGAATTTTCTTAAGAAGATATGCTGCCGATGGGTCTATGCTGTTCAACACAGCAGCGACATTGAACTTTGATTAATGTTATGAGGTTAATATTTTACCATAGTTCTTGGTATTCTGTTTTTGTATGCTATGTGTCTTCTATGCTTCCAATGCATTTTCCCCAGCATTTCATTCAGAATATTGGATCCTAATTTACATTATCTTGGGTTGACACTTGCTGCAGATAAGCAGATCTCATTGGTTGGCCATTCAGCTGGAGGATGGCTTGCTCGGGTGTACATGTCTGAGTTTGGATATTCAGACATTGCACTTTTGATCACCCTTGGAACACCACATTGCTAAGATAATTTGGTCATTACATAAGACAACCTAACCTAATGCATGCAAGTATTACCACTATTAAATGCACCAAATCATATTTTATCTGAACTAAGATGCAAACCTTATTATCAGACAGATAGCAACAACACTGATGAGCAAAGACAACAAAAATATGAAAATTGTACTTGCAACAGACTGTAACTGTACACCAAAACATGAAAGGTTTTAGAGGTGCTGCAGTACACGTGAAGATGCTGACCATGAATGAGCAACGCCTGTGGAGTTGTAGTCCCATTTCTGTAGCCAAAAACTAATAGAAAAGTGATCGTTAGGACAATGAAATAAAAATTATATAGACCATTAGCCCATGTATCGTGTCCTTAATTCCCATATTACTAGACGTCTCCTTCAGTTATTTTCTTGCATGTCGTACAATAATAACTACGAATGCATATACACTATATTAAATATTGAAACAATAACACGTTCTTCCACAATAGCTCAATAGTTCAGATGCATACTCATGTCTCTCTAGCAACAACACAATGAAAGACACACTTCAATATAATACCTGCATTTATAGGTATGTCTCTCTAGCAACAACGCAACTAAATGAACACTTCCACTGGTAACTACATGCCATTCCTGAAATAATACATTGTAGTTAGACATTGTAATACATTGTAGTTAGATATTAAAAGGCGCTTCACGTATTTATCCCCCATCCAAATCACTACTAAAGCCATGATTCATCATTTCGGTCTTCACTGCTAGACCATGTCCTTGCATAATTCAGATCATACAAACTTCTTCACGGCCTATGTTATCTTAGACAATCACATTTTAACACCACATAATGTGCCTTGCAACATGGAAACAGTTGTAGCCATATTGAGAATAAGTACATGTTTATAAAAATCCATTGACCGCTAAAGAGTGTACTGATTGTTGCATTCAACAGTGTCAGTTTATCCTTCTATTTCATTTGCTTCTTCTACATCCTGTAGGGCTCAACGTCACATTAAGTTGGAGATTCCTATATCAAAATTTTATCCAATCTAGCAAAATTAAATTCATCTCACCACTAATCATCTCACACCGGTTCAAATCCATACTATAGCCCGGCAACGCCGGGCACCATAACTAGTGCAAATGAATTTAGGATGCTTGATAAGATGAAAGAGAATGGCAAAAATACATACGAGATGAATGGAATACTAGTTATGGTGCCCGGCGTTGCCGGGCTTTGCTACAATATTGCAAGGGTGGTTGTTTGATTGTTCGCTAGACTAAAGAATATGGCAGTTTTTGTGAATGGGTGTGTGAGGGGCATTATTGTGTGTTTTTGTGTTGTTTTATTATGTAACACAGATCCCAAAGAATTCATTTCTAGATACATAGTGAAATGGATCATGGTATGAAATGAATAGAAATGTCATACAAAAAATATGTCAATGTGTGAAGCAAATTAAAACTTGCATACCAGTATGCAGAATATATGGAGCAAATGTTTTGGAACAATGATACATCTTTGCTAGGAAGAAGTGGATTTTAGAGATATGATAAGAATATGCCTGGCATTGTCGGGTTGTAATAACTACTTTAGATAACACTTGGAGGTTTTTTGATTTGGAATTT
The DNA here is from genome assembly GCA_021234155.1 of Isoetes taiwanensis. Taxonomy (NCBI): domain Eukaryota; kingdom Viridiplantae; phylum Streptophyta; class Lycopodiopsida; order Isoetales; family Isoetaceae; genus Isoetes; species Isoetes taiwanensis. The sequence continues at coordinate 12,443,670 of JAJEKV010000016.1, read as the reverse complement.
TTTGGTTTGGTGGATAAATTGTTTGGTTTTCTCTTTTAGGGTGATTTCCTAATATTGTTGGTGGCTTGGTGGCCGAAAAATATTTTCGTGATTCCAAAATTTGAGACCAATTTTTTTGGTATTATTTCGATCCGGGCAATCTTATCCTCCCTGCTCCATGATAGCAAATTGCAAGGTGTGAAATGATTCCCATTTGCCATGCGACTTCCAGTGTCTGTCGTTTGGCATAGATTTTAGCTACGATCTCGAATGACGTGCTACTTAGGACTTGAGGATTGTAGTGCTGGTTAAATTCTACTGTATTATGGCATCTTAGTAAGCGAGCAAAAGATTGAATGCAAGTGATCCTATGCCAGGTGGGCAAGCGTCAGAGGAGTCCCATGTACCTTATATATGTTGTATTGTTTATTCTCGTTCAATTGGTTTGGCAAGCAAGCACAACACGCGTTATATAGGATGAGTGTTCACACTAAATATAACAAAATGTAATATTTACCTACGTCGCCATTGTGTGCGCTAACCGATTGTGCCACCTAACCTAACATGTCTACCTACGCCAAACATGTAAATGCTAACAGATTGTGCCACCTAAACTAACATCTAAATGCTAATGATTTTTGCCATGTAATTGATCCGAACTTAGTATTGCAATCACATATGGCTTATACTTCAAGTTCCACTTTTAGGCTATATTTGAATAGAAATATACGACTGCGAAGACATTCCATGTATGTCGACATGATATTCTACTCTCTCCTTGCATATCCAGGTACAAAATTATGCACAGGCAGTACAAAGGACCATTCATGTATACTTTGCAGCAACAGAAGAACATTCGATGACCACAAAAACACCTCCGATAAGATTCTATGTAATGGGTGTTGGATTGAAGTTAATTACATCTATTTCTCCTTTAATTCGTACAACATAGTTCTTATGACAATAACGGAAATTAACACACATCGCTAGGATTGTATTTTCAAATGTTTAACTTGTGAATTAACTAAATTGGCGAGTCAAGCCAGGTTAACTACCACAATACTAACAAAACTCAATTCATTCTCCTCAAAATGGATGTATACGTGACCAATGAAAGATACAATAAGCACCACCTACAAATATGGCCTTGTGCTAAGAAGTTAACATGATTCACTCTCTTCTAAAACATACAGTTTTAGCTTATCGAATTGTAGGATGCAGATAGGTTTATCTTATCAAACTGTGAGATGCAGATTGATTTGTAATCCTAGAACATAGGTGGAATCCTCCACAGCCAGTAGAAGTCAATCTGATAACCACTCCCAATTATCCAAACATAACTTCTGAGGCACCTTTGAAGCACCAAAATTTTGATGCAATATCATGAACAGTTAAAGAAGAGTACTCCTCATCATATGCAATGTCTCTCCTTCCATCCCCTTTCTTGGATTTTCCTCTGGCTTTAGAATGAAATACAGAAGAATGAGTTGGAACATGCTTACCATCGCTTTTTTGTTCCAGGTGTGTTTATAACAGCAGATTCTACACCTCAGTAAAGGTAAATAAACTCCCTTCTGTACCTTGATGGTAGTTGCAAGATGTGGCACTGCCAAAATGTAATCTTCTCTGAGATTATATCACTGATGTTTTATAATATGCAAGCACCAGTTGGGCTCTCTCTACCAACTCTAACACCATCCCAATCCCTTGAGACTACATGAAGATTTTAGATATTCTCAGAGTTCAACGTCAAATGTCTACAGAAGATGATGAGAATTCATGTCTATGAAAGAGAGGTTTGCAGAAAAAGAAAATGACAGCCAATCACCAACCACAGATAAAACTTTCCATATTGCTTAACTGTACACCAATTGTGGTAGTTGGTGCTTTGTATTGTTCACATAAAAAACATCTACATTATATCTAGTGCAATGTTAGTTGGAGCTGGGGGCTGTGATGCCCCAACAAAGGTTTGGATCGCCATTACCAGTTATTCATAAGTACTAAGAACAAAGTGAGAATTCAACTTGTACTTTCGATTCCAGGGCAGGCATATCCATGTTTTGATATGCTGAAATTATCACAGTGTATGATGCAAATATCTGCTCGTCTAGACTATTTACCCCAAGAATCAGAGGCACTCAACAAAGTTCCAGGCCTTGGTAAAGCCAACGTACCCTGTAGGATCTGACAGTGAAGTTTAAATGAAACAGAACCATCATACACATGCCAAGTGGGGAATATCCAATCAGATTTATCTTCTGGAGTACGGGTAATCTTGATAGAAAAGCTATAACCGGAATGAGAACAATGAAAGAATATACAACTTATGTGCTTACCATATGCATAGTGCCCAGACCTAAAAATAAAAAAGCATCATTCAATCACCTTCATCTTTGTACTTGATGTAGAACTAATGAACTCACTACATCACACATAAACAGCAAGTTGACCAAATAAACATTTGAGTTGATATGTTCTAGGACTAGCATAGCTTAATGTTGGTGCATCCCTGGAACACATAACAGAACTATCAGGTTCAGATGACATTATAATTTACCAGAAATACTAATGCTCTTCCCAACCTCAAATAAGAAAGAATGGTAAATCCTGAGAGAGTTCCTTTTACACATCCAGCTGCCTCAAATAAAAGAACCAAATGCTACATTTAAAGACATGTTAAAACTGCAACTCACTAAAAATTTGAATTGATCATGTGTGGAAGAGGCCTACCATGTCCAGTTGCCTTAGATAAAAGAATTCAATGCTACATTTAAAGACATGTTAGATCTTCAATGTACTGGACTCTAATTTTTTCCTGTGAGGCAGAGGCATGCCACGTCTAACATTGATTCCTATGCAGCAGGAGTTGATTAGTAGAGAAGCCATGTAGCCATAAGATGTTGAGCTTTAATGGATAAGTGACATTAACTATCCAATGCACTAAGAGTCGGGAGGAAAATGTTCGCATATGCAATAACTTAAAACAGTGATGCCATAGAATGCATTGAAAAGTGAAATAGAAAAATGTCAAGTGTAGAAACGAAATCTTAGCATCATCCAGTTTCTTTGGTAGTCTTCGCCTAACTGCTCTTTACCATTAACATTCTGTTTTCCTGAGTAAAGAGACATAGAGATTTGGACAATTCCTCCACTACTTCTTCCATTTAACTCTGGCAGTACATAAAAAAGCACTAAGTTGTAGTTGTATTAGTGGAAGAAATAAGACATACCATTTCTCTTCCTGCTTCTAGTCCCTTCCTTTTGCAAAGTTTTGTGCTTCCAGAGCCTACAGTGATGAGCTTTTCTAAGGTCACGATTCTGACCAAGTTTTCTGTCAGCCTCCAATGTAGAAAAGCTGGGACTATTGGTACCTATTGCCAGAAGCTTCACTTTGATAAGCTATGAAATCTCGCAGAAGAATTGTGCCTAGCATAAACGATTCAAGAACAATTACCTCAAAGTGTCGAATGGCTGCCTCATCAAACTTCTTGTTCAAGCTCGCCTTTAACGTTCTTTAAACCTGCATAATGGAAAACAATAGTATCATCTTAGAAGTTATGGTCGTTTGAAAACAGAATTTTCAATCTCTTTAGTTAGAGCAGATCTACATTCTTTTTGAGCAATTGCTAAAAGCACAAACAGAGAAGAAAGGCAATGGGAATTTAAACAGAGATGTCAGAAACTTTTTCATCGCCCAAGATAATTGCATCCCAAGACATCTTGAACCCATTTATATGTCGAAATAATGACATAGGTGTGAGAATCTAGGCTGCCAATGGTGTTATAGAAACAATGGCTTGAAGAGGCTGTGGGTTAGAGCCTCTTTCCTTCTGAAAACGTCACGTCTCCAATACTAAAAAAAACATCACCAGTAGCCATCATCAGAATCTTTGCTTTGGGAGCTATGAAATCTTGCAAAGAATCATCTGAGGCAAGTAGCGGTTCATATAACTTTGGTGTATAAATTTCTACACTGCTCCATATCCAGCACCGCACAACAGCCTGAGATCCTTACCAAGAGGGCTAAAAGGATATGTGGTCACGGTGGCCATGGTTGTGGAAGAGCGCAGAAGCTCCTACGCCGGGTCAGCACTGCAAAAAAACTATCTACAATCCATGCAAATTTACCATAATAAAACTATACTTCTACCTCTAGATTATCAGCTTGAATGCATCCATGCCGCAGGTTATGGCTCTGAATAAAAAATAGGAACATAATATCACGAATCCTAACCACAACGGTGGCTTCCATGCCGTGGTGCATGGCATGAATGGAAGCTTTACTCAAGAAAAAATCCTATATTCGGCCAAAATCGAAGCCATCAAAATCATATAAGATGCTTTCTAAATTTTTGGAACATCGGGAATATCTTCCGGCTGCCAAAACCCTTCAAACCTTTGGAAAAACATCTTAGAAAAAAATCTAAAAAGTTTTCGAAACCCCGGAAAAACCGAATTTAAACAATAGGATAGCAAGGTCTTGTTGCTTGCAAGTCCTAGCAACGTATACGCGAAAAAGAAAAGAGGTAAGCAGCCCAAAAAGCTTGGCTTCAAGCTATAGTTAACCTTGAACTTCGTAAGATGTAACAAATGATCCGTATATTGATTCATAGGAGATTATCTTACATTAAGATGAATTGAGATGAATTCTTTACATTGAGATGAATTCTTATTATTTGCAAGTCCTAGCAAGCAAAAAAAAATCCCAGAAATCTTGGTGAACTTAGTAACAATAACAAATGATCAAAAAAGATGTCATTGCCACATACGATTATGTCATATGAAGATAACATGCGTTGCCATTGGAAACTAAGGGTCTTTCAATTTCTCAATTGATCAAAATGTCATTTGATTAATCTCACAGTAGGTATTACAACAATTATAATAATTTCACAAATTTTCTCAAATTCCAACATCTAAGCTTTCTGACCTTAATGGTCCATATAAGGCCAAAAGCACTTACATAATATGAGAGGGCAAGAGGCAAAAACAACAAGAGAGAAGACGAACATTAAGATAATAAGAGGCGTACCCAGGAATCGACCTGTTGATTTTTTTTCCTGTAGAGCGAACAGAAGCTTCGCCCACCAAAGGCAGGCCAAGCCATTCCGTTCTGCTGCTATCCAATCCAGCCCATTCCGTTCCGCTATCCAAATTCCGTTCTGTAGCACAACAGCAGCATGCCAAGCCAGGTACTTTTCTCATTTTTCTATTTTGCTATTACTTTTCTGTTATTTCTCATTTTTGCCCTTGTTCAGTGTGCAATTAACACCATTGCCAAGACCGTGTTTAGCCATAGAATTGCTATAAAAGATAAGTTTTCAAACATGATGGAATCAACGATGCTTGACGCGCACTTGTATGTTACCATAAATGGTATTGGCGATTGTGGTGATTTTGATTATACTGAAGCATTGAAATATGGAAAAAGAGTGCTAGTCGTCAAATCTACAATGGTACAAGTGATCCTCTTATACCTTGACATATCTGTAGCAATTCTATTCTATCTTTGCAAATTTCAAATTCCTAATGTTATATTTTACTTGTATTGATAGGATTTCATAGTTTTGTTAAATTGGACTTCGTCCTACAATTTTGGTTTCAAATTGGACACATCCTGCTCAATTTAAGAAAGTCCTACTAGTTTTGGGATTAAAAGGATTTTCGGTGCCCATTTCTGTTTGATGCTAATATTTTTTTCCCAGGAAAAAACCTGAGAGAGACACGTGTCTTGGTTTCTTGAGGAAGGCCAGATAAAGATCAGGATAACTTCAAAGCTCACTGATTACCTGCTTCCAGGATAATAATCGTAGCAGTATAGATTGTTGCTATTTCCCTGTGCTGACAAAGTATAATAATGTGTTGTTTAGAACTCTGCAAACTTCCCTATGTTTTCAGCTTTTAAACAACTTCCTTGGCTCCAAATTTCCATGTACTATGACTTTTTTGCCCTGCTAAGAATAAGGGTTAAGACACACCTGTCATAAAAGGATTGCAGCCCAGAGGAATGGAGAAATATATGCAGCGACTAAGTGAACAAACAGTGAAGGAGATGAACCTGGAAATAAGATTGTTAATTTGGGAAGCAAGAGAACTTTCGCAGGAAAATAAGTACAAAACATCAGAATGTTCTTCAGCTTCCCATATCTTATAATTCTCGGACTTCAAACTCTGCAAAGGGGACTGAGATGTAGTTGTTGGAAACAGAGGCTGGAACTTAGTGCCCAAACTCTCTCTAGCCTTGTAGAAATGGGCTTCCATGCGATCGCCAAGCTTGCAAACATAGGGCCAGATCTGCCAAGCTTTATAGCTCAATTACTATGGTTGTTAACCCTGTATACAAGATTCAAAGAATATTAAAACAAGAATAGCAACAGGCTTCGATCATTAGGCATCCACAAAGGGCTGGATATCTTATCTGAAGTTCGCAGATTGTGCTGGAAGTTCGTCTGGTTCTCAAGCCTGGGAACCTGGAAATCGCAAGCATAGATCAGTGTAAAGCAGAAGGAAATTATTAAACCTGATGAGCGCCTTACCTTGAAAAAGATAGAAGGGATCCCATCGCCATAGCTACAAAGCCAAAATGGATCATGCGAAAAAAGGGGGACAAAGTTATTCTGGGAAGCAATACTTATATTTTTATACAAGAGTAGAAATACAAAGATTAAAAGCCTTCCCGAAGCTTGTGATTTTCCCGTAATGGGTCATTAGGGCCATGCCATTTTGCAAGTTTAAAATGCCATTGAACCCTCGCCATGTAAATATTGTTGTAATTTTATACAAGTTATGACGAAAGAGGCCCATTCATATTTCCAAACGGTTAATATGCTTTGCATTTCAAGCCAAATATTTTGATCTATATCCATTTCTCTGATCTTTTTAATCATAGATGGACCGCCTTAAGGAGCTTTTGGCGATGGAAGCTGCATCTATAGATATATTTGGCCACAAAAGACATGATGCTAAAATCCCTTTAACTCTTCATCTTACGATTTCTCTGATTTGATTTAGCTGCAAATGATTGCCCTATGGAGCTTATTGATGCAACATTTGCAATGCTGCTCTTCGTAAACATTCTTACTTGATTAATCCCCCGTATTTGCTCGCAACGAAGATGTTACTAATAACCTCCCCCACTTGTGGCAACTGATGCCAGCCCTAATGTCGCTGGAAAACCTTATAACCCCAAAAATTTGTTAATCCTGAGCTGGGAACTAGAAATGAAGAGTCATAGGAAGAAACAACGACAGATTTACTTGGCTAAAAGACTAAGAAAGGTTGAGATCATTAGCATCATGAGGTTGGCGATTAGGAGATGAGGATATTGTCCTAAATAGTTTAGGCCTCACTGACTATGTGGCTTGCACTACCCGTATTCGATGCCGTAGTCGCGGATGGGTCGTTTAACAGGAGTGCTAAGTGTCGCAGTTGTCATTGCAGAACTCTTAAAGATCAATGGCTCTCAAGCCTTATCGTTTAAATGGTTTTAGGCCCTATGTAGCATCTAAGATTTCCTTGTTGACGCAAGAACCACATAATGTGTATATGAAAGTTTTGTTACAAATGTCAACTCAAGTTTACTTCAGGTCTGTAACTGTTTTATCTGTGCATCCATTAACTATATGATATTTTGTGAGCTTACTTGTGATTGTCTTATTAGTGTGCAGCAAAAGCACATTTGACAACATGCCAATGCACTGGAGCAGAAGCTACTTCAGTGCATGTTCAAATGGGTATCAAGGGTGCCCCAGGAATGGCCGAAGAGCATCTTAACTTCAACCCCTGTTCTATGGAACTTGCCCCTAATTCCTCTGTTCCATCCCCTTATTTTTCTTCCTCTGCTTCTACTTCTAGCTCTAATTCTAATATCAAATTCCCAATTTAGATTGTAGCCTGCAAGAGCCACGTTGTCAAGATTTATGTTCTTCTTTCAGAGTAACGTGCAAGCATGTTCTTCTTTAATGTGCATGTCGCTTCATCCATATTAGTTTTCAAAATACAAAATTTATGGAATCTATCATTTACAAAATTTATTAAATCTATCATTGAACCTCTTCTCATTGGTAACATTATATGGAATTTAGAGAGATCATGAGCTACATGTTAACCATTGACAGGAGATTGGCTTGCAAAAAGAGTCTAATGGTGAGAATGCCATTGTTGTCACAAACATCATGTCTTCCTACATGCACTATAGTAGGGCTAATCAAATCTCGCATGTTCAACCATGTATTTTATATGGTTTGAATCCATTGTTATTGTTAATAATGCATTGTAATATCAAACATCGAACATTAATAATAAACCCATCCTCGTGATTTCGTGCTTGAAGAAATGTTCAAGGCATAAAAAATCTTCTATGTGGCCTGGCTTCTAAAAGTTTTCGGAAATCCACCATATTGGAGTTGATTAATGGGCTCAATTTTAAAAGTTTCGAACTGACATTGAGCTTGACATTTGAATCGTTTCTAACGGGCACAAACTCAGTAAAGAGAAATGTTGTTGGATGCCGCGATAAATTTCTTGTATACTTAAAAAAATAGCTGGTGAGCACCCGAATATCGGGTGTGCCACCAACGCAGGGCAGGCAGCAGAACTACATCGTACACTTTTTTGAATATCGTACCCCAGAACTTTTTACAACTCTGACATTTTATTGTGAAAGGATCAGCTCTGCTTGCGGGAGAGAAAGAAAAGTGAAGTGGATTATAGATTAAGAATGTATAGAATCCTGCACATTTTATTGTCGTACATTTTACAACTCTGACATTTTATTGTGAAAGGATCAGCTCTGCTTGCGGGAGAGAAAGAAAAGTGAAGTGGATTATAGATTAAGAATGTATAGAATCCTGCACATGGATTATGGATTATGGATTATAGATTAAGGATGTATAGGCTTTCTGATGCGCATGGAGACTTTCTGGATCAGATATGTAATAAAAGTAATGGCAATAAATTAATGGCCTGGAGGACCGCCATATTAGAGTCCGTGATGTGGTATTTTTGATGTGGCCACCTGTTATCAGCCACTGAACGTGTTGAATAGTTTGATTCTTTCGTTCAACTTGCTCATTATCTTCCACTTGCAATGTTTAGGCCACCTGTTGAACGTGTTGAATAGTTTGATTCTTTCATTCAACTTGATCATTATCTTCGGCTTGCAATGTTTAGATCACACCGAGTTGTGCAATAAAATAACAGGTTTGTGCAATAAAGTAATGGCACTTTTTTCTCTCCCGATATGTGCCAGACTGAAGAACGTCTCTATCTTATCTCTTATATCTCATCTACATTGACAACTTTCAGAATGCCTACTGAAAGCCCATGTGATGATCACAGACTTTTAGCATTGACAGAAGATATTGATCATTCAGAAGAAAGGCATGGTTAATTTAGTAAGAGGCTCTCAACGTCTGTGCCAAGGAAAGAAACTCTAAGCAAAGCACTTGTCTTCTGAACGTAGTTCTGTATGAATGGGGACTGTATGACACTGTATGAATGGGGGGGGATCAAATATATTACCAGAAGACTTATACCATTTTTAAATTAATTATCGTACGAGGGAATGTGATGGTTTGCACATAAGAAAAAGAAAAAATTTGAATTTGAGTTCAACCTAAACAGCTAAGACTTCTCCTGCTACATATATGATATATTCATCAATCCTAGAAAATAAATTATAGCAGCGTTTGACTGATGAGAATATAAACCCTGCAATCTTCCAAGTTCAAACCACAAAGTTTTTTGCAGCAATGGGAGCTCCAAAGTTCTACAGCATTCAGTCTTTGGCTCATCCTGGTTACTATCTCACCCAAAGAGGCACCCAGGTAGTGCTTGCTGCACTCAACACGGATAGTCCTTATCAGGTAATCAAACACAAGTATCTGCAATTTTATTTATGTGAACATGGCCATGCGCACATTCCTTACATTCTAATCTCTTTTTTTGCAGTTATGGTACATAGATGAGTCATGGAAATACCTTGGCAACTGCGCTGTAGCACTCATCAACCATGGATCTAAAACAGCTCTTGATTCCCAATCTTTGACCCCATCGGGCCAGAAAGTGAATCAACTAGATATCTTCTCTTTTGGTTTTTGGCGATTTAAATATATTGATTATTAAGTTGATACGTTATTCCTGGTTACAGGTTAAATTGACCAGCTATGATCCTGTTGTAAAAAATGATACTCTGTTATGGGTGTTGTCTGGAACCTTTGATACCGATACGCGCATCCGCGTTGCTGGAAATCTGAATCTGGCACTGTCCCTCGGAGAAGACACCCCCAAATGTCCACCTCCAGTTGAAAACATTGCTGCAGTAGTGGGTGATTCTTTATCTACCTCCTATGGATACCAATGGCAATTCATACCTTATGGTGATTATGCTGACCCTTTTCTCAGCACATTAGTCCTTGGTGTTTGGTTTTACAGTGTATAACCTTTGGCTTCATGCAGTGCCTTTGGCTTTCAACATCCAAAACAGCTGGGCTATTCAAAACCTTACTTACAAGGCCCCTCGTACCAGCATAACTTTAAAAGATGTTGCAGGCACAAAAAATGATGAATTCAATGTTATTGGAACATCTTTAAACAACGATACTAAGGATGACATGGTATCAGATGCTCTGCTTTCTTTCTGACTCAATATTCTCAGTCTTTGGCTTTCTGTACCACATTCGTCAACATTTTTCTCTTCTTTGTAGCAGATCTCACATGTGATTTTCAATCACATTTTTCTGATCAGACCTGTATATCTTATTGCAGATCTGGTACAGGGTTCCTGCAGGTGGCCAGGAAGACACCAATGACTACAGCTCTTTTATCATCATAAACAAATCCAGTGGTCTTGTTCTAAAGGGCTCCAGTAAGAAGGGAGAAAAGGTATCTTCGATTTTCCGCATATTTCAAGTGTTTCAACCATATTGTTATTGTGTAATTTAGTAAATATTGAGCATGTAATGTGATGTGCAGGTGCATCTTAAGGAATATGATGTTTTGGATTATGACTTTGTTTGGGCTGAGAACCGAGCTGCAGACTCTACTCAGCAGTATGTTAGCATTAATCTATCTAAAACTGGTTCAACTGATCTGCATTGGTATTTCCCGCCCGATGCTGCATTCCAGAATTCAGCCTACTATCATCCTTTGACTCTGCGCTCTAATGATGGTGTTCAGCCTCAGATCTGGAAATTCATTCCAGTTGTTTAAAAGACATTCTAAGTTTGATTACTTCATCTTTATGTCTTTGGACTTTACATTGATAAATATATCAAATATGTTAACGATATCTAGTACTTTGTTGCATTTTTCCCTGGTGACCCACAACATGATACGTGATTTTTAGATTACTCATTTTGTACATAATTCCATAAATAATCTGAATGTAGAGAAGAGTTTTAATGGTGTTATCAGTTTTTGGGCTTTGTGATTCATCTCGTTGCTAGATCATTCGAAAATGCTAATTCAAATGGCATGGAATAACATACTTGAGGAACAATGCCTTGATAAATTCTCAACTTTTAAAACTAGAGATTATCTAAGGACAGTAGATTCACTTCCAATTTGAAAGATTAAAGGAAATTGCATTTATAGAGAAGCCCAATTTCTTCTCAAATTGTGTGCATCCCTTCAAGACAAAGGAAACAGCCATTGCAAAGCAGTAGGTTCAATGCCTAGTAAATCTATTTTGTTTGAGGACTTGCTGAGAAATGACATATTTCTTCCTTCGACTCCGACTAGCTTTGAGTTTTAATGCTTTCTCTCAGAGTAGGTATTACAACAATTATAATAATTTCACAAATTTTCTCAAATTCCAACATCTAAGCTTTCTGACCTTAATGGCCCACATAAGGCCAAAAGCACTTACATAATATGAGAGGGCAAGAGGCAAAAGCAACAAGAGAGAAGACAAACATTAAGATAATAAGAGGCGTACCCAGGAATCGATCTGTTGATTTTTTTTCTTTTCTGTAGAGCAATAGTGAGGCCCATCCCTATCGAAGTCAAAATTCTCGGCAGAGACATGGAGCTCCTGAAGAGCATGAAACAAGCCTTGTGTAGTTTTCTTTATGTGATGGACTTCCTTTTCAAGATGAGTCTTGCTTTTCAATTTGTACCAAACTCCAGTTATGGCAGTAACGGCAGTCTTGTGCTTGTGTTCACTCTTTGAAGAATGGGCTGCAGACTCTCTTGGTCTCTTGGCTAGCCTTCCTTGAGAATTAGCGCCAGACATTTTGCACAGCTTTATTCTACAAGCTCCAACTCTTCTTCTGCTCTATGGTACCTATGAAATTGCTTTTCTTTTATCCTCCTTTGTTCTGACTGGGCTCTACCAGGAATTTTAGTTAGACCAGTTCAATGCACAGCCATTCCAAATGAGCTTGTGAATGAAACAATAAATTTATTGAAGTGGGTATTGGGTTCAATCAATCTTAACAGGCTTTTCTTCGTACAAGGAGAGAAGCTACAACAAGGCTCTTCAAGAATGAAAGGATTCTCAAAGCGCTGGGGCAATAACTCAACTCCATTCAAGCATAATTCCTTCTCCATGGCTGTTGCCATTAGCAGATGATGCTAGGCAGCAATTTCAGACTTAGAAAATTGCATTTATTTCGTCCAGACCACTGCCTTTTATCAAAAGCCAAAAAGTCTGAGGTCCCCAAGGAAAGAAAGAAACCGCATTCATGAACAGGTAAAGAAAAAAGCTGTTGAACGAGGCCGTAGGACCCAAAGTCCTTCCATCAGTACATTGCACGTCCTAGTGCTGCTGCTTCAACACACAAATCAGGTAAATTTAATTTCTCGAAATGTCTAAACAATCTGTGAGAAGCATAGGAAAGCAATTGCGAAAATGCAGCAATCTTGTTTAGGGTGTTTTTAGCAGGGATTGCATAGCTATCCACCTTCCAAAGAAATCCCAAACAATCTCTCTCGTCTTAAGTATCACAAACTGCCACAATCTCTAACTAATCCCAGACAATTGCAACCACATATTTAAAATATTTTATGGGATATTATAAGCAAATCAAATCAAAGCCTTCTATATGTCACTCCACCCTTCAACAATAGGGTTGCCCCCCAGGACAACCCAAAAAGTGCGCAATGGACTCAGAGCAATGGGTGGTTTTTTCCGCAACAGAGAATTTGAACAAAAGGGTATCTATCGTACAAGGGAAAATTAATTGGAACACAGATTTTTGAACAAAAAGGGTATATTCTAGTGGGAGAATTACAGAAATAGGGGATTGCAAATGCACATTGGGGTATTTTCAAGAAAGGGGGATTGGATCAAAAGGGGATTTATGAATGGATTGGAGTATTTTTCAAGGAAGGGGAACTAGCTCAAAAGGAAATTTGTGAATGAATTGAGATATTTTTAAATAAAAGGAGATTGAATGAATGGGAATTACCGAAGAAACTGAGGATATTGCGCCGTGAGTAAGCAACATTGCGCAAATTTCTGTTAATTCCCTAGGTGTGACTTCATAAATCTCTTGAACTATCTTGTCTAAACTTGAGAGGTGTTGGATTCTTGTCTCTTGAAGGACATTTATTAGCTTCTTGACAAAGAACTTCACTACTCCAATAGTAAAACATGAAAAAGATCAAAGATGAGATCCTCTAATGGTTTAAAGTCATAAAGTCATTGAAGGGCCCTTTAAGACAAATGCATTAAGCACATCTGCCAAACATCTGTACTCTTTCTTGAATATTGCCTAGCTAGAGAATTTAATTTTTCAGTTCATTTAAATTTTGTTCCAAAATTTGTGACATGATACAAAGATCAACTATTTCGATGACCTAACCCTAATTTTGAAAGGGTTTTTTTTAACGGAGCGATGATGTTGCTATGAATACCAACGGGAGTTGAGTTTAGCTGTAACTAATTAGGCTAGTGACGGCCAGAGCTGGTAACTTCAGTATTGTTATAAATCGGTAACAGGAGCTGCGAGACGCTGCATCTCAACAGTTAAGTGCAAAAGGGCAAAGGATTCACAGATGCCATTCCAAGACGAAATCTATCATATCCGTTGGACTAGGTCCATGCTCTATGCAGTAATTATGGGCCTTTGTATATTGGAATGGTTAGGAGCATGGTAATTTTTAGTGGCCCCGGCGGGCCAGTTGGTCACACATTCATATTTTCCAAAAAATAGCTGGCCACGCTGGAGTAGGATGCCTTTTCAACCTGGCCAATGGGTAGTGGCCAGTTCAAAACACCAACTTATTAGTTTCACCCCATAAGTGGCCAATTTGATATTTGCTAAACCTTCAAACCTATAGAACACATATAAGCAACTTGCTGGGTTGGCCGTTTAGAACATACAATAATTTAAAGCCTTTAAGAGTGTGGTTAGACTCTATATTTGCCATGATTAAGGACATAAGATTGCTACTTGTAGGGGGATCTAAAATTTGTTTCGAGTTCTAAATTTCTAGTGGTCTTTGTAACAATATAATATTTTTCGCTTCTGATGACTTGGTCTAAATTTTTTTTATTTGATTTTTGATTTGCATCTCAAATCTGCCCTTTATCATCTTGCCTAAATCTGCTCTTTATCCTCCCAACTCAAATCAAGGTCAGTTTCCATACGGTTCTTGGTGAGATCCATCTTATTGTGCTTTTGCCTACAGACAATGTCTTAATACATTTAATTGATCTTATAGAGTTAGAGAAGCATAGCATTCATTTGTTTAACATTATAGACAGACATACTCACTTTACATGTTTGATGTATGGATGTAGCCAATTTGATTTTTTTGGGAAAGTTTATTTCCATATTTCGCCATTTAAGTCACAACCTCTGGAAATAATGAGTTGAAAATGGCTAGGCCAGACTACACTTAACAACTTATCCAAGATAAGTAGTGGCCAATATTTTATGCCCCTTCAAATATGTAGGGAGATTAAAAAACACCCTGGTTAGGAGGAAACTCCTTCCCAGGCTCTCATTTGAGACTGCCTATATATGTTTTATGTAACGTTCCTAACCGACATGCCCTTAACCAACTGGGCAAAACCGTCTAGACGTTTATGAATAGTCGCTTCTACACATTTATGCCGGTGTCTCGGGAACGCCCCACAGGCACATTCAAGGTTCGAATACTCGAGCGGTCTACCATGGGCCCGTTACAGTCTCTCCCACTAGAATTATGCTCGTCCTCGAGCATCCAAGGCCATACCATGTCTATGTCATACCATGTCATAATGATTACCAAGTCTTTGCAAATTACCCATGCATATAGGCACCCTGCTCTGATACCAACTGTAACATTCCTAACCGACATGCCCTTAACCAACTGGGCAAAACCGTCTAGACGTTTATGAATAGTCGCTTCTACACATTTATGCCGGTGTCTCGGGAACGCCCCACAGGCACATTCAAGGTTCGAATACTCGAGCGGTCTACCATGGGCCCGTTACATTTTATTTGATAGAGGTTTGGGCGGAATCGATTTATGATGGCAGAACAGGCTGCGGAAGATGATTCTGAGGATAAAGGTCACAGATGAACAGAAGATCGGTATTGCAAAATGGTTCTTGCTTAAACCTCCCCTCGGTCAAATCCAGCAGGTTGCTAAAGGTTAGCAGTTATCCATTTCAGTAGTTTCGAAGGCTCAAAAACATATATATTCTTTTATCTTGAGCTGCATGATTTTAAATTTCATTATGATGATCGGAAGAGCTGATTATTAGACTAGTCATGTTGTCATACCTTATAGGTTATATCTTGTGGAAAGACTATTATGGCCTTGATTGTACAATTGTATGTAATGTGCGCCTTCTTTCTACTTCAAAAAGTTATCTAATCATGTCAGAAATGACAAATTTAGGCTACAAGTTGTTGTTCGTTCTAAAATTAGGTCTTACATGCAGATGTGCGCCATGTTTTAATGGACGAAGATCTCTTTGATGCTTCCTTCTTATCTATGACATCTATCAAATGATCTGCCTTGATTTTCCAGACCACAATGGGCAGGTACATTAGCAATAATTACATGCATCTGAACAATGCAATATCTGTGTCCCATCATTGTTCTTAAGTGGTTGGCTGTTAACATTAACATCTGCATGCATAGGCGCCCTAACCCTGCAGATTCATCCTAAATAATGAAGTAGATTATCATGAGTAAATAATATATGCCATTTCCATTTGTGTTTGTCATGTTTATCATGTATCATATGTCATGTATGCCTCAATTTGTTCGCATCTAGTGCTATTTGAGAAGTTTGTCATGGACTTCTGAGACTGGAATCTCCTGATCTGCAGGCAGATTTACTGCTACAATTTGCTGACATGTGCTAGTGACTGAAGCTCATTTCTTGGATCTTCGTACTGCTCAGGTTGCTACAATTGACCACATAAAACAGGTAAGCATAAAGTCATCCATAACACTTGTTGCAATCAGTTAGGCATATAAAGAATGGATATTTGCTTCTAAATTTTGTGACGTTCCAGCATAAAATACAGTATGAATATGTATATTATACTACCACATCACTAGTACATAACACGGCGACTACAAAAGGTTGTATTCTAGGGGCAACCTCTTATATTGCACATGTCTTTAAAGTTTCATCTAAACATTTTTGTAAAAAACTGATAATAGCTTTTCTTTAGGGACCATGTGCAAATGGATATAATCTGTCCATTGGAATTGCTTGTTCCAGACATAGTTATGTAGCATATCTTCGATTATGCGATTGGTACGCTCTGTTTGGCCATCCGTCTGCAGATGGTAAGCTGTGCTCATGGCAAGCTTAGTTTGAATAGTGCTAAAGAAATCCTTTCAAAATGCACTAACAGACTTTAGATCCACATTTTCAAATGGATATTTTTTGAATGGCTTGCTTCTACCATGGCTTGAGAAAACATTACCATAAGTAGCAAACCTATCATTGCTATTCTTGCTCCCATTTTCTTTTTTGTAGCACCAAAACTTGAAATCCTGACCTGAGGCATCAATTGTTGCCTTTTGAAATGCCAAATATAGCATTTATAGGCTTGAGATGTATTAGTATGTGCTTACTTAAAAGGAATATGCCCATGGGGCTTTCGGGCAAAAGTATGCTGGTGGGGTGCAAAAGCAGGCGTCCGGACCCATGCTAACATCACTCATATAGCACCCCTTGGCAGTTTGTTTAGGGTGTTACTGGTACTAGCATGTGGTAATTAGGTAATCAATAGAAACATGTAACTACTCCAATTAATGACAAGTGAAATACTATAAATGAATAGTAGATCCAGGGTGATGATCTAAGTGATGGGGTCGCGTTTTTTTGTACCCCACCAGCATACTTTTGCCCTTTCTTGGAAGGTGGAGCTCCATAGTATAATCTCTTGTCCTTTTATAAAAAATTGATGAGAAGATAAGCTACATGTAGTATGGAGCCTTATAATCGTATAAATAGAAAAATCATGGTCGTTGTATGAACAATGGTTGGATAGGGGACATGTGGATGACTATAACATTATAAACTTTATGCCTTTAAATGAATAGTATTGCAACAATTGATTTTAATAATGGCCATCCATTGCATACTCCAACTATGAGCAGAGCACAAGCTGGGCAAGATATAGACGACCTTAAATGTATTGCATTTGCTTATCCGGAGAGGAGTTTATTCTTTTTGAGAAGGTATCTAGGGTTTCATATAGTAGAAATAAAGCTTAAATATTTTTGTTTTTGAAGAACTGTGTCATCAATATATTAAAAGAATGGTAATGTTACAAAGCAAGTGAGGAGGAAGGAGAACTGCCCCAAAGAGACAGCGATACCTCGATACTCCACAATAAACTCACAGAAAAACTGCAACTCTACTGCTGTACAAACTGACCATCACCATCTACAACACCCAAGAAGTCCCGCCAAATGCCAAACTTCCGCTCTACTAATCCCGAGAACACCAGAAAGCTTTGAAATAGCTTGTACCGGAGTCGAGGAATCAGAGAGGCTGCAGGCTGCTGAATCCCCTGAAAGATCCACAACCGCCGCCGCTTCCAAATCAGCCACACCAACCAAGCCACGCACAGATGCAAGGCTTGCTGCCGCAAGAGCAGCCAAGCACCAGGATACACATGAAGCAGCAACTGCAAAATAAAGCTTAAATATTGCAACATGGTAGAAGTTAATTGTAATTGTGTTGTGAGTTCAGACGTGTCTGCATAATGATGACAATACTGTAAGAAAAGAGGTCACCATGGTAGGACACCCCCTATATTCTTCTAGATGGAAGAAAGTAGGTCGTCAGATGAACAGTGGTTGGATAGACAACACGTAACTATAAAGATAAATAATAGTAGTGGACAACACGTGAACAATTGATTTATTAATGGCCACCAGTGCATAGTCCGACTATGAGCAGAGCACGAGCTAGGTGAGATATAGATGGCCTTAGATGTATTCCATTTGTTTATTTAGAAAACAATTTACATACAGTAGAAATACTGGCTTAAAGTATTGCAACTTGGTGTCTAGCTTATTAAGGTATCTAGATATACATACAATAGAAATAAAGCTTAAAGTATTGCAACTTGGTAGATATTAATTGTATTGTGATAAGAAAAGATAAGAAAAGAGGTCGTCAAATGAACAGTGATACGATAAGAAAAGAGGTCGTCAAATACGATAAGAAAAGAGGTCGTCAAATGAACAGTGGTAGTGATGGGACATATACCACGTGAAGATGCTTTTTGTAATCGTGAGTAACATGCAATATAATATTGAATCCTTAAGAAAAAAAGATCTAGCAATACAACAAGATTGAGTCTCGTAATATAATCTCTTTTGAAGAAGTTTTATATTACAAGAAATTTATCGCGGCGGCCAAGGCCGCCGCGAACATTTCTCTTCGTCCTCTTGCAGGGGAGATTTGTGTAACTTTAAGTGATGCAAAAGATGTTCTTAAAATGTGAGACTTGATGTTTCTATAATATGAGGTCCTAGTGATGTGTGTTAGCATTGCAAGAGTAGACTATGGGGGATGCAACCTAAGAGCATGCATATGAATCTAGCAAAAATAATGAAAACAATTCTAATGAAAATAATTCTCTAGTCTCAACAATGAGTTGTTATTTTGCATATACTCCATATTGTAGTCAAAACATTGTCCAATTAGTGGACCTCCAAATATTTGCAGTTGATATAGCTCTAGATTCAACACAGATTGCTAGAGATGTTAGGTAGAATAAGTTAAAATTATCAATTAAGCATAATACAAAAAGGATTGTGTTCTAGAACATAAGTTGTCAAGGCCATAAGGGTAAACTCTTGCAAATATATAAAAAAATCTTAGTAGTTATAAATGGAATGTAAAGAACCTAAGGTTCATAACTTTGCGTGTTCATCCTTCAATCATATTATGGTGGTTTGATGCAACTAATTACCAAAATCAAACAAAATCAATGTTGGAATTACTACGGTCATGTCACATGAACATCCGGTATGAGTAATAATAGGGCGATTGGGAATTATGATGGACGTGAAGAAGAAAAAAAAGTGAATGAGAGAGCGGACATAACTTAACACACGCTGACATCGGGAAGCCAAGGTCGCTTTGAATTCGATTGGTCGAGTTTGTTTGATGCGTGTATCCGGAATAGTCGAATAGTAGCCAAAGTCCGAGGCAACAGGAAAAGTTGCGTTGGTCTATCCGAATCGATTTGCTAGAGATCGAAGCTATGCATATTGTGAGCCGTAAATCAAGTTGTTGGAAGAAGCTTTGGTCAGAGAAGCCGATTTATGAAGAGCAGGCCGTCACCGATTCAGAGACGTGTCTGAAAAAATTGGCCCCTTTGCATGAGTAATCGAATTGTTTGTGTTTGTAATCGGAAGTGAAAGGAGTTGGATTGCTCGGTTGGAGGCCGAGGTTCGTGAATTGGGTTCTCTCCGGTTTTCTTAACCGAAAAATTGTTTATTGGGGTGAATCATCAATTTATTTGCCCAAGAAATCCATTGTTGTTCCGTTGATGATTGTTGAGGTCGAGTAGGAGGCGTGAGACCGATTTTCTTGGGTTCAATCTCGGGTCAATGGACTCAGAATGAGAAGATAATTCACCGACCGATCGGGCTATGTCGCCTTTACGAACTTGAAATTCGGCGATCCCTTTGATGGGAGGAGATTCTTGAAACCGAGCGTAAATCCAAATTTGTCCAAAGACTACAATCTTGTAATGCGAAAGTATAATCGGACCAAACGATTTGTAACATGAGATGCTATGAATCCAAATTGCCCTGTGAATGAGAATATTGCGAGGAATCCATTTCGGTCTCGTTAGTTGCACATGAATATATGCGAGAAATATAGCCCCAAACTTGATTTAGATCCCAAATTTGAACCTAAGAATCGCCAAAACAGATCGATTATCAAGAATCATTGATGGGTTAAGTAGCGCCATGTTTGCTTTTTCAAGAGCCAATCAAGGTAAAATCGACCAGGTCGGATTTGGGGCTGCCACTTTCGCTGCTCCAGGCCAGTACAAGATTTTTAAGTGCGGGGGCTTCCACAAGGTGGCTTCCACAAATCCGTCTGAAAAATTTTACCGGCGGTTGTACCCAGGAAAAAGAATGGGTACGTGTCACTAAAATATCAAAGGCATAAAAGAATCGAATCTAAGGAAACATAATTATATATGTCTTGAAAATGTATTGCTTTCGGCATGTTTGAGTGGATTTCTTGAATAGAAATTTTTGGAACGTTGCATAGATTGTGATAATGTATCCTAAATAAAACAAAATGTGAAGTACGTAAAACAAAATGCAAATGAATGAAGTGGTACGTTGCATAGATTGTCATAATGTAGTGTAAATAAACAAATGTAAAGTACATATGAATGAAATAAAGCATGTGAAAATGATGGGGCAACAAATCAATAAGTGCATCCTTGACGATGGTGCCAATGTAACATAATTAAATAAAGTATAAAGTACATAAACAAGCGCATGGAAAACAGCTGTAGATATACTTGTGGCTGAAAAAATAGTTGTAGATAGTGATTTTTTTGCCCTGGATGTAATTCATATCGATCTTTATGTGCCACATTCGTTATATCTGTTGTTCGTTATTTCTATGATTGCATGCTTCAAAAAGAGTCCACAACAATGTTCCGTGGGAATGCAATTGTCCTTTGCAAAAAGGAACAAAATTGTAGCTATTAGATGTTTAAATAGGCAAAGATGCAAACCTATCATTAATGGAAAAAAAGAAAAAGAAAAAGAAGAGACAACAAGAAAGTATTTGCTTGAAAACAATTGTAGGTGTAAATTTAAATACAATTTTTTTACATGGATGCAATCCATATCTGTCTTTAAGTGCCAAATTCTTTACATCTACTTTTCATTTTTCCTATAATCCCATCCTTCCAAAAAGTCTACAACAATGCTCCCTAGGAAATGCAAAAAACGTTTTGTCCTTTGCGAGAAAAGGAAAATGATAGCTATAGATGTCTAGATAGGCTGGAAGATGCTAAAAACTAACCTATCATTAAGGGAAAAAAAAAAGGAAAAAGAATACAAAAAGAAAAAAAATAAAGAAGATAGGAAGGAGGATACTAGCTTAAATAGACGGAGGAGTTGTGAATGGAAAGCAGAAGAAGCAGGGGAAATGGGTTCATATCTTTCAGTGTACAACAACACGAAGGATGTGTATCAAGTGAAAGTTGGGCCGGATGAGGCAGCGCTAGCGATTGTGAACATAGTTCTTGGAGTGGTAGGGGCAGTGGCAGCTGTGTTGGCGACTGCAGGGATGGGTGCAGGATTATCCGCCGCATTGGTTGCTAATGGGGTGGTGAGTGTGTTTGGAGTGTCGACCAGCACCCTTGCAGCCATCACCTCCCTTGCGTCCTCCCTCGCTGGTTTCACCATTGCCGCAGATGCACTCGGCTTTGCCACCAGCATGACCATCTTCATTGCTGATAAACTCCAAAAAGAGCAAGGGTTCGTAGAAATCAAACCGGGTACATTACTTTGCATATTGCATTTAACTTAGTGTTAAGTTGTCCTTAATAAATCTATGTTTTTGTTGCATAGGGAAAAAGGAATCGTTTGGAAAGTATACCCTGTCATTATGGAGGCAAGCTTGCTGCAAAAGGGTCCGCCCCAATCCCAGCAACTCGGACGAGGTTCTGATGGATGAATTGTACATGCGGCCCATCTTCACAGGAGCCACAGACGGATCCACTTTGGAACATAACATGATGTATTGGATAGAGAAATGGGGCCACGAGAGTTTGACACATGTCACCATGAGCAACTCTACTAAAAGCCCCATCGACTATGAAGAAGCCCAACGTCTGGCCGACATATACACTTCCACCATCAACTGGAAGAAAATGGCTGAGGATGCTGGTCTCCAGCGTCCAGAACTACAGGAGTCTGGTGATAACCAAGCTTCTAACTAGCTCTTCTTGCAAGGTCCTTATATTATATAGGTTACTCCCATGCTTTTTGTTGTCCATTTCTACATATATTTCATTTCTTCTTTCATGGAAGGATGTATGGCTAAGCTACTCCTAGCTCCTCCAATAATTCCTTCCAAATAATATAAAGTTTCTTTATGATTCTTCTAAACGATTTAACATCGTCCTTTCCTATGGCATTCTTCAATTTATCTTTTCAGATCTGTTTTGGATTTGTGGATTATGTTAGATCTTATAGGTGAACTAGGATAGAAAAAAAAGTCGTTAATCAGGACAATATTAATGGGAAAAAATATTGAACCACGAGATTTTCACTCAACAAGTTATGATAATTTTTGTTGATCCTGATCAAAATATTATTCTCCATGAATTTAATGGTTAACAAAATAATATGAAGATATAAAGAATTTGGAAGAGGATCCAGGGAATTTAGTTGTAGGATTGAGATAAGAAACTTAGTCTCCCTTGGGTTTTTCTCAAATCAAATATTTAAATTTCGCTCTTCAATTTTTAGCAGGTTTGTCTAAAGAGAGGTCCATGATAAGCCACCTCATGCACTCTCGTCTAAATTAAGCCACCTTATGCATCCTCATCTAAAATTAATATAATTCCGTAGAGCTAAAATTAATAAATAATTTCACATCAACACTTGTGGAAATTAGAAAAATCGAGTAATTTCCTTCCCTTTGTAGAATATAATCATGTTATAATCATGATCTTGCATTAAGAATGTGATATGACCTAGATAAATTCTAGGTTGAGACAAGTTGATCTAGTTAAGCTCAAGAGATTGAAATTCAAGGTTACATGAAATATTGAAGGTTGAACTCCATGGTTATATGGAGCATGGTTAAAATAAATTAAGGGAAATGAATTTTAACCTTGAAGACATTTATCCTTACGGGATAATCTGTTAAGGAGGGAATACTCGTTCAAAATGGAAACTTGTTGTATCTAGAAAGTATTAGGTCGATCAGCTCGCCATAGCGGCCGGATCTTGACCTGTAAATACAGAAGAAGGATCTAATAATGTGTTAGGTTGCTTATGGATTGAATGCAGGTGTATTGGGCCAGAATGAAGTGATGCTTGGGCTATCGAAGGCATAGTCAACCCTGCTACAATGTTTTAGTCAATACCTCTGCTATAGTGTTTTCTACTGTAGCAAGTTAATGGTTAAAACAATAATTCCAATGTTAACACATTGTGACTATTGAATTATTGTTTGAATTCAAGGGAGTTGGAAGAATAGGCATTCAATTTTATTTTTGAAGTGTCTAGACTAGATAAACTATAGCATTATTTCTTTCATTGGTATCATAGCCTGGTAAACATGTCAAGTAGATTTGGTGCTAATCTACTTAATGCTATAGAAGTATTTAAAGGTGAGAGTGGTTTTCAAATCTGGAAACAAAGTATTAAAGAGGTTCTGGAGTTTGAAATTTTGTGGTACTTGATTGAGCCAAGTACAAGTAGACATTATGGTACTAATGATGTCTTAGGGACATCAAGTACAGGGGGAACTAGCTCCAGCTCGAATGGAGAAAGCTCAACAGCTGGTGGAGGTGCAGGAATTGCTGAAGGGAGTAACAATATTGCACAAGTAATATCTGCAACAAGCACAGAGGTGGATGAACAACTCAAAATCATGGAGGCACAAGCAATTATTTGCTGCAAGGTTGGTCCAGTGATTAAGTTGAAATTGAGATGGTTAAGTCCTAGAGAGATGTGGCAATACATGATCAAAAATTATGAGGCTCAAAGTTATCCTTGGCAGGTAGAATTCAAGTAGCTAAGTCAGTATTATGATTTGGTGGAGAGGTTCAAAGTTATCCTTGGCAGGTAGAATTCAAGTAGCTAAGTCAGTATTGAACAATACGCATATTTATTTGGTTTCGGTTCTATTGGCTCCAGCTTCTAAGTGTGCAGAGATAAAAAAGATTGTAAGAGATTTTGTTTGGTGTACCGATAAAGGAGGCACTGTGAAGGTGGCGTGGAAGAAATATATGTTGTTTAAACAACAAGGAGGACTTGGTATGTTGGATCTTTCTTTACAGGGTAAGGTCTTAGCTTCTAAGCTATTGTTCAGTTTGTTGAAAGATGATTGTGCATCACCAGGTATGAAGTTACTTAAACAATCAGTAAAGAAGTGTATGGTTTTTCATAAGTGGGAAGCTTGTCTCCAGGCATCTTCCCCCTTTCTGTGGTTGCCTTTGTATACTCATGGACAACTACACCCAGTTGTAGAATTTATGCATGCGCATTCCCAAGCGAGGTGGAGGAGAGCAGGTATTATTTCTATTGAACAGTGGTATTTTGGTATTGACATTGCTCCTTGGCAATGGTTTCAGGAGAAATATGGGTTGTTGGATAAAGATATCAGTATATGGGCTTATGTAGCAAATGCTCTTCCTTTAATTAAGAAGTTTGGTGACCAGAGATGCTGGAACTTTGTTCAAGGTATTAAAGAAGGCAAGAAGCTAGTAAGTTCATGCTACAGATTGCTTACCTCCTCAAGTACTTTATCACCTTCTCGAAAATGGCACTTACAGACTTTGCCTTCTCAATGGCAATCCATCTGGAACCTTGTTTGGTCTAAATATAATCCTCCAAAGGTAAATGTTCTACTTTGGCAGGTGATTCATCGCTCTTTGAGAGTTAATGAGATGGTTCATCGCTTTAAGCCGGGAGTAAGCCCACTTTGCCCAATGTGTGAGCGATGCATTGAAACATTAGAGCATTGTTTATATTTGTGTGCGAGTGAGTAGTCTTAGGTCCCGGCCGCATTCCTTTTTGGAGTATCTTTGATAGCCAAAGACTTTCTTTTGGGTATTTATCCAAATCGCTGGATCGCTTCTAAAAGGATTGCATTTCACATGGCAAAGTCTTGGCTAATATGGAGTGTATGGAAGCCGGCTTAAGAAAGGTGTTTTATGATAAGCATATTTCTTCTCAGGTGGTGCTTCAAGAAATTCGTAAGAAGTTGTATAATTGCTTTCAGATCTCCAATTGGCCTGATCGTATTAAACTTCCAATATGGAGTGATCATCTAAAAGTGATTGATGTTTCAGGGACATTTCTTACTTCTGGAAGTACTTTGTAATATTTGGAGTGTATAATATGAAGTAAAACACGTTCTTCAAAAAAAAATTATGAGGCTAAAACTTCCTCACAAATAGATGTTTTAGAAAAGCAACTAAGAAAGTTGAAGCTACATGACAGGGAGAACATAACAGAATTTCTTGAGAAACTTGACTCCATAATAGCTAACTTAGAAGGGGCAGGTGTCATTTTAAATGAGCAATATCAGCTATTGGCCATCTCTAGAGCAGTTTCACATAATGCCTATCTTGCTACATTGGTGAGAAATATTGCTAAAACAAAGAAGCATGCTATTCAAATGATAAAGACAGAATTTGAGCAAAAACAAATAGGACAGGAAGATGATGAGCAGACCACTGAAGTCCTTTATGCCGGAAAAAATAAAGGAAAGAAAAACAGTAATAATAGTGATAAGGAAAGGATTGGACCATGTTATAATTGCAATAATTATGGACACTTGAAGGCTGACTGTCCTAAAATAAGAAAAGACACATTTTGTTTCAATTGTGAGGGAAAGGGTCACATTACTTCAAATTGTTCAAGCCTTAGGGGCTGAACTACAAAGGAAGAGGAAGAGGCAGGGGAAATAGAGGGGGATCTACTGTCAGAGAAAGAGGTACAGCTAAAACTAATCCATCTTTGAATCTAGCTCAGGAGACTCGAGGGGATGAAGATGAACAAAATGAAGATGATGAGGTAAAATATCCTGAACTATGTCACTTGTTGAATGATGTAAATAACCATGACAGTGATTATAGATTGAGAATTTTGAGGAAGGGCGGTAACATCATCCACACACTTGTAAAATTGCAGAGAAGTCAAAGGAGGGACATATGCAGTTAGAATAAGTGCCGCAGAAATTAAAAGCCTACTGGGATGTTGGAACTTTTTGATTTTAGAAGGAAGAGTACATCAAATTTAGAAGTACTCTGTGTACCGAGGATTAATTAGAAATTTAATTTTACATGTTCTTTTGGGCATCAAAATATTCTTGGATTGGCTTCGAGTATGATTCTTGGCAGCTAGAGGGCAAGCTGACCCTCTACTCTCTGTGTGAGCCATCCAGTGAAGTCGTGAAGAGCAAATTGAAATTATTATTGATGCTAGCAAAGTAGGTTAGTGATTACTCGAGGCTGAGATGATGGATACATATATCTCTTCTTTTACGTGAATCTTTGTCACGGCGAGGTATCACTCGCGTGATTTCTTTCTTTGATGCTTACGCATTATATCCTCTTTATTCAGTCTAGACCACCCATTTGAAAGGTAGATCAACATTTTAGTTGCGTCCAGGCCTATAAAGTGAAGAAACTGCAAGATTAAAAGGAAAAAGGTGATTATGTTTCACGAAACCACAATGCGATTCTTGGTGTAAAATGTTGGCCCTTCCATTAAAGTCGCTCTTTCTTACTAGCAGGAAAGATTGATTTTAGTAATTGATGAATCGAGGAAGATACTGCCATAAATTTTGAATATTTGCAAAGTTAGTTCGAGTTCTTGGTTTATGTTGAAGGAATTGGGCTTCTAGAGTTGTATACAAGCCAGTTAGTGAATATTTGGAAATCTTTTTAGCACATTAGTTTGTGGTACCGTCTTGCTATGCTTGAAAAGCCATTCAAGCACAATAATTTGAATAAGCCAAATTCTCCTCTCGATGGATATAGTATTTTTCAAATGCTTGCCACCTTGAAACCTTTCAGGATTTAAACTTGAATGTAATTTGTCTTGATGCCAAATTCCCATTGAATCTCTGGCGGATCTGGTCTTCTCAAATCTTTCGTTTGAAGTCAATGCTAAATCAGATGCTGATATACAGATTTCATTCCATTATTGGCTATTCTCATACAGTTGCAGCTTGCATGGAACAAAGTTTCTTCTATTCGATTAGGTCGAGGGCATTTGCACATTCTTCAAGATAAGAGTTATTATTTCGGGGCCTTGGCTGCTTTGGATCATCTTCTATAATCTGGATCACGATCACCGGATGGATGTTATAATAAGACTATTCGAGGATACTCGGCTACAAGAGCAAGTTATGAGCTTCATGTGTATTTTGCTTCTAGAGCAATCCCAAATGGATTTACGCATACTAGAAGATAGAAGTTAGGAATTTGTTACTCCTATAGTAGTCTCTATATGCTTGAAACATTGGCACTTTCTCTTATATATAAAATATAAAAATTCTTACCTTGAAAAAAAAAAAATTAATTTACATTGTAATTAGTAGATCTTGGATACAAAGTTCTATTTGAAAGGTTACAATGGAGTGTTTCATCATAATAAATTGAAGTTTGTTGGCAAGAGAGTTGGAAATTTGTTGGATTGAATCTTGATCGTATGCTCCAAAGTATCAATGCGGTGACTTGTTCGGATATTAAATTATGGCATGAAAGAGATGTGTCACGTGAACTCCAAAACAATAGAGCTTTTAATTAAAAGGGAATTTGATTGAAGCATAAAATTAAAATGAAAATTTAAATGTCGCGAGGGTGCATCCTAAGCTGACATATAGGTTTCCTTTCAAGAAATCCTTAAAAGGGCAAAAGGAGTGTTGGATTTAATTCACTCGATTTATTTCACCATTAGATGTGACCGATCTCACCGAAATATATTTTATAACTTTTGTAGATGATTATAGCGGGATGGCCAAAGTTTATTGTCTAAGCACCAAGGATCGGCTCTTCAAGCATTTAGCGGTTTGTAAATGAAGTCTGAGTTGAAGCTGGAAGAATCCGAGATCTTCGTAGGAATAGGGAGAATTTTGTCAAATGAATTTAAAAGTACCTCTTTTGCAGAAAATAAACTTGGCATCAAAGAGGCGGAGTTGACTGCAATTCTCCCCTCAACAAATGGGTCTTGAGAGAATAGAGACTATACTTAATGCAATTAGGGCATGCTCAGTGAAATTTAGGATTACCTAACTTTCTGGAAGAAATTTGCATCGAGAGACAACGATATTTGTGCAAACTTCGCGCCTTCCATAAGCATCGAGGGAGAGATTCAGTGACCTTGTAATTCAAGACTCTGACTATATACCGGTGAAAACTGTGTTGCTAGCATATGCCCATGTACGGAAGAACTTCGAGAAAAAGGCTGGATGTGAACACATCACACACCTACATGGTAAAGAGGGCAGTCGACAATCAAGCTACAGTTGGCATAGTCCATTAAAAGAAGAATCATAATAAGTAGGGATGTGGTATTTGATGAGGAGCTATTTTATAAGATGCTTGCCAAATTAGTAGTCATGAAGATATAGCTGAATGCAAGATTGATAAAAAGAGGTACATTTTAAAAAGGAGCTAAAACCTGCAATGATGACTGATACAGATGATGAAGAAGGAGATAAGTGAACAAATATTGCCTAACACTAATGTTGGTCCTGAGAATGTGCAGCATGAAAGATTCAAGAAGTATTGAATAAATATTGCCTAACACTAATGTTGGTTCTGAGAATGTACAGCATGAAGATCCAACTGACCAACAAATCAAAAACAAATAGGCCTGCCGAATAAGAAAAGAAAAACTGACTAGAAATAATTAGGATGAAAGTGCTTAACCATGAAAAGTTCGGCGATGACTTGGAAACCCAAAAGCAAAGCTCAAGGATAATGAAGAGGTGAGAGATCCTTGGCTCGTTTGAAATATTGATGCATTTTAGATGTCACCAGTCCAAAGCATATGAAAAAGCGGTGTCTCGGTGACGAGCAAACAATGGTTGAAGACTATCTGAGGGAAATGAGTTCCTTCAATAGGATGAATACATATGAACCATAGATCTCAAATAAGCCAAAGGAAACATTATGGGATGTAAATGGTTATAAAAATAAAAACGAAGCGGTCGCCGAAACGAAAGTTTAAAATTTCGTCGAGTGGCGAAGCCATAATGAATATGAAAACATTATTTTCTCATAAAATAAGGCAACCTCAGAATGCTTCGCTATTGCTAATAAATAAACACAGGGGATATCCACGCTGGATCATGAACCACGGCATTTTGAATACAAAACGAGGAGGATATTATTTATAAAATTAACAAAAGGCTTTAGAAGTAGGAGCTGGAAAAGAATCTGAGGTAAAGGTTATATGGCCTCGAAGCGTCCTCAAGGAATGGTAGAAATGTGCGCCGTTCTCGGAGACGAGGTTTTGATGAAATTTGAGAATAGGCAATCTCATAAATACAAAGAATTTGGGGATGAATGGTGCATAATAGCACTTTATGTTGATAAATAATAATGATCTCAAAGCGGAGGTTAAAGGCACTAAGATCACTTCAAAGAATTGAACAATAAATTTAAAGATGTCGGATCGTGGTTAAGTGCAGATTGATTTTGAAAGCAGATTTAATAAATTTGGCATACTCGAGGGGCAGTTGAAGGGATGCTTTCGAGGTTATAATAAAGTCTCCCGGTATGCGAGAACAAAGATCTTTTGAAGCCAGGTCAAACCGGAAAGAGGAAAGGAAGAAATGAGAAATGTACCTTTATATTAAAGCGTGTCTTCAATCGATTTCGTCGGAGCGATCAAAGGATTTGATTGATAGCGATGTAGATGATGTGTCTTCAACTAAAGGTTTCATCTTGACCATGAAGCCAATACCAGTTCGCCAATCGATAGTCGAGGATGAAAGGGAAAAAGGGGAGGAAAAGGAGAGAAGATTGAGAGAGAAAGGACAAAGGAAAGGAGAAAGGAAAAGAGAATAAGAATATGAAAAAATAAAAATGGAAGAAACAAAAGGAAGAAGGAAGAAAAGGAACAAAAAAGAAAAGGATAAAGGAAGGGGAAAACAAAAAGAGAAGGAGAAAGGGGAAAAGTCAGGTAATGTAGGGTCTTTCCGTCAGATGGTCAAAGGGATGGAAAGAGAAAGGGAAAAGGGGAAGGAGAAGGGGGAGAAATAAAGAGATAGGGAGCAAACAAAATGGAAAAAGGAAACAAGAGAAAAGGAAAGAGGGAAAAGAAGGGGAGGAAAAGAAGGGAAGGTAGGGTTGAAGTGAAATGAGTGAAAAGAATAAAGGAGAAAAATAAAACTGGGAAGGATGGAAAAAGGAAGAGATGGGAAAAGGAAAGGAAAGAGGAGTAAGAAAGAGGAATGGGAAAAGGAGGAGAATTAAAGGGTGCAGGGAAGGACAAGAAGGCAGGTCGGGAAAAGGAGAAAAAGTTAAGGAAAATAAGAGAAAAAGGTGGGAAGAGGGGATAAACAAGCCAAAATGGGAAAAGAATTAAATAGAAAGGAAAAAGAGAGAGGGAGGAGAAGGTGAAAAGAAGGAGAAATCACGGGCGAGAGGAGAAAAATAAAGGGGAAAGGAGAATGGAAACGGGAAGAGAGAAAGGGTGAAAGAAGGAAAAAGGGAAACAAAAGAGCATCTAGAAAAAAGGGTGAAAAGATGGGTCAGGAGGGCAGGGAAAAGGACATGGGACAAAGGGAGGAAGAAAAGAGATTAGATAAAGGGACAAAAGAAAGGAAAAGAAACATGGGAAGAGGAAAATGACAGGGGAAAGGAGAATTGGAGACAAAAAGAGAGGGAGGAGGATGGGGAAAAGAAGAAAAGTGAGAGAGTTGAAAAGAGGGGAATAGAAAAGGCATATAGAAAAGGGGAAGAGGGAAAGGAGAAAGAGGGAAGGAAAAAGGAAAATGAAAGGAAAGCGGGAAGGGAAAAGGAGAGAAAGGGAAAAGAACGCGGGGAGCGAAAGGGGTGGGAAAGGATGAAAAGCGGAATGCCAGGTTGAAAATGAGAAGCGAGAAAAGGATTGAAGGGCCGCGAAAGAAAAGGGGAGAGGGAAATGGGAAAAAAGAGATAAAAGACCGTGATCAAGAGGAAGAGAGAGGGTGGGGAAAGGAAAAGAGCATAAAAGGTGAGCAAAGAAGGAATGAAATGCGGAAATGGGAAGAAGAACCGGAAAAGGAAGGAAGGGAAAAATAAAAGAAATTTGGGGAAGATAAAGAAAAACCCATCGAAAAAGAGGGAAGAGGAAGATAAAGGAGGGACAGGGATCAAATCGGTAGAATAAGTCGGTTTATCCGCCCTGGTTCGTTATGCTGCCGGCAATTTCGATAGTATATCATAATAGAGGGTTACCCTATCTTAACAAATTACTGCGGCGATACCAACTGGTAAATAGCGAATTTAATAATAGTCGGGGAAAGGGATCGATTGGATAAATAAAAGTGTCCGTCTATAAAGAGGAACAAAGGATGAGATAAACATATTACGAGAACATGCGATTCTGAACTTATTGATGCAGTTGAGGGAGGACAACGACACGAAAATCTTTCACTTCCCTGGTTATTTAAACTTTTAGGAGGTTCGGTTAAACGGAAGTGCAAAAACAAAATTATGCTTTAGTGTTGAAAGCGGGTATAAACTGTTTATAGTATGGGAAAGAAATTTTATGCGGGCTTAGTTATAACTAATTCGAATTGCGGGTCGACAAGTACATTCTTTATGACAAAGATCGGTCCTACATGAGAGGACAAACAAGTTAAATTATCAGCGGTTGTGAAGAAGAATACGATCAAACTTTAATAAATAAAATTGGTGGCGGTTTCTCAAAGCGTACCGAAGAGTTTCGTCGAAGGATGATTAGGTCTGGTGATGGTTAACATGAAGAGAATATCATGTTATCGCGATCTTACGTTAGAATGGTGATATGATACAGATAAATTCTGGGAGGTTGGGACAAAGTTGATCAGGTTAACAAAGAGGTTGAAATTGAGGTTATGAAATATTGAAGGTTAGATCGCGTTCTCTCGTTCCGTAAATTAGGGAATAATTTTAACAGAAACGATATGGTCGTCCGTTAAAAACAAAAGGAACTTTAGAGGTTGAGATAATTATTGCAATATTAAGAATGTGGATTAATTTAACGAAAGAATTGCTCAATGCTTATCATCTAAGTTCATAGCTATGCGGCTCCATTCTAGTATATCGACTGAATAGGTTATTCCTCGATTCAGATCGCAGGTATTGGTTAAGTAGTCGGTCGGACATTAGGGTATTTAGTAAAGGTTGAACCGTATTTCATATTCAAATCTTGTTCGTCATTATAAATTGATATACCCTCAAAATATAGAAATCGTATTTCATATTTAAAATCCGCCAGCGCCAGTCATATTTCAAAATCATAGAGCCTCGATCATAAATATTTATAAAAGTGGCGAAGCGAGGGAGGTGCCGAAGCTGACATATGGTGAGTCGTAGGATCGATGAATCCAGAGCATTTACATTTGTGAATCAATTACCTCGTTTAGAAATATCTAGCATTATAGCAGGGGATTACGTGATTTTTTATCACGGCTTTTTGGCATGGTTTTCACATGGATTTCATAGGTATTGTCGCGAGGCATACTAATCGGTATATCTAGAGTGCACTTTGCATTTTTATTGTCTAAATTCCATATCCCCAATGGTTTTACTCCTTTATTTTTATTTTTATTTTTATTTTATTTTTGTTTTTATTTTTTTATTTTTATTTTTATTTTATTTATCTACTTATTTAAAAGTTTTTTGGGGTGTCTTCGTCTTGGTGTGCCTTTTGGTGACTTTTGGAACACAAAATGCATTTCGACCGTCTGCTTCCAGGCAATCTTTCCCCCTTTCCATCAATCATCACGAAATGAGGGGAAAAATTGCGTGATATTTATCCATTTTATTGCTCCTCTCGGGCGTGCTTGATGGCTCACGTTATATGGCGTTCTCATCTGCCCGGTGGCACCGAGCTTCATCGGCACCATCCGCAGGGTAGAACCTTTAACTCTGTTTCCTTCTCTTATTTTCATAAGATTTTTATTTTCCAAATGGTTTCCAGCGGTGTATGTGCCGGTGCTTCGCTGCACTTTATTACAAAGTACAGTAATATTGCTTAGTTGTGTTGGATTTGGTCTCGGTTATGCAGTTGATTTCACTGCGTGTGTCTTTTTATTCGCCGGATATGGTATGCAGTAGCGAGTGTTGACTTGATTTACGTACGGCCCGGTCTACGTACCTTACGCATTTTGATGTTAGCAAAAATGGGCTTATCCAGGAGGAGTAAAATGGAAACTATCGGGGCAGCAATCGGTCCTGGTCTTAGAGTAGATTCTTATACTCTCTTTTTTTGTTGTACACCATCTCCTTTGGTTTTCAGCTTTGATTCTTTAGTGCTAATAATAAGGTGCGAATGCATTACATTTGTTTTTCCATACGCGGTGTCACATTACTCTGCATTTTTTGTACATGCAAGTTTTGTGATCATTTCTTGCTTTCAAAGGATCAAATATGAGTCCATCTCACTTAGCTGAAACGGCTTTGTGTTTGTGGCAAGTGCAAAGCCGGATTACGATTTTGTGTTTGTAGATTTAGGGCTTTTTAATATTGTGGAAGCGAGAAAGTAGTGAGTTTCGCGAGGGTAAACTTCACGATCGTCATTTGGTTGACTTTTCGCGGTGATATTTAGTTCTAGCCTTGACGTGCGGTACGCACTTGCATCTCTGATCAAGCTATCAAGAGATGTCGTCGGATTTTTTCTATTGCATAAATCTTAGGAGTTCATATTTCTCAAATCAATCTTCTATATGACCAAAAGTCGCCGATTTAAACGGCCATTGAAATTGGTGATCTATGGAGCAAGCGAAATACCACGAAACCTTAACGATGACAACAATAGAAGCCATTTTGATATGTCTTCTCTATTTGAATCATCTGGTGGCGTTGTTTGGGCTTTTTGCCGCCGTTTACGCGAATCTTGGATGAATGCATTTACAAAGAGGATTTGGTGTGGCGAAGTAGTTTCAGAACTGAATCTTCTCAAAACATGCGTGCCATATTTTTCAATGCATCACTCAAGCTTCCGTATTTTGCGTACTTGGCTTTGGTTTTAGTTATGTTGCGTAGTAGCGATCGTTGCACCGTGTTGGTAAAGTTTTTCACCGTCAGGAATAAATTAGCGATGATGTTAGGAAACATCACGGGCTTTAATTTGGCAGCGGCTCCGGTAGTTTGGGCATGCCGTTCACGTAAACACCATGCACGTTCTTTTTCATTTTTTTGTGCAATCTCTTCAAAATTGCTTTATTTCATATAAATGCATACTAGATAAAGGTCGAGAATTCTACTTAGGTTTTTGTTTTGCCAGCTTTTAATTGTTTGGATTATTTGCTTGCCTTCTTCGCATGTTTAGCACCTTTTGTTTATTGTTTATGGCCTCAAGGATCAAAATAGTAACAAGCGATTATGGTTCTTTGGTTGCTATGAAATCAAGTGCTATAGAGATCGAGTTGTTGTTACTCACATCTTTAACATACAATTTGTTTATAATAGGCATCTTATTATTAGAGGACTTTTCGGAGATTCTTTGCATTGTTTTTCGGATTCCTTTAGGCATGTGGAGCAATTTCTTTGGTTTCTTCTCTTAGATTTTCGTAATGCATTAATAATATGAGATCTATTTCATTATATTACACTTTATTTTCATCTTTGCTTTCACATATACAATGGCTCTAAAGTTATTCTTGTTTGCGGTATAAGTTCTTTGGAACATATGCAGATCAAATATTTTCCTCATCGTTGAAACCTTCCCTTATGTCCATACGTTTACTTTTTAGATGCGATATGCTTGTAGGAAAAGAAGCCTTACATATCTCAAACATCAAAGAAATCCATGATCGGATGTGATTAGATTGAACTGCGTTGTAAGAAACATGCAAACTATAATTTCTTTAAAAAGGTAGTAAATACGGTTTTAGCATTTTTACCCATTTACTTTTTGAATTAGCATAAAAATCTGTATAATTTGGTATTAGTGGTTGTACAACATGCTCTACTCATTATTTTTGCAATATAATTTCGCCAAAGAGGTTCACATGTAAACCCATTGGTTTTCTCTTATGAGATAGGCATAGGCTAGGGACCTATGAGAGGAAGCTACATCCTTTGAGCTTTGAAAGTCCCACATGAGTTATGTTGTATTGTTTTATATTGGTTGCCATTATATTATATAAACAGAATACGTAAGTAGAGGTCTGAAGCTTAATGATATTTTTGTTTTATTTATTGAGTTCTTTTATGTTGGTGCGCATGACATATCAAGGTTTAAAATCCTTGCAATCTACCGGTTTATGCATTGCTGTGAATGATCTTCCCCTGGCTGTGCATCTGAGTTGCATATATATATGTGCCTATACAGTACTTTACGAGTTACTATTTATGCTTATTAGTAGGCTGTTTACATAGATAGTACATGACATGTATATTTGCTTCCTCCACTTTTACACGATATGCACATGTGAAATAATAATAATGCACAACAACAAATCTCTTGAGCAAAAGAAGAAGGTGCTTCAAATGCTTATTTCAGAATCCTACTTGTACACCGTAGATGCAACAGCTGCTTGCATTAAAGAGTCTAATCATTCCTTTGTTGCTTTCTTTATTTTAAAATTAGGCTATATATAAGTCTTTATACAAATAGACAATTTAAGAAAAATTGCATTTAATTGTATTGTGAAAATCGCGACCTTCGTGGATTACAAACAACAATGATATTGCTACACTATTGATATAATGATTATGAAGTCTATATACGCATTATATGAAGAAATTAGTCCTTACATGGAGTATTGCTTATGATCACAAAAGGTTAGACATTTCTAAAGAAATCTCAATTGTTTATTTTTGGACTATAAATGTTGTGCAATTGTAGAAGCATTAAAATATCAAGGTAAAATAAAGGTACTTGAAGTAGAAGCTTATATTAAGATGCAAAAGTTGGTAAAATTGGGTTTTAATAAGATATACATAGAGTGAAAAACATGCTGGATGAGGTAGAGTGGGATTTGATGTGTATGCTAGCTGAAGGCATTTCAAAGTGTTAAAGTCAGAGGATAAATTTAGAGGCTGATCGAAAGCAACGGAGAATGAAGATAGGGAATGAGAATGAGAATGAGAGTGGGAATGAGAATGAGAATGAGAATGGGGAGAAATGAGAATGAGAATGATTTTTTGCTCGTTCACTTGAGACCAATCGACCTATGGGACCCATAAGAGGCTGACAAACTTATTCTTGTCCAGGGTTAAAAACCCCTTAGAAAGAGATTTCGAAGGGAAAAAAGCAGGTAAAATTAATAAAGAATCTTTGTCAAAAGCCTAAGTATACATCAATGTTTATATACATGTCAGTGTGTGCTAGAGGACATAAGTGATCTCGCATGTCCATGGCTTATCACGAAGATATGATCCCGACATCGTCTGGGGATCGTGCTCAATGTCACATGTAGCGGTGGCCGGGCGATCGCTTTCGACATGTAGTGTCGAGATTTGATGTATCTTGGGTAACTTTGAAAGGGTATGAGATTCATCCTCATTGTCCATTTGGCGGCGTGTGAGCGTCTGGCGTGGCTCACCAATCGCCGCGTCTCGGTGTTGAAGATGATGTGCCTGTCTTGAATGGAGGCAATGAGTGCTGCGCCTTTTCATGGGCAAGTGAATTAGCGGTGGCATTGGGCCTCGTTCAATGTGGCATTTATGTGGTAGTGTCTTTGTCTTGACTGTTCAAGGGCATTGGCATCCCAAAGCTGGCGAGGAAGCAAAGCGTCGAATCATTACTCAGTATGGCGATCGCCTCTGTTTGCACATGTATGCGCAGTAGCTACGCTTCCATCCTAGCCAATATTGAGGCTCTCTTTTCCTCTAGCGGGCCTTGAGGCAGCTGCGGCTCCATTCACCATGATATAAGCTGGTTTAGGAGGCAGAGCATCGTCCATATTGACCAGCAAAGATAGACAATGTAGCGATCAAGGGGCCACCCTCTGAAGAGGCAGAATCTTGTCTCTTCGCGGTAAATTTGATATGCTGGGATAGCTAGACTTCACCCACAGTGCTTTCGTCTTAAGAAGGCACTACGGACTGCTCAAATCATTCAAGTAGCAGAAGTGATACTCTGGGCTATACTTCCACCATTATAAAGGGCGGGCTCCACTTAAGACCCAGCCTTGAGCGAGCGTGGTGATGGGCTGATAACGCTTCAGGCTCTATGACTATTGTTTGCATTGCATATAGTGCCTTCCGGCTTCGCGAGTCACTTTCGTGGCCGGTATGGATCGTCGATTACATAGTAGAAGGAAACTCCACTCCCAAATATTTGTATATGGATGCAACTTCCACATTTTGGCCTCGATGGCTGAAGGAGGGACCCTCGGTGGCGTGAAGATGATATAGAAAACCACCTTAGTCTTGGCGGGTTGGCATATCGATTGGCTTAGCCGAAGTGTCAGGGCATCGGATGTCGTTACGTAATGCGCTGGTGTATAAAATTTAGGAGGTCCACATCATCGGCATATATTAAGCGTAAAGTCGATGGGGAGTGAGCTCCATAGCGTATAGGCGGCAGGCTCTCGGTGTCGATGTAAAGCCAAACAATGTTGGGGAGAGGGCATCACGGCCAGACACAGGCCTACCTATCAAATGGTTGAAAACTTTATGCGCAGGCAGAGCATCTTTAAGTATGGCAGGTACAGCGCATTACGCAAATCTGGGAACCCTGCAATTTGTGCGGTCTTGCCCATAGTTTTCCAGGAGCCTTACCGCGGTGTCAAAGCGCCCATAAAATCCCGCAAAGCAACAATATAGATCGTGAAGCGGTTTCTGGCTGTCTTCAATCGAGTTAATAGCGTGAAGATGTGGTCAATGGTTGGCGAGTCTTGGAAGTCGAATCCACAGCACGGGTGAGGACGCTACCTCTCGCCTCGCCCGGCCGATCAGCTGCTGCTCAGAATCCCAGCAAACGAAAGAATTTTGCAAAACCGCCAAAGGCTGACCATGATTGTTCGATAATTGGAATTTTGAAGGTGGCAGATCACCTAACCATCATTCAATTAAATTGGGTTTATGTCTTGATTTTTGGGACAAATTCATATTGCATGTTTTAGTAGCATATTCAAATTCACACATTTCACCTCAAAAGGTATGGCAGTAATATCATGTTATTTCTAAAATAGTCAATATTTCACAATATAGCACCATATCATAAAAGCGTGATAACAAAGTTTGTAGTTATTCAACTTTCTTCAAAGCACCCCCAATGATATCATGGCCTTCTTCACGACATCACGGGTATTGTTAGCTAGAATAGTGTTTGGAGTCCATGAGTATAAAACACTTTCATAGTCTAGCCAAAGATCGGGATCTCCGGACCCTACTCCTCCATTTCTTTTGTCCAACAATCGAGGTACCTTTCTTTATCCGTCATTTGGTCAAGCGTGCGTTGGTTTTACCATTACGCATACATGGTTGGTTATGTACTTCTTCTTTGCAAATATCAGAATGGTAGTTAACCTGCTTTGGATATGTATCTAAATCCTGCTTTGAAGCTACTACCACAGAGTGGTGGCATTCCAAATTGATGGAAGGAGTTCATAAGCATTCATGCACAGAAACTTTGGCTTTATTGTTCTTAGGACCAACATAGTGTTTGTCGGAAGGAGGAGGAGCATATTGCTTCGCGAATGCTACTTATAATTAATCATCCCAATCCTCGGCCTGCTAACTGGGTCTTCCACCCTAGTTTAGGCAACCACCCTTCTTTCAATTCATCTGAGGGGTATTAGTCATATCTCCCCAACGGGTTAATCACCTTCTTCGATGAAGCCACCAAAGGTACGGTTGGTGTCATCTGGATTAGTTTTATGTCTTTATATAGTCTTGGATTTAGCCAGTCAATCCCAATTACTTCCGCACTTCTTGATGAGTTTTAAAGCTTTTGGATTTGACCTAGAGGAGGTATCATGAAACGCCATTGTTCTCATCTCGCCCATATTTCCTCCCCTCCTCTCCACTCATCCTCACGAAGGTCTCATCTTCATTGGAAGATTGGAATCGATCTCTCACCCAAAAGGTGAAGCTGCGGAGGCTGGAATGACCTTCAAGATCAATGTGTAATCCACCAGCTCTTTCCAATCGAGACGCTTCTTACATGGGAAGAAGCTATAGGGTTTGGAGTAGTGCATTCATCACGAAGATTTCCATTAGCCTAGGAAAGTTGAAGTCCTTTGTTCTTTGCCCAGGTATACAACTATATTTTGAAGCCAATGCATCCACATCCTCGTAGGTATGCAGAGCATAGAAACCCTAAATTAACTCTTTCAAATATCCCCACGGTACATTGAAAGTAGGATAGGAAGAAAACATCCACACTGTTCTTATTGCAGCTGACTGAATTATCAAGTTGCCAGAGAGGAAACCTTTTGGGTAGATCTTGAGTTTATGCAGTGAAGTTGAAGCTCCAACATGTTCATTAGACCCATGCTTCCTAAAGCCTTGCCTTCTTTGAACTTTCAATATTGATAGGAGTTTCATCAACAATGCTCTGTAGTGCCTGGCTAGCTGTAAGGTCACAGGTGACCATTGTATCCAGTTCATAGTTTCTCAAACTTTCGCTGATACTCCCAATGTGAAAATGCGGACCATCACTCCACAACTCAAACTAAAATGGCCATAGTAGGTTTGATTACGCCCATGCAAGATTACTTGATCATTGAGATCACGTAAAGGAGGTATGATCTTCCACACATGACTTTGGTATGTACTTGAATTGTGCAGGAACAAGTCTTTCTTTAGTCCATCTTGTCATGTATAATACATAAATAGTTGTGGGTTCCAATGTGAGATAAAGTCCCTCCACATCCAATAACATGATCATACGCGATGGTTAATTGATCATATGGTCCTTCATATGCTCCCTTATCCTAGCCAGCACGACTAGGATTTTGATCTTATCAAAGTCTCCTTCAACTTAGCATAAATTGCGCTGCAAAGTTGTTTTGAAGTTGCTGCTGGTGACATGATTGAAATGCTTCTTCATAACCTACTAAAGCTAGGTTGCAGGATATTGGAAGAATTCCCAATTCTGAAGTAGAAATTCACTTCTTCAAAATACTCTTTTGAGTACAATGTGATGGCAACCTTTTCTCAACAAGCTATGCTTCCCTTTTCATCCATACCTTTTGTGTGGCATAGACTACTGCATTGAAATCAATATATTTTTCAAAATATCTCACTGGCGGCGGGGTCCTAGGCATTAGTCTCGGTAAACCATTATTTCCATGTAAAGCGATCACGATTCCCCTCACGCTTTGTTTTGGCAATACGTAACTGG